>CM074297.1:4930824-5318324 GCA_037194245.1 Opsariichthys bidens
CAGAAAAGACATTGTAGAACCTCAGAAATATGATTTCAGAAAATGATGCTGCATCACCTAGGTGTTACATGTATCTCTGTGTTTGAACTCTGTTTTTATCTCATTTGTCATGTGTTCCATGTTTGCTTTTCCCGCCACTCGTTTAGTTCATTATTAGTTAATTCATTTCAGGTGTTTGTCATTAATTAGTCATGTTTTCTCCTTGTGTTCCCTGTATGTAAGCCCTGTGTAGGTCCAACCTGATTGACGTAGAAGATAAAAAAAGTCACGAGTGCTTTCAAACACTGTTACACATACATCCACGTGCAATTCAGTATTACTGTGCCTTGAGAAAATATTTGTGCCTCTTACATTCTCACATTTTATGTTGCTCCCTTACAGGTTTGGGGAGTAACGAAATACAAGTAACTTAGTTACGTATTTAAAATACAAAATTTGAGTAACTATATCATTACAGTTACATTTTAAACGGGTGGTAATATGATTATAGTTACATCTGAAAAGTATTTTAGATTACCAAAGTGATTACTTTGAGTTTTAATGTCATTTAAACAGCAATTGATGATTCTCTCGACTCTGACAGTCTGAAAAAGTGGAGTTAAGTTTCATGTTTTCGACTGTTTTCATGTTTTTTGGTAGTTGTTTATGAGTCATTTTATAATTCACTGGTCACTGCAACTTTTTCTCACAATTTGTTTTTTTTCCCCTCACAATTGTAAGTTTACATTTCACAACTCTGACTTCTTTTCCTCAGAATTGCGAGATTTAAACTCACAATGGCAAGTTATAAAGTCAGAATTGGGAGATATAAACTTGCAATACTGACTTTTTTTCTTGCAATTGTGAATTTAGTATGTGAGTTTATATCTCATAATTCTGACATTTTTCAATACTGCGAGTTTATATCTCATAATTCTGACTTTAAAACTCGCAACTGCAACTTTATATCAAACAATTCTGAGGGAAAAAGTCAGAATTGTGAGATAAAAACTTGCAATGACCTTTTTTGTGTTTGTTTCACACTTATTTGTATTCCAAAGTATTCTAAAGTATTTTGATTAAGTTACTAAACTTGAGTAATGTAACGATATTCGTTACAAATTACTTTTTAAAGCATGTATTTTGTAATCTGTAGTGAAATACATTTTAAAAGTAACCTACCCAGCCCTGCTCCCTTATGTTAAAATACTTTAAATTAATTTTTTTTTCACATCAATCTACACTCCATACACCTTAAAAACAAAGCAAAAAAAATGTGACAACTTTGCAAGTTTATTAAAAAGGAAAAACTGAAATAAGCACAATGCAGAAGTATTTGTATCCTTAACTCAGTACTTCGTTAAATCACCTTTACACCCTCAAGTCTTTTGGATATGACGAGATAAAATTTTCACTTCTGCATTTTGCGATTTTCTACCATTTGTCTCCTCCTAAGCAGTGTCAGGTTGGATGGGGACCTTTGGTTAACAGACATTTTCAGGTTTTCTCCAGAGATATTTGTTTGGGTTCAAGATCAGGCTCTTGCTCGGCTACTCAAGGACATTCACAAAGTCGACATAAGGACTTCTTCTCAAATATGCCTTGCTCTTATATGTAAAGATTTAATATCCTAAAAGCTCACACATTTTATAGTCATCTTCCAGGGTTAGTTGAGTTACGATCTCTTTGCAGTCTGGTAGATTGCCCGACTAAACTAAACAGAAAAGAGCTGTTGAGGCCACCAAAATACTCATTACAAAACTTTATGAAGAATATCCAATTATTATGTTTTGTAGGTCAAGTAGCTTAAATAGTCCAGCCACATACTTATCTTTCTTTTCTTAAGTGATGCAACAGGTTCCTTGATTTGGAATCAACTGAGTGTGTAAAACTTTGGGTAACTGGGAAATTCCCTGGTCAGAAGGATCTTTTGAGCCTTTAGAATTGAGGACAATCCCAAAAGATACACATTTATCTATTTCTCCTTCTTCTGATAATGTTTTAGGCACTTAAGAGCTTGATATAGTTTTTGTCAGTTTATGAAAATATACAAAGACGAATAAGAGACTCTTCATTCAATTGCAAACATTGTTCATTTATTTAACTGCATGTATTATTGATCCGATTTGTCCAAACTTGGCTTCTTGTCAGGTGAGCTGTCCTTGGCCACATCACAGAATTCTGCAATGAGAGAAGAAAAACAAAAGCCAAAATTAAAGAAAAATAGGGTATAGCAATTCTCATTTACAATGTGCATTGTATATGCAAGTAGTAGCAAGGCAATTGGAGTACGATTTCTTTTTGATTTGGGGGTTAATTTATGATCTGGATGAGTTTGTGACAAATTTTGTGAGATTTACCTGTAACGTCAAAAATTGCCTGAAGCTGCAAGAGCAACTACATTTACACCTTAAAGCAAAATCAATGAAACCAGAACTCTATGGCTAATAGCTGTGGCTTTCAGTGAAAACTGCAAGAGCTTGAAATCCAAACTGACCGGTCACACCATCATAGGAGTACTGGACTTCTCTTTTGAATCCAAGACACTCAGCTTGCTTCCAGTACATGTCCATGTCAGACTGGGTTGGGTTGCCCCCTCTCACTGCAAGGACAGAAACATCACACACCATTTATCATGAAATACATATGGTAAAGGTTCATTTGTTAACGTTAGTTATTAACGAACATGAACCTAACCACGAGCAATACATTTGTTACCGTTTATTAATCTTGGTTCACGTTAGTTAATGAAAATAAGCTGTTTATGTTGGTTCATGTTATGAAGTCCATGGATTTTGTGACTTACTGAAAAAGTACAGCGTCTTTATGGTCTCATTTTTGAACTGGCTGATGAAGCTCATGGTGAGACACTCTGGACAGGATGGCAAGAACTTCCCCTCTGTTATTGTGTTATTCTCTGTGGATCAAAAAACATAATAACACTGATTATTGGTCAGAACCCATGAAACAGGTAAAACTTTATTTTGATGGTTTCCTATTAAACATTCTGTTGACTATAAGTAACTTTGAAACTACATGTCAAATAGTATTTTTTCCCCCTACTATGGTAGTCAATGAGTGTCGAGATCTGCTTGGTTACAAACATTCTTCTAAATATCTTCTTTTGTGTACAGCGGAACAAAGAAATGTATGCGGGTTTGGAGCAACTTGAGGGGAGTAAATGACAGAATTTTCCTTTTTAGGTGAACTATTCCTTTAAGCAGACAGTCTACTAATACTCTAATAAGAGTTAATGGACATGAGGTGCAACATTATAGTCAACAGAATGTGTTAAAGGGGCCATCAAAATAAAGTGAAGCCATGAGTTTTAACTAAATGAATACACTTTTGGTAACTTACCATTGGCATAAATGGTACTGTCTTTAACAACAGCGTTGATGGTGCTAAATTCACACTTTCCTTTCCTGAGGGGAAGAGTGAGCTTATTCAGAATGCTGGTCATGAAGAAATGGATTTGATTTAGCAAAACATGTTAAAAACACAACAATCTTACAGCATGTTGCCTTGACTGAGATTCACAGTGTTTGCAAGAGTGCTTGGGCCAAACTCTACCCAGGAGCTGTTCACAGTCTTCAATATATCTGTAAATAAGTGGTGATCAGCGATGCCTTCAATGAAGATCCATTTACCCATGATCTGTTTGGAAGAAGTTGTAAAATGTAAGTGCCTTATTGCCCTACATAAGCTCCTGTAATGTTCATTTACTCTGAAAGAATGCTTGTGTTAAATATGTATATATTAATGATGAACTTACACTTTTGTAGTCATCCTCCAGGGTCAGAGGCGTTATGAGCTCCTTACAGTCTGGAAGAGTGGCCTGATTTAAACTAAACAGGCCCAGAAGTGCAGTCAAGATCAGCAGAAAAGACATTGTAGAACCTCAGAAATATGATTTCAGAAAATTATGCTGCTTCACCAAGGGAACAAGTACATTAAATAGAACTGCTTATCACATGTTATCATGTGGTTTTTCTGAAGTGATGCAACAGTTGTTTGTGATGCTAGTGCCAGTAAACTGAGATGATTTAAGTGGGTAAAATTGTGGACTTAAGGGACCAGGAATTTCCTGAAGTGACAGAACCTGCCAGCAATGGTTGAATAAAATAATGCTCTTATTTTTCTTTTTATTTTAGTCTTTGGAAATATGTTTAAGAAAAAAAAGAAATATTTATAAATATATATTCTTAATGATAGTAGATTCCATAAAATATATATATGAAAACAAATTTACATTGCATTTTTTATTTAGATTTTATTATACTGAGTTTGTTCTGTAAATGACACTTTAGTGATCTGTCATTAATTGGTACTGGTACTGACCAGTAGTATGACAAGCACAGCCATTTTTCTTTACGCTTTATGACTAATCTAAATTCTCACACAATTTTAATAGGGAGAAAATATGCATAAATCACATTTTGGAACCCAGTGGATCGTTTAAAGTCATTTTATGATATTTGCTTTCTGCATCTTCATGATCAAAATCTGTATAATATCATTATACTTTTAAACTCTAGCACAATATCTTTTGCCTCCTTCATAAGCTTTGGTGAGCTGACAGACTCTCTGAACTGTAAATCATTAACATCAAGTATTGTGTTGATGTTTGTTTTAAACTGCATGATGTTTGATATGAACAAAAATGTGCTGCAAAATAACCAACCTAACTTGTTAATTCTAAGGAGATTTAGCAACTGAAACAGAAATTAACAGAGAAATAAAGCTATAGGTTTGGAGTTATTGTACCTGTAACAACAGAATTCTCTCTCAATTTGATGGCCAAATGTTTTAATGTCTTCATAGATGGAAAGTCAAGGAAAAGTCATTTTTGAGTATGATTGTGAACTTGGATGTGGTCAAAATTAAAGTGACAGTTAACAAATCACAGTGATCAGAAATAAAATGGGCAGTAGTAAAATAGGTCCATTTTGAGTCACTGCACTGTTGAGACATGGACATTCCCAGCGATGAGATTTATCTCTTGTTTTGTCTTTGTGCCTGATCTGGTCGATTATTCTGTGCCCTTTCTGCTCATGAAGCTCCCGTTGACCGTAGTGGGAGATCAAAGAGATATCACTGGGGCTGTAAGAGGACGGCCGAGGGCAATCCAACCAATCGCTGGCCAGAAGCCGGGGATATCCTTCTTCAGGGGAACAGCGTGAGGCCGGTGACGCGAGTGATAATGAGCTTCAGCTGCTCGGCGCACCGGTCTCGTATGTCTCACGGAGGAGCTCCTGAAGCATAAAAGAGGAGCGACGACAGTGAAGGACGAGAGAGCACCAGTCCTGGACTTTATGTTTTGTTTTGTTTGTGTGGGTGGCAGCCGCCGTGAGGAACTGCCGTCCTTTTACTTTCGTTTTATTGTTTGTTTATTTGTTTGATTAAAATTATGTTGAATGTTCGCCGGTTCCCACCTCCTTCTTCCCGTACTTAAGAACTGCGTTACACATCGGTCCAACCTGATTGATGTAGAAGATAAAAAAGTCACGAGTGCTTTCAAACACTGTTACACATACATCCACGTGCAATTCAGTATTACTGTGCCTTGAGAAAATATTTGTGCCTCTTACATTCTCACATTTTATGTTGCTCCCTTACAGGTTTGGGGAGTAACGAAATACAAATAACTTATAGTTACGTATTTAAAATACAAAATTTGAGTAACTATATCATTACAGTTACATTTTAAATGGGTAGTAATCAGATTACAGTTACATCTGAAAAGTATTTTAGATTACCAAAGTGATTACTTTGAGTTTTAATGTCATTTAAACAGCAATTGGTGATTCTCTCGACTCTGACAGTCTGAAAAAGTGGAGTTAAGTTTCATGTTTTTGACTGTTTAAATGTTTTGTGGTAGTTGTTTATGAGTCATTTTATAATTCGCTGGTCACTGCAACTTTTTCTCACATTTTTTTCCCCCTCACAATTGTAAGTTTACATTTCACAACTCTGACTTCTTTTTCTCAGAATTGCGAGATTTAAACTCACAATTTCAAGTTATAAAGTCAGAATTGGGAGATATAAACTTGCAATACTGACTTTTTTTCTTGCAATTGTGAATTTAGTATGTGAGTTTATATCTCATTATTCTGACATTTTTCAATACTGCGAGTTTATATCTCATTTTTGACTTTCCTCAATATTGCGAGTTTATATCTCATAATTCTGACTTTAAAACTCGCAACTGCAACTTTATATCAAACAATTCTGAGGGGAAAAGTCAGAATTGTGAGAAAAAAACTTTCAATGACCTTTTTTGTTTGTTCCACACTAATTAGTATCCCAAAGTATTCTAAAGTATTTTGATAAAGTTACTAAACTTGAGTAATGTAACGAAATACGTTACAAATTACTTTTTAAAGCATGTATTTTGTAATCTGTAGTGAAATACATTTTAAAAGTAAACTACCCAGCCCTGCTCACTTGTTAAAATACTTTAAATTACTTTTTTTTCCCACATCAATCTACACTCCATACACCTTAAAAACAAAGCAAAAAAAGAGATGACATCTTTGCAAGTTTATTATAAAGGAAAAACTGAAATAAGCACAATGCAGAAGTATTTGTACCCTTAACTCAGTACTTCGTTAAATCACCTTTACACCCTCAAGTCTTTTGGATATGATGAAATAAGATTTTCACTTCTGCATTTGGTGATTTTCTGCCATTTGTCTCCTCCTAAGCAGTGTCAGGTTGGATGGGGACCTTTGGTTAACAGGCATTTTCAGGTTTTCTCCAGAGATATTTGATTGGGTTCAAGATCAGGCTCTTGCTCGGCTACTCAAGGACATTCACAAAGTCGACACAAGGTCTGTTTCTCAAATATGCCTTGCTCTTATATGTAAAGATTTAATATCCTAAAAGCTCACACATTTTATAGTCATCTTCCAGGGTTAGTTGAGTTACGATCTCTTTGCAGTCTGGTAGATTGCCCGACTAAACTAAACAGAAAAGAGCGGTTGAGGCCACCAAAATACTCATTACAAACCTGTAGGTCAAGTAGCTTAAATAGTCCAGCCACATACTTATCTTTCTTTTCTTAAGTGATGCAACAGGTTCCTTGATTTGGAATCAACTGAGTGTGTAAAACTTTGGGTAACTGGGAAATTCCCTGGTCAGAAGGATCTTTTGAGCCTTTAGAATTGAGGACAATCCCAAAAGATACACATTTATCTATTTCTCCTTCTTCTGATAATGTTTTAGGCACTTAAGAGCTTGATATAGTTTTTGTCAGTTTATGAAAATATACAAAGACGAATAAGAGACTCTTCATTCAAACATTGTTCATTTATTTAACTGCATGTATTATTGATCCGATTTGTCCAAACTTGGCTTCTTGTCAGGTGAGCTGTCCTTGGCCACATCACAGAATTCTGCAATGAGAGAAGAAAAACAAAAGCCAAAATTAAAGAAAAATAGGGTATAGCAATTCTCATTTACAATGTGCATTGTATATGTAAATAATTGCATTGCAATTGATTACGATTTCTTTTTGATTTGGGGGTTAATTTATGATCTGGATGAGTTTGTGACAAATTTTGTGAGATTTACCTGTAACGTCAAAAATTGCCTGAAGCTGCAAGAGCAACTACATTTACACCTTAAAGCAAAATCAATGAAACCAGAACTCTATGGCTAATAGCTGTGGCTTTCAGTGAAAACTGCAAGAGCTTGAAATCCAAACTGACCGGTCACACCATCATAGGAGTACTGGACTTCTCTTTTGAATCCAAGACACTCAGCTTGCTTCCAGTACATGTCCATGTCAGACTGGGTTGGGTTGCCCCCTCTCACTGCAAGGACAGAAACATCACACACCATTTATCATGAAATACATATGGTAAAGGTTCATTTGTTAACGTTAGTTATTAACGAACATGAACCTAACCACGAGCAATACATTTGTTACCGTTTATTAATCTTGGTTCACGTTAGTTAATGAAAATAAGCTGTTTATGTTGGTTCATGTTATGAAGTCCATGGATTTTGTGACTTACTGAAAAAGTACAGCGTCTTTATGGTCTCATTTTTGAACTGGCTGATGAAGCTCATGGTGAGACACTCTGGACAGGATGGCAAGAACTTCCCCTCTGTTATTGTGTTATTCTCTGTGGATCAAAAAACAGAATAACACTGATTATTGGTCAGAACCCATGAAACAGGTAAAACTTTATTTTGATGGTTTCCTATTAAACATTCTGTTGACTATAAGTAACTTTGAAACTACATGTCAAATAGTATTTTTTCCCCCTACTATGGTAGTCAATGAGTGTCGAGATCTGCTTGGTTACAAACATTCTTCTAAATATCTTCTTTTGTGTACAGCGGAACAAAGAAATGTATGCGGGTTTGGAGTAACTTGAGGGGAGTAAATGACAGAATTTTCCTTTTTAGGTGAACTATTCCTTTAAGCAGCCAGTCTACTAATACTCTAATAAGAGTTAATGGACATGAGGTGCAACATTATAGTCAACAGAATGTGTTAAAGGGGCCATCAAAATAAAGTGAAGCCATGAGTTTTAACTAAATGAATACACTTTTGGTAACTTACCATTGGCATAAATGGTACTGTCTTTAACAACTGCGTTGATGGTGCTAAATTCACACTTTCCTTTCCTGAGGGGAAGAGTGAGCTTATTCAGAATGCTGGTCATGAAGAAATGGATTTGATTTAGCAAAACATGTTAAAAACACGACAATCTTACAGCATGTTGCCTTGACTGAGATTTACAGTGTTTGCAAGAGTGCTTGGGCCAAACTCTATCCAGGAGCTGTTCACAGTCTTCAATATATCTGTAAATAAGTGGTGATCAGCGATGCCTTCAATGAAGATCCATTTACCCATGATCTGTTTGGAAGAAGTTGTAAAATGTAAGTGCCTTATTGCCCTACATAAGCTCCTGTAATGTTCATTTACTCTGAAAGAATGCTTGTGTTAAATATGTATATATTAATGATGAACTTACACTTTTGTAGTCATCCTCCAGGGTCAGAGGCGTTATGAGCTCCTTACAGTCTGGAAGAGTGGCCTGATTTAAACTAAACAGGCCCAGAAGTCCAGTCAAGATCAGCAGAAAAGACATTGTAGAACCTCAGAAATATGATTTCAGAAAATTATGCTGCTTCACCAAGGGAACAAGTACATTAAATAGAACTGCTTATCACATGTTATCATGTGGTTTTTCTGAAGTGATGCAACAGTTGTTTGTGATGCTAGTGCCAGTAAACTGAGATGATTTAAGTGGGTAAAATTGTGGACTTAAGGGACCAGGAATTTCCTGAAGTGACAGAACCTGCCAGCAATGGTTGAATAAAATAATGCTCTTATTTTTCTTTTTATTTTAGTCTTTGGAAATATGTTTAAGAAAAAAAAAGAAATATTTATAAATATATATTCTTAATGATAGTAGATTCCATAAAATATATATATGAAAACAAATTTACATTGCATTTTTTATTTAGATTTTATTATACTGAGTTTGTTCTGTAAATGACACTTTAGTGATCTGTCATTAATTGGTACTGGTACTGACCAGTAGTATGACAAGCACAGCCATTTTTCTTTACGCTTTATGACTAATCTAAATTCTCACACAATTTTAATAGGGAGAAAATATGCATAAATCACATTTTGGAACCCAGTGGATCGTTTAAAGTCATTTTATGATATTTGCTTTCTGCATCTTCATGATCAAAATCTGTATAATATCATTATACTTTTAAACTCTAGCACAATATCTTTTGCCTCCTTCATAAGCTTTGGTGAGCTGACAGACTCTCTGAACTGTAAATCATTAACATCAAGTATTGTGTTGATGTTTGTTTTAAACTGCATGATGTTTGATATGAACAAAAATGTGCTGCAAAATAACCAACCTAACTTGTTAATTCTAAGGAGATTTAGCAACTGAAACAGAAATTAACAGAGAAATAAAGCTATAGGTTTGGAGTTATTGTACCTGTAACAACAGAATTCTCTCTCAATTTGATGGCCAAATGTTTTAATGTCTTCATAGATGGAAAGTCAAGGAAAAGTCATTTTTGAGTATGATTGTGAACTTGGATGTGGCCAAAATTAAAGTGACAGTTAACAAATCACAGTGATCAGAAATAAAATGGGCAGTAGTAAAATAGGTCCATTTTGAGTCACTGCACTGTTGAGACATGGACATTCCCAGCGATGAGATTTATCTCTTGTTTTGTCTTTGTGCCTGATCTGGTCGATTATTCTGTGCCCTTTCTGCTCATGAAGCTCCCGTTGACCGTAGTGGGAGATCAAAGAGATATCACTGGGGCTGTAAGAGGACGGCCGAGGGCAATCCAACCAATCGCTGGCCAGAAGCCGGGGATATCCTTCTTCAGGGGAACAGCGTGAGGCCGGTGACGCGAGTGATAATGAGCTTCAGCTGCTCGGCGCACCGGTCTCGTATGTCTCACGGAGGAGCTCCTGAAGCATAAAAGAGGAGCGACGACAGTGAAGGACGAGAGAGCACCAGTCCTGGACTTTATGTTTTGTTTTGTTTGTGTGGGTGGCAGCCGCCGTGAGGAACTGCCGTCCTTTTACTTTCGTTTTATTGTTTGTTTATTTGTTTGATTAAAATTATGTTGAATGTTCGCCGGTTCCCACCTCCTTCTTCCCGTACTTAAGAACTGCGTTACACATCGGTCCAACCTGATTGATGTAGAAGATAAAAAAGTCACGAGTGCTTTCAAACACTGTTACACATACATCCACGTGCAATTCAGTATTACTGTGCCTTGAGAAAATATTTGTGCCTCTTACATTCTCACATTTTATGTTGCTCCCTTACAGGTTTGGGGAGTAACGAAATACAAGTAACTTAGTTACGTATTTAAAATACAAAATTTGAGTAACTATATCATTACAGTTACATTTTAAATGGGTGTTAATCAGATTACAGTTACATCTGAAAAGTATTTTAGATTACCAAAGTGATTACTTTGAAATTTTAATGTCATTTAAACAACAATTGGTGATTCTCTCGACTCTGACAGTCTGAAAAAGTGGAGTTAAGTTTCATGTTTTTGACTGTTTAAATGTTTTGTGGTAGTTGTTTATGAGTCATTTTATAATTCGCTGGTCACTGCAACTTTTTCTCACATTTTTTTCCCCCTCACAATTGTAAGTTTACATTTCACAACTCTGACTTCTTTTTCTCAGAAATGCGAGATTTAAACTCACAATTGCAAGTTATAAAGTCAGAATTGGGAGATATAAACTTGCAATACTGACTTTTTTTCTTGCAATTGTGAATTTAGTATGTGAGTTTATATCTCATTATTCTGACATTTTTCAATACTGCGAGTTTATATCACATTTTTGACTTTCCTCAATATTGCGAGTTTATATCTCATAATTCTGACTTTAAAACTCGCAACTGCAACTTTATATCAAACAATTCTGAGGGAAAAAGTCAGAATTGTGAGAAAAAAACTTGCAATGACCTTTTTTGTTTGTTCCACACTAATTAGTATCCCAAAGTATTCTAAAGTATTTTGATTAAGTTACTAAACTTGAGTAATGTAACGATATTCGTTACAAATTACTTTTTAAAGCATGTATTTTGTAATCTGTAGTGAAATACATTTTAAAAGTAACCTACCCAGCCCTGCTCCCTTATGTTAAAATACTTTAAATTAATTTTTTTTCCCACATCAATCTACACTCCATACACCTTAAAAACAAAGCAAAAAAAGAGATGACAACTTTGCAAGTTTATTATAAAGGAAAAACTGAAATAAGCACAATGCAGATGTATTTGTACCCTTAACTCAGTACTTCGTTAAATCACCTTTACACCCTCAAGTCTTTTGGATATGATGAAATAAGATTTTCACTTCTGCATTTGGTGATTTTCTGCCATTTGTCTCCTCCTAAGCAGTGTCAGGTTGGATGGGGACCTTTGGTTAACAGGCATTTTCAGGTTTTCTCCAGAGATATTTGATTGGGTTCAAGATCAGGCTCTTGCTCGGCTACTCAAGGACATTCACAAAGTCGACACAAGGTCTGTTTCTCAAATATGCCTTGCTCTTATATGTAAAGATTTAATATCCTAAAAGCTCACACATTTTATAGTCATGTTCCAGGGTTAGTTGAGTTACGATCTCTTTGCAGTCTGGTAGATTGCCCGACTAAACTAAACAGAAAAGAGCTTTTGAGGCCACCAAAATACTCATTACAAACCTGTAGGTCAAGTAGCTTAAATAGTCCAGCCACATACTTATCTTTCTTTTCTTAAGTGATGCAACAGGTTCCTTGATTTGGAATCAACTGAGTGTGTAAAACTTTGGGTAACTGGGAAATTCCCTGGTCAGAAGGATCTTTTGAGCCTTTAGAATTGAGGACAATCCCAAAAGAAACACCCCCCCCCCCTTCTTCTGATAATGTTTTAGGCACTTAAGAGCTTGATATAGTTTTTGTCAGTTTATGAAAATACACAAAGATGAATAAGAGACTCTTCATTCAATTCCAAACATTGTTCATTTATTTAACTGCATGTATCATTGATCCGATTTGTCCAAACTTGGCTTCTTGTCAGGTGAGCTGTCCTTGGCCACATCACAGAATTCTGCAATGAAAGGAAAAAGCCAAAATAGGCTATAGTCAATTCTTATTTACAATGTGCATTGTATATGCAAGTAGTAGCAAGGCAATTGGAGTACGATTTCTTTTTGATTTGGGGGTTAATTTATGATCTGGATGCATTTGTGACAAATTTTGTGAGATTTACCTGTAACATCAAAAAATGCCTGAAGCTGCAAGAGCAACTACATTTATACCTTAAAGCAAAATCAATGAAACCAGAACTCTATGGCTAATAGCTGTGGCTTTCAGTGAAAACTGCAAGAGCTTGAAAGCCAAACTGACCGGTCACACCATCATAGGAGTACTGGACTTCTCTTTTGAATCCAAGACACTCAGCTTGCTTCCAGTACATGTCCATGTCAGACTGGGTTGGGTTGCCCCCTCTCACTGCAAGGATGGAAACATCCCACACAATTTATCATGAAATACATATGGTAACTTTACAGTAAGGCAACTACCAAGAGAAATACATGTCACCGTTTATTAATCTTGGTTCACATTAGTTAATGAAATTGCAGCCGTTTATGTTGGTTCACGTTATGATGTCCATGGATTTTGTGACTTACTGAACAAGTACAGCCTCTTTATGGTCTCACTTTGGAACTGGCCGACTAAGCTCATGGTTAGACACTCTGGACAAGATGGCAAGAACTTCCCCTCTGTTATTTTGGTAATCTCTGTGGATGAAAAAAAAAAAAAAAAAAAAAAAAAAATCCCCAAAAATAACTTATTAGTGCCCAGAACCCATGAGTAAGGAAACACTATTTTGATTCTTTTGACTACAAGTATCTTGAGGGTGGGTTCTGCTGCTTGATTACAAACGTTCCAAATATCTTTTCTGTAAAGCAGAAAAAAGACATTTATACAGGTTTGGAACAACTTGAGGGGAGTAAATGACAGAATTTTCCTTTTTAGTTGAACTCCTCCTTTAAGCAGACAGTCTACTAATACTCTAATAAGAGTTAATGGACATGAGGTGCAACATTATAGTCAACAGAATGTGTTAAAGAGGCCATCAAAATAAAGTGAAGCCATGAGTTTTAACTAAATGAATACACTTTTGGTAACTTACCATTGGCATAAATGGTACTGTCTTTAACAACTGCGTTGATGGTGCTAAATTCACACTTTCCTTTCCTGAGGGGAAGAGTGAGCTTATTCAGAATGCTGGTCATGAAGAAATGGATTTGATTTAGCAAAACATGTTAAAAACACGACAATCTTACAGCATGTTGTGTTGACTGAAAGTTACAGTGTTTGCAAGAGTGCTTGGGCCAAACTCTATCCAGGAGCTGTTCACAGTCTTCAATATATCTGTAATTAAGTGGTGATCAGCGATGCCTTCAATGAAGATCCATTTACCCATGATCTGTTTGGAAGAAGTTGTAAAATGTAAGTGCCTTATTGCCCTACATAAGCTCCTGTAATGTTCATTTACTCTGAAAGAATACTTGTGTTAAATATGTATATATTAATAATGCACTTACACTTTTGTAGTCATCCTCCAGGGTCAGAGGCGTTATGAGCTCCTTACAGTCTGGAAGAGTGGCCTGATTTAAACTAAACAGGCCCAGAAGTGCAGTCAAGACCAGCAGAAAAGACATTGTAGAACCTCAGAAATATGATTTCAGAAAATGATGCTGCATCACCTAGGTGTTACATGTATCTCTGTGTTTGAACTCTGTTTTTATCTCATTTGTCATGTGTTCCATGTTTGCTTTTGCCGCCACTCGTTTAGTTCATTATTAGTTAATTCATTTCAGGTGTTTGTCATTAGTTAGTCATGTTTTCTCCTTGTGTTCCCTGTATGTAAGCCCTGTGTTTCATTCAGTCTTTGTCTTCCGTCAACATTGTTCTGTGTGGTTAGTTTGGTGTTGGTCTCTGGTTGTTTCTGTTGGATTATATTGAATATCATATTAATTGTTGTCTTTGAGGAATTCCTGTTTCGTGCGCTTCCTCTGACCTGCTAACCCATTACACGAGGGAACAAGTACATTAAATAGAACTGCTTATCACATGTTATCATGTGGTTTTTCTGAAGTGATGCAACAGTTGTTTGTGATGCTAGTGCCAGTAAACTGAGATGATTTAAGTGGGTAAAATTGTGGACTTAAGGGACCAGGAATTTCCTGAAGTGACAGAACCTGCCAGCAATGGTTGAATAAAATAATGCTCTTATTTTCCTTTTTATTTTAGTCTTTGGAAATATGTTTAAGAAAAAAAGGTAATATTTATAAATATATATTCTTAATAATAGTAGATTCCATAAAATATATATATGAAAACAAATTTACATTGCATTTTTTATTTAGATTTTATTATACTGAGTTTGTTCTGTAAATGACACTTTAGTGATCTGTCATTAATTGGTACTGGTACTGACCAGTAGTATGACAAGCACAGCCATTTTTCTTTATGACTAATCTAAATTCTCACACAATTTTAATAGGGAGAAAATATGCATAAATCACATTTTGGAACCCAGTGGATCGTTTAAAGTCATTTTATGACATTTGCTTTCTGCATCTTCATGATCAAAATCTGTATAATATCATTATACTTTTAAACTCTAGCACAATATCTTTTGCCTCCTTCATAAGCTTTGGTGAGCTGACAGACTCTCTGAACTGTAAATCATTAACATCAAGTATTGTGTTGATGTTTGTTTTAAACTGCATGATGTTTGATATGAACAAAAATGTGCTGCAAAATAACCAACCTAACTTGTTAATTCTAAGGAGATTTAGCAACTGAAACAGAAATTAACAGAGAAATAAAGCTATAGGTTTGGAGTTATTGTACCTGTAACAACAGAATTCTCTCTCAATTTGATGGCCAAATGTTTTAATGTCTTCATAGATGGAAAGTCAAGGAAAAGTCATTTTTGAGTATGATTGTAAACTTGGATGTGGCCAAAATTAAAGTGACAGTTAACAAATCACAGTGATCAGAAATAAAATGGGCAGTAGTAAAATAGGTCCATTTTGAGTCACTGCACTGTTGAGACATGGACATTCCCAGCGATGAGATTTATCTCTTGTTTTGTCTTTGTGCCTGATCTGGTCGATTATTCTGTGCCCTTTCTGCTCATGAAGCTCCCGTTGACCGTAGTGGGAGATCAAAGAGATATCACTGGGGCTGTAAGAGGACGGCCGAGGGCAATCCAACCAATCGCTGGCCAGAAGCCGGGGATATCCTTCTTCAGGGGCTGAGCCTGGGTGAGTAAATTTCCAATAGGAATTGCCTTTGAAAACATAGGTCCAACCTGATGGACGTAGAAGATAAAAGTCACGAGTGCTGTCAAACACTGTTACACATACATCCACGTGCAATTCAGTATTCCTGTGCCTGTTACATTCTCACATTTTATGTTGCTGATGTTAAAATGCTTTAAATTACTTATTTTTTTCACATCAATCTACACTCCATACACCTTAAAAACAAAGCAAAAAAAGATGTGACAGCTTTGCAAGTTCATTATAAAGGAAAAACTGAAATAAGCACAATGCAGAAGTATTTGTACCCTTAACTCAGTACTTCGTTAAATCACCTTTACAACCTCAAGTCTTTTGCATATGATGAAATAAGATTTTCACTTCTGCATTTGGTGATTTTTTTGCCATTTTACTTCTCAGATCCTCTCAAGCACTGTCAGGTTGGATGGGGACCTTTGGTTAACAGACCTTTTATTGAGTTTTTTGCCTTTCCAAATCATACCCATTCAATTGAATTTGCCACAGGTTAACTCAACTTGGTGTAGTAACATCATCAGGTGAAATTGGAGTGCTCCTGAGCTAAATTTCAAGTCTCGGAAAAGGATATAAATACTTATGCCATGTAACTATTTCAGGTTTTTGTTTTTAATAAATATGCAAAGTTGTCACAAATCTTTTTTTTTTTTTTGCTTTGTCGTTATGGTGTATGGAGTGATGTGAAAAAAAAAAGTCATTTGTTGAACATAAGGCAGCAACATAAAATGTGAAAAATGAAGGGGTATGAATACTTTCGCAAAGCACTGTGTATATTCTTAAAGCAACACACCCTTAAAATCTCTAGCCTTTTCTCTTTCGTCATCATTCTCAGTGATGATTCCATTCACCCCTCCTTCAATAAGCTCTTTCCAGACTTCGCTTTCTTCTGGGCTTTCTCCTTTGTCTCCATCTACTTTCACAGACCCCCACACCACACCTTGCGTAGGGTCCCAGTGCAATCCTTGCCACCATCCCTCTGAGTCCTCTGGAGCCAGAGTAGACAGAGGCTGAGGGAAACCCTCTTGGAGTGACAAATCCCTGAACAGCCAAACCTGGGAACCTAAAGATGTGTATTTAGTAATTTAATGAATTGTTGTTGGTAAATTGGTCTAACTGTTTTAAACACATAAAAGTAGCAGGGGTGTAGGAACGATCTGAGAAGTTTGTTTTCATTTTAAGTTGATATAAGGTATATTTTTACAGTGTGTCAATTTACAAATAGACACTCGTGCAAATAGCCCGTTTTGTTGGCAAAAGCTTTTTACATTAGCTCAGCCCACCACTGTCTGTTTGAGCCAGGCCAAATTACAAAAGAAATCCATCTTGTAACAGTAACAGTGGCATGGAGAGTAAGTTTAGTTTTTGACTCAACCAAATCCATCTTTTTCCGATGCCATTCTTCTTCCTTTTCCCATCACATATCAGTTCGGAGAGGCATTTGTTTTAAATTTAAAAAATGAAGAATATATTAATAGGTGTAAAGGTGTACTTTAGGGAGAGGGAAAAGTAAGGTACCAATAAGGCAGCATTCATTTATGATTATACAGGGAGTGCAGAATTATTAGGCAAGTTGTATTTTTGAGGATTAATTTTATTATTGAACAACAACCATTTTCTCAATGAACACAAAAAACTCATTAATATCAAAGCTGAATATTTTTGGAAGTTTTAGTTTTTATTTTTAGCTATTTTAGGGGGATATCTGTGTGTGCAGGTGACTATTACTGTGCATAATTATTAGGCACCTTAACAAAAAACAAATTTATACCCATTTCAATTATTTATTTTTACCAGTGAAACTAATATAACATCTCAACATTCACAAATATACATTTCTGACATTCAAAAACCAAACAAAAACAAATCAGTGACCAATATAGCCACCTTTCTTTGCAAGGACACTCAAAAGCCTGCCATCCATGGATTCTGTCAGTGTTTTGATCTGTTCACCATCAACATTGTGTGCAGCAGCAACCACAGCCTCCCAGACACTGTTCAGAGAGGTGTACTGTTTTCCCTCCTTGTAAATCGCACATTTGATGATGGACCACAGGTTCTCAATGGGGTTCAGATCAGGTGAACAAGGAGGCCATATCATTAGATTTTCTTCTTTTATACCCTTTCTTGCCAGCCACGCTGTGGAGTACTTGGACGCGTGTGATGGAGCATTGTCCTGCATGAAAATCATGTTTTTCTTGAAGGATGTAGACTTCTTCCTGTACCACTGCTTGAGGAAGGTGTCTTCCAGAAACTGGAAGTAGGACTGGGAGTTGAGCTTGACTCCATCCTCAACCCGAAAAGGCCCCACAAGCTCATCTTTGATGATACCAGCCCAAACCAGTACTCCACCTCCACCTTGCTGGCGTCTGAGTCGGACTGGAGCTCTCTGCCCTTTACCAATCCAGCCACGGGCCCATCCATCTGGCCCATCAAGACTCACTCTCATTTCATCAGTCCATAAAACCTTAGAAAAATCAGTCTTGAGATATTTCTTGGCCCAGTCTTGACGTTTCAACTTGTGTGTCTTGTTCAGTGGTGGTGGACTTTCTGCCTTTCTTACCTTGGCCATGTCTCTGAGTATTGCACACCTTGTGCTTTTGGGCACTCCAGTGATGTTGCAGCTCTGAAATATGGCCAAACTGGTGGCAAGTGGCATCTTGGCAGCTGCACGCTTGACTTTTCTCAGTTCACGGGCAGTTATTTTGCGCCTTGGTTTTTCCACACGCTTCTTGCGACCCTGTTGACTATTTTGAATGAAACGCTTGATTGTTCGATGATCACGCTTCAGAAGCTTGGCTGTTTTAAGACTTCTGCATCCCTCTGCAATATATCTCACTATTTTTGACTTTTCTGAGCCTGTCAAGTCCTTCTTTTGACCCATTTTGCCAAAGGAAAGGAAGTTGCCTAATAATTATGCACACCTGATATAGGGTGTTAATGTCATTAGACCACGCCCCTTCTCATTACAGAGATGCACATCACCTAATATGCTTAATTGGTAGTAGGCTTTCCAGCCTATACAGCTTGGAGTAAGACAACATGCATAACGAGGATGATGTGGTCAAAATACTCATTTGCCTAATAATTCTGCACTCCCTGTAATATCACATTTGTACTTAGCCCTATTTTTATTCTTTGCACTGAAGCCAAGTAAATTAAATATTTAATCTTTAAATTACATTAATGAACGCCCAAAAAGTGGGGTGTTTGTGACATGATTGTGCAGGGAAACAGACCACTGATAAAGATGATGGCATGATCTGTGTGTCTCTCCAGAACGGCTCGCAGCGGAGGCAGTGAAGAAGGAAGAGCCGACCAAAGTCTCTGTACAGGAACAGCCCTGACTGACACAAGACCACCTCTGCTCACTCTCCACATGTTCTGTCCTGCAAAACGTGCCAGCAAGGGTGAGAGACATTAAAAAAGGGAGAAATAAGACATATACTTTTTTTGTACTGTATATTGAGACGATGGATGATTAAAGACTAGAACAATAACAAGAGTAAAAACACTGGAAGTGGAGGCAGTTTTTTTTTTATATTTCAAAGAAGGCCCTTAAATTAGCCCCAAATTATTTAAACAATTCAAAAATCTACCTGTGAAGAAGAAAATCTCTCCTCGAATCTTGGCAACTGCATCAAAACTGGTGTTACATCGATCCACAGAACTTGATTGAGACAAAGTGACATTTCATTTGAAAGTGAAACATTTGCAAATTTTAGGCAACCTTAGTTGACAGATTTCACAGAAAATCGCATAGTGCAGAAATTTTTTAGCTTCAAACTAATGATTCCATCTAGTAGGAGGATATCAGACATGTTTGATGTTTTGTGATGATTTCAGAATGCATATTTGTATTCAAACTACTTATAAGTCTGTTATCTGGCAATCTAAATTAAATTATTTTGTAAAAAGTACTCCAATAGTCTTTGTTTTTTTTACAACTTTGATGTTGATTTGACTTTGAATTCAAAAGGTTTAATCGATCCTCTCTTACCTGCCCAAATGACTGTGTGCATGTTTGTACATGTGTGTGAGTCTGTGTATTCCTCCATGTCGATGACGCAGTTGAGCTTCTGTCACAACAAGAGGTCTATCAGTTGGAATATGGTTACCCCTCTTACCTGAATTCATAAACACACACACACACACACACACACATGCATTTGAGTCTCACTTACATATTATTGAGATTTCACATGAATCCCATGAGCTATAATTTCCAAACAGATATTCCAAATGAGGAGTGGAAGTTTAATGGCAGTTACCATAAAGGCCTGTGATGTGTTGAAGGTCGTGATGACCCAAGCTGAAGTGTAGTGGGTCTCCCAGGGGCCCCTGGTAGTATGGACGCATTACAGATTGGCGTGCTGATGAATGCGTCAGTCCGAGGGCATGGCCAAGTTCATGCACCAGGACCGTGAACAGATCTGTGCCTTCAGTTGCTGAGTGTAAACATTAAGAGCTTTTTTACATTTTCAATTTTTCTCAATTTCAAAAAATCCCGCCTAAGGCATATGCAAAAAAACTAAACAAAAAAAGGAGTAAGCCTGGTTGAAACTTGCGTTTATGTTAAGGGGCGTGGCTTTTCTGAAACACTCTCATAGCGTTTGACCAATCACAACACACTGATCTAACCAAACAATCGAAAGATGGGCTTCATAGAGACCAGAACTAAACAGAGCATTACTGACAGACTGGGAAGGGAGGTGCTGCAACAATGTAAAATATGTGAAAAAAAAATTATTCAAGCATGAAAACATATTCTAGTAAACCTCAAAGACAAAAATAAGACTTTGTAAAGGGGCATAATATGGCCCCTTTAAGTTATTATTAATACTCCATATAAACCAGCTGGTAATGGATACTTAATTGTGCTAATTTCCTCCTATTTTTACATTTAAATTAAAGGTGCATTCATGCCATATTGTAATTAATGTACTTATGAGATCACGGCTTGTAAAAAGCCTTCACGTCCTCACAACTTGTAAACTGTGAATTTTCGGAGAGCTCCGACTTGTGCAATATGACCGCTGCATATCAAAACAATTGATTTCATTTTTGGCCATAATATGAAAATTATTGGCCAATATTTTATTATCAGTGGGAAATGTACTGATTTTTACTTTGGCTTTGTACATTATTCCTTATCTTTGAGTGTTTTGCAGAATTACCTGGTTGTCTGAAGGCCCATTCTTCCTCTGCATCCAGGTGAACTCCACCCGCCCTGTCTGGGTCTGATGGAAAGAAGGCATGGCCAACAGATCCACCCGCTCCATCAAAGGGATATCCATCTCCATGGGGACCATGCAAGAAATCTATTTGGAGATCCGCTCCCTCTGGTCCTCGTACCTGTTTGAAATAGTTCAACATGAAGCCTGTGAATTGACATGAACACACAGAAACGTGAACACATATTAAGGTCAGAAAAACTGTGCTAATTTCTGAGTTTTAAAAAGTAGCCATAACCTCATGGAACTCAAGCAATGTTGGATCAGCCCACACTCGGAGTGCATAGTACACAAGGGAGCGAATCATTTCACGGGATAGTTTGGAAGATACTGGGTAAGAGCGCAGCCTGAGAAAAATGAAGAATAAGAGAGTTGGACTAAAAACAAAAATTTTGTTTACACTTTCATATGTGTTTTTAATCTTTTTCTACAGAGTCTTTATTTTACTGTGACACTGTACAGTAACTATTAAGTAACTTAAGGCAGACAGGAAAGAAAAAGCAGGAAGAAAAACACAACTGGTAAAATAATCAGTCTAACCTCCAGTTGATATTTCTTCTTGTCCAGGTAGAAATTGCTCTTTTCATCCTTTGATTTTCCATATCATCACCGTGTAATGCCGATAACTGGATGGTTTGATCATCATCATCATCATCATCATCATCATCCGGAAGTGAACAACGGGGTGTCTGCATCAACTGAACGGTCTCTTCATCTGTGACAGGAAGGTGAGGGGAATAAGGAAGGCGTTAAATAAGACTGAGATTTAAAAAGAGTGGGGGGAACATTGCTTTTCATACCTAAGACTCCCGTGTCATCCAAACCAGCATACTTCTGCATTTTCTTCACTGCTTGAGTGACAGCTGTCCAGGCCTGTAACTGACCTGTAGATGGATCAGGGGGTGGCAGGTATCCATACTTCGTGAGCCAATCCTGCCAAACAGAACAACATATTTGAAAGAAGTGAATATTTTTATTCCACAAGGATGGATTCAGTTGATCAGTAAACACTTTTACATTCTAACAAGAGATTTCTATTTAGAATAACGCTGATAAAATGAATCCTGACTGTTTCCATAAAAATATTAAGTGGCCAAACTGTTCAGCATTGATAATACTAATAATAAATGTTTCTTGAGCAACAAATCAACCAAATTAGAATGATTTCTGAAGGATCGTGTGACACTGAAGACTGGAGTATTTATGCTGACAAATCAGCTTTGCATATGAGACTTCAAAAACATTAAACAATCTTAATGACCCCAAACTTGGTCATGGAATGTTATAATTGCAAATTATGCATTGTTAATCATTTATGGGACTTGTAGTCAATTATGTAGTGCAGTTGTATACGATTTCAAAAATGAATCATTCTTGAGATTTGTACGAAAGAAAGTGTGTAAAAGAACAATATTTATTACTTTTTCATATATGAATACGATGGGTTTACATTCTATTCAAATAATTTAAAAAGCAATATAATATGCAATTGCAACCCAGTTCACTTTTATAACATAATTAAACTTAAAACAGAATATTTGATAACAGAAGAACGGTAAGGAGAAAATGAAATAGTGAATAGTGTATAAGTTCGAGAGACATTCTCACCACAAGTTTAGTGCTCTCATCTTCTGTGGGTATGACAGTGGGTAAAGCGGTAGATGCAACTGTTCTCGCCAAACTGGTTGGTAGTGCATCTTTATCAGCCGTTCCATGAACTTCCACTATACGTCCACACATGTAGAAAACAACCGCTGTCCAAAACATCGCCATAACACCAGTGTTACCCAATGTCAGTCCTCCTCAGTCAAGTGATTTCAATGACGTCATCCTTGCTGAAACCGAGATGGTGGCCACTCTTGTGTTGAGGAATTATAGGATTGATGCCAGCTCTGTAAATTCAGTTTAGACGTAATTTAGTAATGATTACGCAAGATTGTGATCTAGCTTATAGTATTATATACAATGATGACAACAACTTCCTAAAAGAATATACATTAAATCGGTGGTGCAGTCTCATTTCAAGGGATTTCTTAACTTAGGACCTCTTTCAGTCCCAAAAGAATTAATACTGTACTACACTGCTGACTGCTTTGGTTGTAAAGCTGCATGATTGAATTGCAGATGGCTAGTATCAAAGAGAGAAGGATGAAGAGGTTTTATGCATTTCATTTTAAAGGAAAAAAGGACAAGCTTAGCGGATGTGGGGCTTTAATTAAATTAGCAGGTGCTATTTCATTAAAGAAATGAGACAATGTGGGAGATGGCGGGTTTTAAGAGTAGGAGGGACAGGGGCATGGAAAAGAAGAGTTATGGATTAATGGAATTAAAGGAAAACCTTGCCAGTCTCAACGGACAAGGATAGAGGACAGTGTAAAAAAGGGCGGGATATTGACGGGAAAAATGGGCAGAGACACAAGTATGCATCTAAATGTGTATGAAATCATGAGCATCTGAATGTTGATACACTGACCCATGCAGTCACAGAAATACAGTAGAAGAGAACCCGCATTACTATAACGCTCAATAAATACAATAACGTAATGTGTCATTTACAATCTGAAATTCAATCTCTCAAGCTTATCACAAAATAATGACAGTTCCAGATGTAAGTAGAGAACAGTGTAAATCTCACACACATACACACGTTGTGTTTATGTGTTTTGTGGGGACTTTCCACAGGCGTAATGGTTTTTATACTGTACAAACTGTACATTCTGTCTCCTTACCCCTAAACTTAACCCTCACAGAAAATGTTCTGCTAGTTTATATTTTCAAAAAAGATAATTCTGTATGATTTATAAGCTTGTGTCCTAGTGGGGACCAACAAAAGGTCCCCACAATGTCAAGATTTACTGGTTTTACTTGCGTTGTGGGGACATTTGGTCCCCACAATGTAAGGAAAACAAGTACACACAAACACAATGTATATATAACTTTCATTTAACATGTTTTACAATCACTTGTCTTGCTCTCATAAGACCTGAAGTCATGTAATGAAGCCTGTGGAGGATGTCTGTTAAAGATATTTAAAGAGGATGTCTCTTTAAACATGTCCGACACACTATGTAGAAATAAATTATATATCAGCATTCTGCACATTCTAAAGCTTTATAATTTACTGTTACAATTATCACATGCTGCCATTACAATAAAACAGACTAAATGATACGAAAGAAACCTCAACCTTTGTGTGCTTCTAGTTGAACTGTTTCTGACTTGAATTGAATTGACACAAGTAAAGACTGCTAACATGTCAAAGATGTTTGAGGGTGGATTTCAAAGCTTTATAGGCTAAAAATATGAAAAAGTCCTATGCCAATCTATATATTACAAGTGTTTCTGGTTGTGTGGATTCAAAGCTTTTGGCTACACTTATACATGCTCTACCACAATCTGTTCTGAAATATGTTGACATGGGGATCAAGGTGTTGTAATACATTTTAAGACAGAGATTTTAGCTACAAGTAATGCTTGATGGTTGCATTTCTTAAGAACTTGCATTCACTTAAAGCCATAATACTCCGTAATAAAGAAAAACATATTTCATGGCAATTTATAAGACGTAGCAAAGAATCCCGAATCATTTTAATGTCATTTAAAAAGCTCAAAATATTCAGACAACAAAGAAAAGTTACAATTACAGTGTTAAGAAAAAAAAATGACCTCATTCAAAATTGGGACATGCTTACCTTCCCAGCAACTTCAACTGTCTCTTTCTTCCTTTGCACTTGTGTGCTCTGTCGTGCTTGCCCTTCTTCTCTGTTCCTGAACAGATGTGTTCCTCTCATTCCCCCCCCCCCACCCCTCTCTCCTTCTGCCTCTGCACTCACACAATGGACTCCTAATACCCCCCTCAATAACGTACCCACCCTCCCTTGCTAAGTGCATCAGGCATTTGCTTACTCTCTCTCTCTATGTGTGTTTGGAAGATACCAGTGTGAAAAAGCCTCTTTATATCCAGTGGGGAGATTTAGAGACATGCTTAGCTCCACATGTCTGTGCACTCTCTGCCAAATTTGACACTTTATTTTCAAAACTCAAATGTCTCGTAGATTTCATCACATTCCGTTAATTAATGTACATAACACTAATGTGATTCTCAACATAGTATAAGAACATTTAGATAGTTACGGATCCTTTACAGTGAGATGTAAGTCAACTGCCGGATTAGGGTTTCACTTTATCTTTGGGCTTGTGTGTGGTTGTGGATATGTTTGGATTAAATCCTCTTAACGAAAGGATTAAAAAAAATTAAAAACGAAGATTTGAACAGATCTAGCGAAATGCATTGTTGCTGTTTGGTCTCTTACAACATTCCAGATGGAGATGCACAACTTTTTTTGTGACAAATTCACGCATTTGAAAAAATCTAAACATTTGTTGGCACACATCAAATTAATTAAATACAGAAAGAAAAAAAACAAAAACATTTTAAACTGGGATTTCTGTGCAGGGGTTAACTTATAGTTCATGTATTGTGGCAGAGCGAAAGCACATTTCCAGATGCTATCTGTCTTTTTGCTGGATAATACTGTGTGAATCCCAGGGGAATCACTGGATTGGAAAAGCATCTTACATGGGCAACAGAAGTGTGTGCTGAATGTTTATAGTGTAATTTGACCTGATCTGTTAAACTTCTCAGAATATAACCTGTCAAAAGGGTCAGAAATCTTATCACCTCCGTGCGTGATCTTATTGAGATATAACAACTTTTAATAGCTTTAAAATTGCATATACTGGTAAATCTTTCTATTTTACAAACAACTTTCGAGAGAGCGAGAGAGAGCGCTGAATAAGCAAAGTGTGTATTAATGCCTAGTTGTCCTAGTAATGATTTTGACCCATGTGGGTCAAAGTGTGCGGGCCAGAGGGGCAGATGTGTTCACTGTATTTTTAGAAAGATGCACAAGGCAGGAAGTTTGTGTGTGAATGGATTTGTGTGTTCAAAAAGAGAGTGAACAAGAGCCACAAAAGGCCAAGTGAACTTCCTTGTCTCCAGGACAACTGCGATCCCTTTAGAGGAACTCGGCAATACACATATTCATTGTGCACCCAGGACATGGGCCTCAACAGTGCTCTCACAAGGGGCGGCACTGGGTTTTTCACTATGGTCACCTCTGACTAAAACCGCAACAGTCACTCATCTTCCTGATTAGGCAAAAAGTATTGCGTTTGATATAAATATACAGTACCGTTCAAAGGGTTTGTAATAATTAAGATTGTTTAATGTTTTTGAAAGAGGTCTTTTATATATGCGGAACCAATGCTGCATTTATTTGATTTAAATACAGTAAAAACTGTAATATTGTGAAATACTATATAATTGTAATTGAAACGTAATTGTATTTATTTCCTAATTTAACATATATTTATTTTAAGTCTTCAGAAATCAATTTAATATGCTAAATTGTTATTGGTGCTCAATTGTTAATAATGGTTCTTATTATTATTATCAATGTTGAAAACAGCTTTATTATTTTTGTGTAAATCATAATACATTTTTTTAAGGAATCTTTGATAAATAGAACGTTAATAAAAACAGCATTTACTTAAAATAGAATTTTTTGTAACATTATATATGTCTTTACTAGCACTTTTGATCAATTTAACGCATCCTTGTTGAATTTCTTTCTTTACTTACCCCAGACTTTTGAATGGTAGTATCATGGTTTCCACAGAAATATTTAACATGAAAAGGCTTTCAGCCATGATAATAATAAGAAGTGCATCTTAAGATTCAAATCAACATATTAGAATGAAAGAGGTTTATGTGACTACGACTGCTGAAAATTCAGCTTTGCCATCACAGAATAAATGACATTTTAAGATATATTAAATCAGAAATTATGAATTATTATATATTATATAATTATTATTATCAATTATTTATAATTTTTAAATTCCAGTCCAAGTTAAATTCAGGACAGCAACAACAGAATTAGAAAAAAAAAGAAAAAACAAAAAAAAGAAGTGGAGATGCCGGGGATTGAACCCGGGGCCTCATACATGCAAAGCATGCGCTCTACCACTGAGCTACATCCCCGCCTAACGTTCAGGGAAAAATTAAAGGAATATGTACAATATGCTATCAAATTTGATAATGACACGCTATATGTAAGTCGGAAGTTTTATATACAGATATATTGCTGACAAACAAGTATCTATAGTTGCATAATAACATAATAAAAGCATACGGATACAGACAAGTATTAAATAAATCGCTCCGTTCAGTAAATCCACTAATCCAAACACACTTCCGCATAACCGACGTTCACGTTACAATTGCGGAAGTTCACCCTTCCTCGAATCCTTCAATGGTGAAACCAAAACATTTATTCTTACATGACACTAGTATTGACATTTTACCTGCGTGACTTATTTGTTTTTGTGGAGGTTTGTTTGAGAACAACAACTATTAACTCTTAGTGCACCATTCATGCTCTCTCCTGGACCAACTAACGTCAGTTTTTGTTGCTCAAGATATCTGTCAGCACAAACATGACTACTGGGACAGGGTGAGGCAGAATTATGGAGGATATTATTTGTGTCAGCTCGGGCAGCGACGACGACTCTGATTTAGAAGTTATAAATAGTTACAACGAAAACAAAGAAGATGCAGTTCCGTTCATCCGAGCAGAATGGCTCCAAGTCACACCTGTAAGTTAGCAATTTATGAACAGTTTGTCTTAATAAGAGTCTCAATGTCTTGCTTACAGAACAGCAACTCTCATGTGGTTTACATATGCAAAAATGCGATTTGTTTAGGGTGTGCGTAAACTCACATTTCTTTCCAACCGCACGTGCTTTTCACTTTTTGCACATAGCGCGTGGACGCTAGTTGTAGAGACGCTGGAACGCGCGCGAGTGACGTTATATTCATACATTTACAGTGATGAATTTGATGAGATTTTGATCGGCTTGCAGAACACAACAACCTTCAAGTGCGAAATAAAATTAAACTAAATACATTTTATTTACGTCATATAAATACGAATTAATCATTTTAATTTTTTTTGTTTTAGATTTCATTTTCATTTATTCGATGTCAAGGCATTTCTGTAGAGTTAATATATTAAATCGATAATTAATTTGGATTATTAACATTAACCAGTTTTCACTTGTGTTAAAAATATTCATCAAAAATACTGGTATTTATTTCTGAGTAAGTATTGTGTTAAAGGTAACGTTATTACGCGGCTCTCTAGAATAAGTGATTCTGATTGGTCAAAAGTGGCTCAATTGAGAGCTCATCCGGGAAACCGTTCCTTAGCCTGTGCAGGTGCTCTTTCTCTTCACCTTATGTGTGCAAGTAAGCTAATAAACTTATTCAAACTTGTTTATTTATTTAGTTATCGCTAAGTAGCAGTTGGATAAAGGCCCGTTCACACCAAGGACGATAACGATAAAGATGTTTTAAAACTAACTTTAGTTCTAAACGTAAAAGAACTGCACACATATAATGATAACGGCTCTGCTTATAAAAACATTGACAGCCATTTAGCATTTAAAACGGCAGTCGACTGCACCACTCTCTAATGATTAACAGAACGCTTGTTTGCATTGGTGTGGACCTTAATAGTTATGGTTATAGTTATCTTTGTAGCTATTGTTCTGGTGTGAATGGGATTTAATGTACAGCAGTCGGCTATTGTTGAAAAATAAAGCACCTCAGGGAGACTATGTTATGATAATTGACTGTGTATATGCTATCTTATTAACAGGGCTGGGTAGGTTACTTTTAAAATGTATTTCACTACAGATTACAAAATACATGCTTTAAAAAGTAATTTGTAACGTATTTCGTTACATTACTCAAGTTTAGTAACTTAATCTAAATACTTTAGAATACTTTGGAATACTAATAAGTGTGAAACAAACACAAAAAATTACCTTTTTCACACTTATTGCTAGCTTTTATCTCACAATTCTGACTTTTCCCCTCAGAATTGTTTGATATAAAGTTGCAATTGCGAGTTATAAAGTCAGAATTATGAGATATAAACTCGCAATATTGGGAAGAGTCGAAATTATGAGATATAAACTGAAAATATTGAGAAAAGTCGAAATTATGAGATATAAACTTGCATACTAAATTCACAATTGCAAGGATAAAAGTTAGTATTGCAAGTTTATCTCTCTTTATAACTTGAAACTGTGAGTTTAAATCTCGCAATTCTGAGAAAAGAAGTCAGAATTGTGAAATGCAAACTCACAATTGTGAGGGGAAAAAACAAATTGAGAGAAAAAGTAGCAGTGACGAGTGAATTATAAAATGACTCACAAACAACTACCACAAAACATGAAAACAGTCGTGGATCATCAGGTCATGACAGGACAGTTAAGTTGACAGTTGGGCAATTTAAAAAAAAAAATTCCGTCATTTTGTCTTGTTCAGGACAGTTCTAAATAAAAATAACATTTTTATGATCCCTCTTAAAAGTATTAAAATGTTGATGAAACTTAACTCCGCTTTTTCAGACTGTCAGAGTCAGAGAATCGCCAATTGTTGTTTAAATGACATTAAAACTCAAAGTAATCACTTTGGTAATCTAAAATACTTTTCAGATGTAACTGTAATCTGATTACCACCCGTTTAAAATGTAACTGTAATGATATACAGTTACTCACATTTTGTATTTTAAATACGTGCCACCTGTTCTTGTGCTTGCCAGTGAGACTATAAGTCATTGAAATGTCTATATACTACTATGTTTCTCTTGTTTATTTGCCTTAGGTCCTCATTGATATCACAGGCCATAATTTCACCCCGCCAAGGCGAAGATGCTCAAGAAGAGATACTTGCTCCTCCTTAGAAGTTATAGATTTAAGTGACGACGATCCTGCTGATGATGGCAGCGTTCAGCTTCAGAATCGATCACCAATTGTGCCATCAGTAGAAAGCAAAGACGAGAAAATACATGCAACACCGACATCTTTTGGAAAACCTCAAGAAACACAATCTCAAGCAAGTGTTGGAAAAGATGTTGCTAATTCAGGGTGTTTTGTTGGGAACGTTGTGCAGTCTGTCGTCTCTAAGTCACTCACTCAGGAGAACGCTCTCACAGACGTGCCCCAAAGAACAGAAAATCATTTGCATCAGAGCACAAATTGTAATTTAAGCTTGTCGTCTGAGCAGTTGAGCTGGGACAAGTGTTTGGAACGTGGCAGCTCGAATGAAGTGAGTAAAAATGATTTCCAAAGTGCATCTGAAGTATTAAAGAACTCTATTGCAGATATATCTCAGAACACTAAAGACACACAGCTTAGTACACCAGTTGTCTGCAGCCCAGACTCGGACCAAGAAAACAACCAAGAAGACAATCTTGACCAGAAATGGGATAGCATGTTTTGTTCTCCTTGCGGTCTTGACAGTCCATTTTACTGTCCGAGTGAGGTAGATGCTTATATATTTTCTGACTCATCCAATAAATCTGATGAAAGGAGCACCCATTTACAGCATCCAACAGTCAACCGTCAGCTCAAACCTTTGAGCTTCCTTCTGATACTCAAACTGCATCAGTGTCCAGTGCTCTTTCTTTAAATGATGACGGTGAAACGATGAATATCTCCGAAAACGTGGACCTACTAACTCAGGTTCTACCTGAACCTTCTTTTCACTCCTTACCTACCTCATCTAGGGCTTCGCCCCACTGGAGCCCTGAACTTATATCTCGACAGAGTAAACCTAGCAGTCCCACTTCCACTGAGATTCTCGCCAGCGACACAGCGGCAGATTCCCCTGATCTATCTATGCTGAGCTCACCGAGTAGCTCCTTCAGCCTCCTCCTCTCGCAGCCCTCCCCGCCAAACGTTTCAGAGACAGCAGAGCTAAGGGGAAATGATTTAGATGCTGGATCCCCAGAAAGCCCTTCCATCAGGCTTTGGGAGTCAGGCAGCGAAGACAACAATGAAAATGTGCTGGATAATGTTGTCTCAGATCTTTCTGAAATCAACTCACAAGATAGACAACATATTTGTCTGGCTCAGTACAGAAAATTAAGCCAGAGCATGGGTGGAAGGGTTCCTCAGATGGTAAGATGTTTTGAGATGAACATTAATAGGTACATTCAATAGACAAAATTGTGATAACATTATCGTCTTTTTATTTGTTACTTTGTTATAGTGTGTACTGCATCTTAAATCACGTTTAGGCCTGTCAAGATTATTGATTAATCATCTGATTGTTGTTATTCCATCTAATCACAATTATTTGAGAAAACTGCAATAATTGTGCAGATTGAATTTCAGTCATATTTTGCCAAAGAATATAAAAATATAGTACGCAACAATAGTCAAAGGACTTCCTTCATATTAAAATGAAGGTTTGTGGATTTGATCAGACTGCGTTATATTATATTATATTATAGTATATTATTAATTAAAGAATTAAAACTAAGCAGCTTTCTGTTGGTGAACGTGACAAATTTATAAACTGCATCTGTGTAGGTGATAATGGCAAAATATTTTATATTTTCATTAAAAAAAAAAAAGTAATATACATTTATAAAACTGTATTTTGCGTTATATTATCTTGCCGTTAAATTTCAAGAAACTAGTTTGCGCTGCTGTGTGATTGAGGCTTAGGAAGTGATGGCAAATTTGTAGAGTTGTAGTACTCAAAACCGGTCTTAAGACCATTATTTTGAAGGTCTTGGTCTTGTCTTGTCTTGGTCTCAGACTAAAAGGACTCAGGATTTTATTTCAAGACTGGTAAAGACCACAACTGTAGGGATATCGCTAAATTGCTATTGCATTGTCTGATTTCTTTGTTACCGTCATTAATTTGATTGGATGTAAAACTTACTGTTTCAAATGCAATCAATAACTTATTTCTAAATTCATTTATTTTGTTACTATTGTGCCGGGTCAGAAATCAACAAGGGATTGTGTCAAAAATGAATAGAAATGCTCACAAAATTAAAGATTTGATTGCAAAAACGTACTTGTATAAGATCTTGATATTTACATTATAACATATGACATAATTAAGCAATATCACAAGAAAGAGGGCACAATTTCACAAATATGAGCCCAATTGCAAATGTGATATTGATTCTTTACAAACGTTCAATAAACAATATTTTATTTTAAAACATTAATCTAAAATTTTAAAATCTTTAAAACATTATTTATGCATTTTTAATTGTACCAATTCAGATGCAGCTTCTGTTCTACCTCTGGAGTGTAAAGATGAATTTTGTTCTGATTACAACTGATTGGTAACCGCTCTATAAAGTGTCTTTTTATTCTAATTGTAATTATGGATTAACAATAAGACATTTCTCAGGCAGTAAATGTGGATCTTTCAGATGAATTTGAGTGCTAGTCTGGTCTTGGTCTCGACTTGCCTTGGTTATTCATAGCGAAATACATTTCACTCAGTCACTTTTTGTTTTTAACAGCATGATGATGATGAGGAGGAAGGTGAACACTATGGTCCCGCTGAGCCCCTGTGCCGACAGAGCCTTAGTTTGGTTTACAGCACTATTGAGGAGAATTATCCAGAGGGCACTGTTCAACTGCTCTCCGACTTCATTCAGCCTCGATATTACCCACCGGTGGATATTACGAAACATCTGCTCAGGGAGATCTTCTTGGACCCACAGAGCCCTGATGTCCTAGCCATAGAGGCCTATAACCTATTGATGAAGACTCAGAGGTAAGTGAGATCACATCTGCAACTACTTTGAATTTTGTTTTATTTTATTTTATTTTTTAAAACACTTATGTTAAAAAAAGTATTTTAACTTTTTATTGAAAAAGTCATGAGTCCGTCAGATGTACCCTGGTAGGCAGTGTATGCGCTCCAACATATGACCCCATCTTCCACTTCCACAAAAAAGAGGGGAAAAAAGAAAAAGAAAATCCATCCACCCCCAACTGCCCACAAAAAATTCAGTTGTTAAACTTACTATTCGTGTTTATTAAATAATTTCAGTTTGTTTTGTATGTTAAGATACCACCCTGTGGACGCTTCCACAGTCCCATGGGATTGGGAACTGATGAAGTCGGTTATGAACAATCAGGTAGGCACTTTTTAGCACATTGAAGTAGCTTTTATGTTTACAAAGTAATACTTTAATTTCCTAAAATGTTTCACACTTCTTTCTTCTTGTCTTAAGGATGAAACTAGGAAGTTGCGGACAGAGATCCGGTACATGCTCCTGCAATATGTTTTGCAGGTTTTAGAAGATGACTTTCATTTTAAACTCAGGACTCGATGTCTTCAACACTCTGTTGCAAAGAAGATGCTTTCATGTGGCCCTGAAACATTTGGGCAAGTCAAGTGAGTTTAAGCCCCAATTTTTGCAATCTGCTTTGCTTGACTTTGTATACAGTAATAATTAATGAATAGTCATATTATGTGATTCTTGATCTTAGGGATCTTATAAATTGGATGATGAATGCTGCTAATGAATCAGTGAACGACTCAAAAGATGTGGAATATCCAAAGAATGAGGACAACTGTCTTAAGTATATGAAGTGCTAATTTTGTTATCATTATACATTAATGAAATTGATACTTCTATTCAGCAGGGATGCATTAAACTGATCAAAAGTGACACTAAAAGACACTTATAATGTTACAAAAGATTTCTATTTAAAAAATTTTATGATCAATCAAATAATTAATGAATAAAAATGTATTATATTAACAGATATGAACTGTTTTAAACCTTGATAATAATAGCAAATGTTTCTTGACCACCAAATCAGCATATTAGAATGATTTCTGAAGGATCATGTGACACTGAAGACTTGAGTAATAATGTTGAAAATTCATCTTTAAATAAATTGCATTTTAAAAAAGAAAACAGCCTTTTTAAATTGTAATTATAGCACACACTATTCCTGTGTTTTGATCAAATAAATGCAGCCTTTGAACTTTGAACAGTAATTTAAAATAACAAATTCTAATAGAAATATATTTTGCAACATGTACTTTGCTTCTTTCTTTGCAAAAGAGAAACATTTGCTTTTTTGTTACAGGATTGTATTATCTCTTCAGAAGATGTTAAGAATGGCCGTAGAGGTGGACAAGGATCCCACCTACAATTCAGACAAACTTTCCGAAGAGCTCTTCAGTTGTCTTAACAGAATGTGTTCTTGCAGGAAGACAAGGTGGAAAAAAAAAATCAATATTACAAGTAGAGGTTGCAGTATTTTACCTATTGAATGACCAGAGCTTTACTGAAATGTTGAGTTTTCATTTTAGACTCTTATTGTTGAGTACTCTGGAGAGCAAGCTGCTGAGATGCAAGTTGTTGAAGCTGCTGCTGGATGAGGCTTGTTCTGAGAAGACGCGTTTGCCCATGTCTCCAAGCTTGCTGCTGCACTACCTTAAGATCTCCACACTGGCCTCCGAACCCTCCGTAAAACTTTATTACAGTGTTTTATTCTAGATTAACATTTTGCATTGTTATTCTGCATAGCAGCTGAACTGATATGATCTCCCTGCCTGGTATGTCAGGATGGAGCAGAGAAGTGGAGGAAATGGGAGGAACTTCTTCAGCTTCTGTGGATGCTGATGCTCAGTTACGAAGAAGTGGTGACAGGTGACTAACTAGTGCTAAGACGGTTCTTTTCAGCCAATACATCATGTAAAACAATGTAAAAACAATGTTTAAAGTAATAAAACAAGGTTATCATAATAGAGGAGCTCTTTACCCTGCTTTCACCTTTTGTCACCCAGGTCATCTACGCTGTCCCATCACAAAGCGCTTTGATAGGATGAATGCTCCGATTTCGACACGGGATGATCAGGTGAATAGCTCAGCAGTGCAAGAGGCAGTAGACGCCTTCCTGTCACGAGCAGCGGATGACATTGGTCAAGCACTCCCCGTGGAAATACAGGAATTACTATGCCAACTACAAGAACACATAGCTGACATGTCCAGTGTTACTTCAAATTATTAACATTTTAATAAGTTATTTTACCTTTTAATTGCTTTGTTTGAAATTTTTAAAATAAATTTATTTTTTTATACGTTTTGTGTGCTTGTTCTAATAATAATAATAATAATAGTAATATTGCCATGAGCAGCAATTATTATATACTTATATTAGTATATAAGGCCATTTTTCAAAAGATTCTAAACATTCTGTTGATAATTTTAGGCAAAAAGTAGAATATATTCTATATAATGCTGTCCTCTTGGAAATGCAGGATTTACTACTTCAACTGCAGCCTCTTTGAATCTGCTACTATTCTAAATGTAAGGTCATTAACAAATAAGTCTTTTGTAATTAACCAAACTGTAAGCTGGACATTATCTTCTTGATACAAGCATGGCCTGACAGTAATCATAATTTTGTCCTGAATGAAACATCTCCACCTGGTTTTAGATATTTTGGTGTCCCTAGATCAATAAGAAGGCTGGTGGAGTTGTCCGCCTGTTCCGCAATACTTTGCACTATACTTTCTCTGGGAGATTTTTGAAAAATTTGAATACCTTGCAGTGCATCTGAAGAGTGAACAGTCTGTTATTTTATTCTCTATCATCCTTCTTGACTCAACAAAGATTTTCTTGACGATCTTGGAGAACTGCTATAGGATTTTAACTGACTTTGAATATGTCTTAATACTAGTGATTTTAATATCCATATACATGTCATTTCTAAACCATCAACTGTTAATTTCACAGAGTTACTAAACTCATTGGCCTTATGCAGTATGTAACTGGCCCCACACACAAACACTGTCACACACTTGATCTGATGTCATCTGGCTTAACCGTCAGCCACGCACAGATTGTACATGTTGCCACATCTGACCACTATTGAGTCTTTTTTGAGATTTCAGTATGTACCAAAACTGTGAGTGGAAAGAGAATCAATAGGCACTATCTCACAGCTGATTCTGTCGCAGCCATCATGGAGCTCATGTCATCTCTGCCTCCTCTCACTTTCCCCTCCGAAGACACTTATGTTGAGAATTTTAGTTTCAGGCTCTCCGCATGTATCAACTTTGGTCTCTGGGACAATTAAAGCCCAAGGAAGAAATAGTACATCTATTGCAAAATTAAGAAGAGACTCCAGGAGAGCAGAAAGGCAATGGAAGCACACAAAGCTTACAGTTCACCATGATATCCGTAGGATTAATCTGAAAATGTTAATGCAGTGAAGTCTGCAAGAAAAGCTTAGTTTAATTGAAGACAACTTCTTATTCTCCACTATCGATAGGCTACTTAACCCTCAGCTCAAATATGATCAGAACTTCTCACAAGTGCAAAATGCAATGAGTTTGTAGAATTTTTACATTTTTTAAAATGACTTCCACAAGAAAAAAACATTGCTAGCATTTGCCCTACTTGTAAGGTAAAATCTTGTAAGTCTGTCCTTCTCAATTGTCAGTCCTAGCACACTTACATTGGTCACATCATATGAATTGCTCTTGCTGCGCACCCACAAAATTTCTCAAAATGTTATTTACTGCCTATTATCAAACACCCTGAATATCATTAATCAGTCCCTACAACAAGGAGTTTTACCACAATTTTTTTTTAAACTGCAATTGTTAGGCCCCTGAGGAAAAATAATCTTGATTCTTCGGTGTTCAGTATAACCGATCTCTAATCTATTTCTTGGTAAAATAATCCGACATCCATACGGCTCAATAACTATCTCAATGCCAATACACTTGATGAAACATTTCAGTCTGGCTTTCGGGGAAACCACAGCACAGAAACAGCCTTGATTAAGGTTTTAAACTATCTGCAACTGATCCGTGCCTCAGAAAACTTGGCATTCTTTGTTCTTTTAGATCTCAGTGCTGCTTTTGATTCTACTCGACAGGCTTCAAATACGGGTCAGTCTATCAGGTCCTGTCTTAGACTAGTTCAGATCCTACTTAACTGGATACCTACACCTCCAGGGGTTATGTCATTTCTTGTGGTGTTCCTCAAGGCTCAATTTAGGTCCCCTGTTATTTAACCTATTCATCCTTGCTTTAGCTGGTGTAATTAACCAGTACAATGTTTCATTTCACCAGTATGCGCAACTCTATCTTTCACTTGTACCAGATACCCACAATTAAATTTCCACAACACTGGACTGCATAGAGAGCATAAAGTTGTGGATGTCCTAGAACTTTCAACAGCTAAACAAAGATAAGACAGAGTTACTTGTAATCAATGACACATGGAGAACATCTATATCTTCACATCTTGACTCTCTTGACTAAAAGCCAGTAATCAGGCCAAGAACTAGGAATCATGTTTGACAGTGACCTCAGTTTTTTAAAAAACAGCATAAATCACATCAGAAACATCTCCAAAGTACGTGACATTCTCTCATTCTGACAATGAGGAACTTGTTCGTGCATTTGCTGTGTCTAGACTACTAATTTGCCCCTAATTTGTTGAATAAATACACTCCAGCAAGATCGCTCCGAACATCAAATAATTTGTTGATTGTGAATTGAATTGGCGAGTCAGCCTTTAGTCATTTCGGTTCCAAACTACGGATCTCTTCCTGACAACAAACCATCTGTGCACTTTTAAAAAGTAAGCTATATCAAAACTCATTTGTTCACTAGGGCCTTTCCTTAATTAATATTGTTGTATTTTTTTTTTTTAAATCTTATTTCTGTTATGTGATTTTATTTTTGGTCTGTATTTTATTTGACTAATTTGATCATATAATATAATATATTTATTTTCAATTTGTTATCTTATTTCTATATATGTTTTTTTCTTCTCTGTGTAGGTATTATATTCTGTAAAGCACATTGTGAACACTGTTTTTAAAAGATGCTATATAAATAAAGCTTTACCCATCTGTGGGATAGTAAAGTAAATCCTGTTACTTCAAGTCATTAAACCTTTTATAATAACTTTGTTTTTAACAAATTGATTTTTATACAATTTGTGTGTTCTCTGTCTCCAAACAGGAGTAATAATAATAAAATATGTATTATTCTTAGTTATATTATTTAACTTTTCAATAGCAGACATAAAATAAAAACTTTATATGGTTTGGAGATTCCCAGATTTAATTTGTTTTCATGTTTAGATTGCAATTTATTTTTTCAATTTATTTATTCTCTCTTATGTTAACTGCAAGTCAATTGCGTGAATCATTATTTTAATGGCTAAATAATTGCAGCCCAGTAATGAGAGAACAGTTTTTTTTTTTTCATTTTCTACATGAAAATGTTTAATAAAATAGGAAAATCTCATGCTAAGTTCAGTTTGGTTGAAACATGATTCCAAAACATTGCAAATTAAATGGTTGAATGACTGTGTCTCAAAAACTATTGCGCTGCATACCTAGGCAGCATTTTTGACCACGACAGTTGCGTTCTAGATAGGCAGCTTATTAGGGGTTGAGACGTGAACAGCGTGATATGGGCACATGGACCCTTGTTTTGGAGAGCAGCACAACAGCTGCACAAAATCATCCGCCATGATGCTGTGCTGCTTCCCGTAGCTGCACAGCCAACACGAACGAATGAATTAAAGCCTCAGTGAGACACACAACTGACTTCAGGAGTTGATATGCTATTGGAGGTAATTCTGAAAGATTTTTGGGAAAGATTTGCTGCTCCGAGTCCCGGTGTGGGTTTGTTTCCAAGTTAGCTATAGCTACGCTAGTTAGCTACTTTGTTCATATGAAGGGGGTGTAATTAGTTAAAACTGTCGTTATTTAAATACACATGTGCACAGTATTTCCTAAATATCAGTTTATTTAACACATGTTACAGATATAAGTCTTTTAGAGGGCTGTGCCTTCAGCAGCCTTGTGGCTAATGCTGATAGCAAACAGGTTAGCTGTGGTAAAACATTACTCCTTTTTAAATAGAGGCATTGGATGCTTATTAACAACTTTAACTGTGTGACTAATAACACATTTCATGTTATGTCACTTCGTGGAGGCTGCGCTTTAGAATATCGATGAATGTAATTGGGTCATTAACATAGCACAGGGCTAGGTGTTTGTTAGCTTGCGTGCTTTGTTTAATTTCCTCATTCTCTTTTCTTTGACGTGCACCAAACTGTTTAAATGTGGTGATTAAATATTATTAGACAAGTTACTGATCTAATTAGTGTTGTAGCGTGTGTAACAGGTGTGTGTGTTGTTTTTGTAAGGAGCTAGTTGCTGACAAGTTGAGTTTGTTTTGACAGTGAGGTCATTTAACGTTAACTGCCAGTTTATTTACGTTTTAGTTATAGGCTTATTACCTAAATAAAGTCAGGCGTAACATTTTGGAAAACATAGGACTGTGCTTAACTTTGTGAAATGGGCAGCTCGTGAGGTTGTGAGACAAACAACATGACTTCCTTAATATAGCTAGTTTGAGATTTTTGGTTGAATTAGTTCTTTACACACACACACACACACACACACACACACACACACACACACATATATGTATATATATATATGTGTGTATATATATATATGTGTGTGTGTGTGTGTGTGTATGTATATATATGTGTGTGTGTGTGTGTGTATGTATATATATATGTGTGTATATATATATATATATATATATATATATATCATCTTAAAGAATGATGTCATATAATATATATCTGATTATGTATTTGTCCCACACAGTGGTCTAGGGATGCCAAAGGAGAAATATGACCCGTCTGATTCCAGGCGGATGTATACTATCATGTCCAGTGAGGAGGCAAACAGTGGGAAAAAATCCATTTGGGATGGGCTTGAAATAACTGGTACGTGTCTTGAATTAAATAGATAGATACTTATTCAGATCAATTAACGTCAGATCCCTTCTGCAATGTAAGTGAAAAATATTAAAGAAAGAGATCTTTGTATTAATATTTATTTCTGTTTCTGTCCCAGGTAATGTTCGGAGTCTCAGCTCGGGTCTTTGGTCACTCACGCACCTCACTGCTTTGCACCTCAGTGACAACTCCCTGTCACGTGTCCCACCTGAAATTGCCAAGCTGCACAACCTTGTGTTCTTGGACCTGTCGTCCAATAAGATCAGGAGCCTGCCAGCAGAGCTTGGCAACATGGTGTCTCTCAGGTGAGCTACTTGGGGCAAAAGCTGTGCTATTCTCGCCATGGATCATTTGTTCCGTTTAATGTGTTTGCAATATAGAGAGAAAAATGAAAAACTTTCTTTAGACTGCGCTTGATGAATCTAGATCATTCCTAACAGGGTTTCCACACCAATGAAACTGCTAGGAAGTTTAAATTAGTGATTTCCGGCCTTGTCTTAAGATTATAAATGTTAATAGTGAATTTGAGTGTTCTTTTAAATATTTATGTCTACTTATTTTAATAACTATAATTGACTTAAATGTGAAATCTCTATGAAATGATTTGGTGGCACATTATAGTAAGGTTTAATTTAACATTAGATAATATACTAACATTGACAATAATTTTGGAGCACTTAATTTGTTAATTTCTGCATTTGCAAATGCATTTTTCAAATCAAACATTTGTTAGTTCAAGGCATAATAAAATAAATGACTAACAAATGCTGTGAAAATGTAGTTCATGTTAGCTAATGTTAAAAGTGTGAACGTATTGTAAAGTGCTATCAATGATTAAAAAAAAAATCTTAGTAGTTACATTTGACATGAACATCATGGTAATACATTGGTCAATAGGTTTTGTTCTTAAGTTTTATTGTTACTGCATTTTTAGTCTAGCAGAGCTGATTAGTTTATTGGAAGTTAACATTCGTTTTGTGTTTCCACAGGGAACTGCTTTTAAACAACAACCAGTTGCGGGTTCTGCCTTTTGAATTGGGGAAACTGTTTAAGTTACAAACACTGGGGTTGAAAGGTGAGTGGTCATTCATTGTTCTGGTGATTGCAACATCTTGAGATCATCACTTTGTAGAGAATGTTTCCTGCTGACTGTTTGTATGTGTGTCTTTACAGGCAATCCACTCACTCAAGAAATTATGAGCCTCTACCAGGAGCCAGATGGCACCCGGCGACTGCTGAACTACCTTTTGGACAATCTAGCTGGTGCTATCAAGCGCAGTAGGTGTCTCAGGCAAATTAAAGGTTTAAGATCTGTCCATGTCTGTTTTTCCCCCTTCTCCATTTCCTCTCTAAAATTGCTGCAGTATCATGGACTTTTGTTGTCCATGTTTAAAAATATTCACTAAGTTCTGAGCGATTATATCAAATATTCACATTATCTTCATGAAGCTCTTGCTGGTGATTTAATGCACAATTTCCCATTGGGCCCCATTGGATTTTGTCTTGTGACTATTTAGAAATGTTTTTGAAAAAAAGTCTAAATATAAAAATATTACAATATAAAATAGCTGTTTTCTATTTTAATATCTTAATGTCATTTATTTTTATTAGGCAAAGCTTAATTTTCAGCAGTCATGATCCGTCAGAATTTAATAAGCTAATTCGGTACTGAAGAAGCATTTCCTCTTGTCAATGTTGAGAATGGGATTCTTTGATTAATAGAAGGTTTAAAAGAAAATGAATAGCGTTTATTATTAATTTTTTTTCGTAACAATGTAGAGGTTTTTACTGTCGCTTTTATAATTTGTTTAAAAGAAATGAATGCTTTTATTCAGCATGGCCTAGTGATGTCAAAAGTACAGACTTCAGTACCAAGTGGGTACTGAAATTGAAAAAATGTGACTTTGAGCGATGTTGAGTGGATACGTAAACACTTCTGATTGGCAATTGTGTGCTCATCAGATATGCCTGTGATTGACTACAATGATCAACGCATCAAAAACATGTTCTTAATAGACATCAATGACGCTCTTCACCGAGTGCTTGCGCAGATACACATTGGAGTGTTTGAAAGCTTACACAAATACATAATCAAAGAATCTCTTTCCAAGCGTACCGAGTTGATTATCTACTGTTGCTTTTTACTATTACTGTGCTAATTGTTGTGTTTATTTTTAATGTGTTCTTGCCATGAAAATAGCCATAGATGCTGATATGGCAATAAAAATAAACAAACATATACTAAAATATTTTATTGAAAAGAATTTTATAATTGCGATTGCAATTGTTGTTTGACCTGTACAGATACTTATTCAAAGTATTGTCCTAAAAATGCATGTACTTTGCCTACACAGTCCCAACAGAGCAACCTCCATCCAGATCCTGGATTGTGCTACAGGAGCCTGAGAGGACGAGACCAACAGGTAGATGTTTTTTGAAAACCCTGGAGCATAATTTGAAATCTGAGGTTTTAAATTTGCCTGATATTTTGCTCTCCTCTTTGCTTCACCAGCCTTGTTAACTGTAATGTGCTACAATGTGCTGTGTGATAAGTATGCCACACGCCAGCTTTACGGCTACTGCCCATCCTGGGCCCTTAATTGGAGCTACAGGAAAAAGTCCATTATGCAGGAGATCCTCAGCTGCAATGCAGATATTATCAGCTTACAGGTAAAAAAGCCCAATGGTACTCAAATTACATAGCTTGTGGTTGATTTTATTTAGTTTTAGATCAAAATGTACAGGAACCAATTACAGCAATGTCTCAGACTAGACACAGTTGCTTGTCAGTATTTAAAAAGCCTTAAAATTGATCATAACTCTAATTCATTTAATGTATTTTAAATACTATCATGTGTCACTGATAACCTTCTGGTATATTTTGAGCATGCCTGTCCTTATAGATGAAGTGCTGTCCTTGTGTTTTATTTATTTAAAGGTAATTGTTTTAGTTCAGTGATGCACAAGAGGTAGCTCTGAATTGTCATCTTTACACCTACTTGTTTGCCAGAGTCACTTAGTCTGCTGTTTCATTCACAGGAAGTGGAGACAGAACAGTATTATAACTACTTCCTTGTAGAGCTGAGTAAACAGGGATATGATGGATTCTTCAGCCCAAAATCCCGGGCCAGAACTATGTCTGAATCAGACAGGAAACATGTAGATGGATGTGCAGTATTTTACAAAACTGAAAAGTGAGTAAAGTAACTCGCAATGGTTAAGAATTGTGGTGACAGACTCTGACAGCTTTGTTTCAGTGTTGCTTTGAATGAAAACATGGAACCAGATTTAAAAAAAAAAAATGTATTTATGCTTTTAGGTTCAGCATGGTGCAGAAACACACAGTAGAGTTTAACCAGCTGGCTATGGCCAATTCAGAGGGCTCGGAGGCTATGTTGAATCGGGTCATGACCAAGGACAACATTGGGGTGGCTGTTTTACTGGAGCTAAAGAATGAGTTAATGGAGGTGTCATGTGAGTATCGTTGCAATGGAATAAGTTTTTTTGCAATATTTTTCATGACAATTTAGCAACTTCTTTCTCCCCCGTCTCTTTACTGTGATACAAAAAATATAATTTGCATACTTTAATACAGTAAAGATTATGCAATAATTTGCAATAATGTTTAAAAGTTTGCAGTCAGTTTAAAAAAAAAAAAAAAAAGAAATTAATACTGTTAAATTGATTAAAAGTAACATTTAAATATTTTGACATTGAAAAAAATTTAAATGAAAAAAAAATCAGAGAATTCTGGCCCTGTTTTCACCTGGAATTAAAGGGGACCTATTATGCCCCCTTTCACAAGATGTAATATAAGTCTCTGTTGTGCCCAGAATGTGTCTGAAGTTTCAAAAAATACCTAACAGATAATTTGTTTTAGTTTGTCATATTTGCCCCTATATGGGTGTGAGCAAAACGTGACATTTTTGCGTGTGTCCCTTTAAATGGAAGTGAGCTGCTGCTCTCGGACGCTTTCGAGAAGAGGGCGGAGCGTTAACAGCTTGCGCTTTGGTTGCTCAGCAACAAAAAAGCTGGAGAATCTCCTGCAGTCAAAATAACGATTCCAGTAACGTGTTCGTCATGTTAATCTGAATGGATGCCCACTGTACACAGCGTACCTGTTTGCCAAACAGAGCCATACACACAACCGGCTAACATTTATGATTGCCATCATATGCTGGGAATTTCTAATACTCCTTTTTTTTTTTTTTTTTTTTTTTTTTAGCAGCCAAGCTTGACAGGGTCAACTTCCAGGCTATCCAAGCTAACCAGAAATAGTGTTCTGTGCTCGTTTGTGCAGCCAGTGACAGAAGAGTTAGCATGCTTTGCTTGAATTTTTGCCATGGCGTTAGAACTGATACTCGGTTGTCTCTTGCGAAAACAAAATTGCGGCGCAGTGGGTGGAATCATGCAGATTAATGCAGATATTATAATAATTCAATAAGCTCCCCTTCCTAAGTCACAAGGTGAACGAAATCTGAGAGGCTCGTTTTTTCACATGCTTGCCATAACAAACTTACTTGGTTGTCCTTTCACGTTTTTGGGGTTGCACCTAAACACAGAAAAATGAGATTTTCATGATATGTCCCCTTTAAGATTACAAGTGGATGGTGTAAATGGGGTGTAAAACATTTTGATCTTGTCCACTTTTGACCACTTCCAGAGGTAGTCAAAGACACATTTGACTGGATCGCTTTTGTAGTGTAAAAGTGTGGTCAAATATTTTCGAACAGTCGCATAAGACATTATGGGAAGCGCGCTAGCCAGACAGGCTTTAAAACTTTGTCGACTGAAGACCTAAGTTTGGTTTAAAGACGAAAAACGTGCCAAGCACAATGTTCTCTCACCATTCCTGGTTTCTAACATGCGCTCACAGTGCTCAGTGTGGTCTTGCGGCTGTCAGAGCAGAAATTAAAGTCTCAAGGTGCATTCATATGTAAATTGCGTGAGCATATTTTATCCATTGAAAGATCTGCAAAAAAAAATATACATTTACCTACCCATAAACCCTCCCCTAGGAGAAATCAAGGCCCAAGTGGTTGAAAGTGGACAACAGAGACGGCTTAAAACACCAGGTGTAAACGGGTTTTGTGTCTCACTCGTCTACTTGTGATCCGATTGATCAAAATGCATCTTAATGCCAGGTGTAAACAGGGCTCTGAAAGAATCTGCTTTCCACAAACATATTGATAAGCACAACTGTTTTCATCAGAGGTAATAATAAATGTTTCTTGCACACCAAATCAGCATATTTGATTTATGAAGGATCATGTGACGTTGAAGACTGGAGTAATGATGCTGAAAATTCAGCTTGACTATCATAGGAATAAATTACAAAAAAAATGTTATCTTAAATTGTAATTGTAAATTCCACATTACAAAATATTGCAGTGTTCATTTCTTTTTGCAAAATGTAATTTCCTATCTTTTACATTCATTTTCAAACCTGTGGGTAGTTTGTAATATATTTCATTACCCCAAATATAGGCTACATTAAGCTCATTCAATTAGATTTTAATTAAAACCATATATCTGATAAAACAGCATTTTTTTTTCCTTTCTGCAGCAAGTAAGTCTGTTCATGCAATGGAGAAACAGCTCCTACTAGTGGCTAATGCGCACATGCACTGGGACCCAGAATACTCTGACGTGAAGCTGGTGCAGACCATGATGTTCCTATCAGAGGTAAAGAATATCATAGACAAGGCCTCCCGCAGTCTGAAGCTCTCCTCTGTGTCTGGAGAAACCAACAGCATCCCTTTGGTGCTGTGTGCCGACCTCAACTCACTTCCTGACTCGGGTAAGCCTTCTTAAAGCCACAGACATTTTAATGTCGTTAAGTGTTTTTGAGTCCTAAAATAGAGGATTGACTGATGTGAGCTTGAAGTCATGTACAAATGCTTTAACATTTTTCTTGCTCTCTATGTCATGCTATTGAAAAGTAGTTTCAATGGACTTTGTTGAACGATATGAAAATAAACTTCCTGTAGAGGTACATTCACTGATGATTATTCAAAATAAGACCAATGACATTTATAATGAAAGTCAATGAGGTTGATTTTGATATCATGTTTTCCTTAAACCATCTGTTTATTAGTTTCAGTTGCAATAAATGCAGGTATTTGGGTGTGTCAGACATGTTTAATGAGTTTTGATTCCAATTGTAGGTGTTGTGGAGTACCTGAGCACAGGTGGGGTGGACTGCACACACAAAGACTTCAAGGAGTTGCGCTACAGCGACAGTCTGACCAACTTCAACTGCAATGGCAAGATCAGCACATCTAACGGAAGGATCACACATGGTTTCAAGTTGAAGAGTGCCTACGAGAACGGGCTCATGCCTTACACCAATTACACTTCTGACTTCAAGGTAAGTACAGTGAGCTCAAAGTGACCGCCATAGTTCAGAGTTTACAACTAGTGATGTCAAAAGTGTCAATACCAAGATGATTTTTACAATAAAATTATGTAGCGATACAATTTTTTTTAATTGATTTTTTTTACTGTGTCATTAGTACCTATTTCTGTGTCTCTAACTCTAGGTCCAAAATATCACTCTCTAAACAGGGATGGATATCTTGATATTGACTCTAGGTTTCACTTTAACTTAACACTGCGTGTCTTACTATTTCTTGCTCTGCCATGTGTGGTAACATGACAAATGAACCTCTGAATAAACAAAAACGGCTCTTGTTGTGTGCTTCGTTTGCTCACAACTGCCTTTTTTAAATCCAATTTAGGGTGTCATTGACTACATCTTCTACTCCAGGCCACAACTGAGCTTGCTGGGCGTCCTCGGGCCTTTGGACACACATTGGCTCCTGGAGAACAATATCAGAGGTTGCCCACACCCTCACATCCCCTCAGATCACTTCTCCCTGTTTGCACAACTGGAGTTGGTCCTGCCTTATCCTCCCCCTCTCAATGGGGTCCACTTACCTGGACACAGGTAGTGAGCCCTCCTGGCCACTGGTGGCGCTGCAGAGTCCCAACTCTTATTTTTTTTTTGAAAACGATAAAACCTCTAAGCAGTTTCTTTTTTAATATATATGTATATATATGTTGGACCCTAAAAATGAATAAAAGGTACAACAGAAACAAAAAAGATTATATATGTTATAATGTGTGTATATATATCTTCTTTTTTTTTTCTGTTGTACCTTTTATTCATTTTTAGGGTCCAACATAATTCAATTTGTCAGGGAGTTTTTTTTTTCCGATTTGTGAAACTATAGATTTTTTTTTTTTTAATCATTCCCTCCCATAGGCTGGATATATTGTCATAATTTTTTTTAATCGTTGGGCATAGCTTGTGTGCATGCATTGTATCCAAACTGTAAGATGAGGGTAACACACTTGGTCACGCACTCAAAGGGATTGCAGACTGTTTTAGTACTTTTTATGGTCAGACCTTGGTACTAAAATCCAGTCGTTATTGTAGTTCTGCAAATAAGCATTACCTAATTTCTTTATGAATTCGGCCTCAATTTAAACACTTATTTTAAAGCTGATGTTCTAATGAACGGATGCATTGCTTGCAGTCGAATTTCATTTCATACACGCACCCATAACTCGCCTTTGGATGAGTGACCAATGTGTTGTGCGGACCCGGTAAGTAAAATTTGTCCCCAACCAAGAAACCGAGGGGGAACCCCAAGAGCTTTTCCACTTGTGCGGTGCTGAAACTCGCTGTACATCGGTGCTTCATCTCCTGATGTTTTAATCTCCCATCAATGGTGCAATATTCCGAACGCTCTAGACGTTCTAAGCGAGGGCACTGTTACGGAATGTTTTTACACACTTGGGTAACGTAAAAGCACTTATTTGTCTTTCTCTCTCCCCCTGTTGGGAGTTGGAATGGTTTGAGCTTGATATGTAAACCAAACTATTTTAGATTTATCGATTCAGCGTCACTGCTTTTTGCACATTATTGTTTTAACCCGTTCTATGGAGGCAGGCTCTCTTTGTTTCTTTGTATGACAGGCTATGTGAGTAATATAAACTGCGCTTGATCTCACTGTGGTTATAAACAGGAGGTTTTTATTAGAAAGGGAGGTTTTATATAAGAAGACTAACCAGGGAGTCTTTTAACCAGCGATTTGTCACTGTATTAGGTTGAAAAGGATTTCCCATTCCTTTTTATTCTCTCATTACACACATCTTTGAAAGATCTGTAGCATTGTTCTTGAAGCTAGTAATGTTCTGACCTAGCCGTAACAACCCCTGCATTGTATCAGAGGGGTCGTCCCAGGTCTTTGTACAAAGTGTAATCAAATCTATTAAGACAAATTTAGGCTTGACTTGATTGTAAATGAGCCACATGCAAGAATACCTTTTTCTTTGTTCTTTTGTAATAAATTATGATCCAAATTCAGAAGAATAAGATTGTATTGTAAGCTACATTTTTATTAGAATTATTATTAAAAAAAAAAAAAAACCAGCTTGTATAAAAGACAAAGAGGTTGTTCCTGGTTCTCGCTGCCATACTTTTGCACTCATCGCTCATTTTGCACTTTTTTTACTATGGTAATTTTCTTTTCTTTTGTAATTTTCAGAGTACTTGCTTTTCTTGTCCAACCAATCATTCATCTCGAGCTATTTTTTCAGTGTGTCTCGTTGCTGTAGATGTAAAGGGAGGGCAATCGCGAAGCTCCGTAACATGCCATCTGTCTATGTGAAGTCAAGTCAATAACATTTCTGCCATTCTTTTATTTATAGTGCAACTGTTTATCTGTTTTGCACACTCTTCGGTGAGCACCTGAAACCACCTGTCTTGGAAAAAAAAAATCCCTTTACTGTTGTGGAAATTTTATGTAGTATATTTTTGGATTGTATTATGCTATCAGTACATGTCCAAGAGTCTCAAGAAATCAGGTATAGGACATTATTTTTGCTTCAAGAATGATTTTTGCAATACACCACCAAACATTTTAAAGTTAAGACTGTGTATACATTCTCATATTTACATCTGTCTATTATCGGTTTTATATGGCCATAATTTTTCCTGTATATTGGCAGGTGATGCATTCTTCTGAAGCCAATAGTAATTTTAAATCAAGTGGGGTTTTTATCTCCATAACCTTTAGTTCTGAGCCTTTGGACCAAAATATCATCTCTAAGACTTGTAAATTATGTCTGGCAGTGGTCTATTTGTGGGTCGGTGTTTAGCACTTAAAATATTTGGATCACTAAACTGATGTCAGCATGACCATCACGCATTCAACGTGTCTCAAATCAGTTACTTTCAACTATGCAGTAGTATCGCTTTTACGTCTTGCTTTATTTTAGCAGTAAGAACCAGAGCAGTCTTTTGTTATTTGGGGCCTCTTCACAATATTCTCTAGCATTTTGTTTTGTCTTAAGTGACCATGAATTGTTAATGGTATTATATAGTAGAAATGAGATTAGCTTTTTGTAAAATGTGAATAAAATGTGTATTGAATATTTCCTTTCTACAAAACGGATGAATTGTGTTGTGTGTGTATATAATGAATTCTCCTGTATTATTGGTGTCTCTTTTTAACGATCACAATTATTAACATGCGTATTGGTCCTATAACAAATTTGCTCCTCCGATTGAAGTAGCTGCCCGCAGATGGATGATGTTAAATCTGTGGGGCATCCTGCTTTGTTTGTAGACTAGTTTTCATGCAGTTTAATGTCATGGTGGAAAGCAGTTTGACACCAGGTGTTATCGAGCTTACACTAAACTGAATGTTAAAGTATTTGACTTGATATTGCTGCATTTCAATCAGTGATAAGTGGTTGTACCTGACATTGCTGCTTAAAGTGATAGAAGTAATAGTATAGGTAATGGAGAGAGACCCATGTGGTTACATTGGTTTGTTTTTAATTCATTTTTCCCAAACATAATCTTAAATGTCAAAAGTTTTCTTAATTCAGAAGAACACATTCAACATCTACGCTTAAACTAGTGAGAAACTGCAATTAATAATCAAATCTTTCCTTTATTTTTCATCACCTCTTGCTTTATTCCTGCTTTACCCTTTATATTATAACACAACTTTTCCAGCCTTTGTTTTTTTATACTAAACCTGCTGCAATAAAATTGATGGATTAGCTGGGCCGTTTTGATTTTTACCTCAGAACACTTGCATTTCGCAGAGGCCAATGACCTTTTGTAGTAGTTGCTCTTTGACTAACACTGTACATACTGTCATGGGCCATTATGTAGTACGTGGGATCAACTCTTGTTTACCATTCAAAATAATGCCAGCAGAGATACACACCCGTAATTTAAAAAAAAAAAAAAGAAAAGCTTTCTCGATATTCAATGAATGTTCAGTCTCTAATAAAATCCAAAAAGGCAGCTCTTTAAAAAAATCTCTGGAAAAGAATGGTAAGCAACTATTTTCTGTCCGTTCTCTGTATTTTTAGTTCTAGAGATCTGTACATAGACGTTCCTTTACAGTAATGTATTTTCCTATCTATGGTTGATAATAAATTCTTTCTGCTTCATGACCTTTTGTATTGTCTCTTAATCTGCAGACTTTGTACCTTTGAGGAAAATGGTATAATAGCAATACAGTATTCTATATTCACTTTTATTAGTGACTTTTTGACTTCTTCTCTTTTAAGAGGCTTAATGAGGTATTATCCACAAGGTGGTGCCATGTGAACAGAGGCACTACAACAGGCCACAACCACACACCCAAGAGTTACAAATGGCTTGTTCCTGTAAACATTACTTTTGCGCAGAATAAGTCTGAACAGTGGAGAATTTTTGTGGCACTGGTGTGCAGTGTTAATTTTATTTGTAGTCATTGTTTTTTTTTTTTTTTCTTTTTTTTTCCCCCAAATGTAGTTAATATTCTTTTTCATATTCATTGCTGTTCATTTTACCATTGCAGAAATCTATTTTTTTTTTTGATTGATTACTTTGAAACAATTTTCACTTAATAATTGCTATAAATTTCTCAAACAATTGAAGAAATGGAAAGTAACACATTAAATTTAACACATTTTTTTTAAACGTATGGTGCTTTGCTTTCTCTTCAGCTACAATCTGTCTGCACCATAGAAATAGGGTGAATAGACTGCCGATGGCGGAAAAAAATAGCCTCTTTACACTCTTTAAACCAGTACATGTCAAGTTGGTTAAATCACAAAATCAAATACACCCCCTGGTTTGCCTCATGCCTTATATCTGACTGGTGGCAACATCTGAATGAGGACCACTAGTGCCTGAAGAGAATAAACTAACCCAAAATTACCGTTAAACTGCCCTGATTGTTGCTTTATAATCGATGAAGGTTAAACAGAAAATCAGACACCATATCTAGTAAAGTACATGATGAATACAGAGTTCTCATTAGGAAATCACTTGTTAAACTTTAAATTGACTGCAATTAAACTCTGCAAATGAAGTTTAGTACTGTTGTAATGTTCATGATTTGTGGAGCCAACATAAATCCACTCTCTTTATAAATGATCAAGTAAAGGCATGCGATTTTTGTTTTTGGCTGTGCTGTACTGCCGTTTCACCCCACTGCAGTAGACCTACATTGATGGTTGGAGAGTCCAGAGTTTGGGCCTGTCTGTTATTGCACTGACGTGGCTGAGTTCAAAATATTGTTAAGTGTTAGCAGATGTGCCACGGTCGTTAGCATCCTTTCTCTTTCCTCAGATTACGACAATGCCATTGCACCTGACAGCAGTTCATGCGAAGACCTGTGGAAAACATGACTGACCCTCTTTATATGTGATTTACTGGTCTCAAACTGCTGCTTCAGATGTAAAGCAAACGAGGCCAAGAAGAATCAGAAGCCAAAGCTACATTATCTTTGATGTAGCTTTGAAACTAACAGCTCTGTTCTAGCACGGTTCAAGATTTGGGGTCAGTGTTTTTGTTTGAAAAGAAATTAATTATTTTATTCAGCAAGGATGCAATGAATTGATCATAAATGACAGTAAAGACATTTTTTTTTTCCGAAGAATTGTTACAGTGAAGACTGGAGTAATGGATCCTGAAAATTCAGCTATGCCATCACAGAGATAAATTGTTAAATATATTACAAAATTATTTAAAATTTTAATATTTCATAATATTACTGTTTTTATTGTATTTTTGATCAAATAAATGAAACCTTGATGAGTTTAAGAGACTTCCAGGAACATTTAAAATATCTTACTGATCCCAAACTTAAAACACCCAAAATGTTTTTAAACTGCTTACCATATTTTCTAACGAGTCTCTTCTTGCTATATATGCTCACCTAAGGATTATTAAGAACACTTGTCAATTTCTCATTAATGCAATTATCTAATCAATCAATCACATGGCAGTTGCTTCAATGCATTTAGGGGTGTGGTCCTGGTCAAGACAATCTCCTGAAATTCAAACTGAATGTCAGAATGGGAAAGAAAGGTGATTTAAGCAATTTTGAGCGTGGGATGGTTGTTGGTGCCAGGCGGGCCGGTCTGAGTATTTCACAATCTGTTCAGTTACTGTGATTTTCACGCACAACCAAAGGGTTGTTTCCAGGGTTTACAAAGAATGGTGTGAAAAGGGGTAAAACATCCAGTATGTGGCAGTCCTGTGGGTGAAAATGCCTTGTTGATGCTAGAGGTCAGAGGAGAATGGGCCGACTGATTCAAGCTGATAGAGCAACTTTGACTGAAATAACCACTTGTAACAACCAAGATATGCAGCAAAGCATTTGTGAAGCCACAACACGCACAACCTTGAGGCGGATGGGCTACAACAGCAGAAGACCCCACCGGGGACCACCCATCTCCACTACAAATAGGAAAAAGAGGCTACAATTTGCACGAGCTCACCAAAATTAGACAGTTGAAGACTGGAAAAATGTTGCCTGGTCTGATGAGTCTCGATTTCTGTTGAGACATTCAGATGGTAGACTCAGAATTTGGCGTAAACAGAATGAGAACATGGATCCATCATGCCTTGTTACCACTATGCAGGCTGGTGGTGGTGGTGGTGTAATGGTGTGGGGATGTTTTTCTTATCACACTTTAGGCCCCTTAGTGCCAATTGGGCATTGTTTAAATGCCACGGCCTAACAGAGCATTGTTTCTGACCATGTCCATCCCTTTATGACCACCATGTACCCATCCTCTGATGGCTACTTCCAGCAGGATAATGCATCATGTCACAAAGCTCGAATCATTTCAAATTGGTTTCTTGATCATGACAGTGAGTTCACTGTACTAAAATGGCCCCCACAGTCCCCAGATCTCCACCCAATAGAACATCTTTGGGATACGGTGGAACAGGAGCTTCGTGCCCTGGATGTGCATCCCACAAATCTCCATCAACTGCAAGATGCTATCCTATCAATATGGGCCTTCATTTCTAAAGAATGCTTTCAGCAGCTTGTTGAATCAATGCCACGTAGAATTAAGGCAGTTCTGAAGGCGAAAGGGGGTCAAACATAGTATTAGTATGGTGTTCCTAATTTTCCTTTAGGTGAGTGTATATTCTGACACTATTCTTATTATTTGGAAAATCTTTGACGCATTGTCTATGTCTAGGGAGTAGGTATAATGCTTTCAGGTTTATGATCGCTTGCAAACATCTAGAACATCACAAAAATGAAAATTCTGTCATTCTACACCTGTAAGACTTTCTTTCATCCTTGGAACACAAATTATATTTTTAATGCAATCTGAGAAATTTCTTTCCCTCCATTGACAGCCATGCAACTACCGCTTTCTAGCCCAAAAGACAGTAAAGAAATCATTAAAGCAATCCATGACTCCAGTGGTTTAGCATCAGCTTTATGAAGCAACGTGAATGCTTTGTTTACACCCAACCCTTTTAAGTACTTGTAGAAATATGTTCACGGTGCATTTATTGAGAGTAACTGAAAATGCTACCTGAAACGAACTACTTTGAAATATTGTAATGAGCATCTCTAGAGTCACAAATGACTTTGTCAGTGATGCTAATAAATGTTAGGCAGATGAAAAGGTCTTTTTAATTATCAGCGTTGAGGACGCTGCCTTTCTCATGATGGCTCTGGTATGTCCGTTGTCTTGGTAAGGAGGGCCACCTGAACTTTCAGGGATTAGCCGTTGTCAAGGGTGAGCCAGGCAGACTTGCTCTCTACGGCAACCGTGAAATTAGATGTGAAATACGAGGGTTTGGGTAGCCTTGACGACCACAAACAACAGCTGAGGCTTTAAGGGGCTTCCAGTGGCGCGACGCCTTTTCTCAGCGTGCTTAAATGTCTCACCTTCACCGTGAGCCCCCTTCCCAGTGGTCTTCAAGCTCACCTACCCTTAATTCATCTGTTAATTCATCTTTTTTTTTTATACTTATCTCTTTGTCATTTGTTTTCTCTGCCCTTTAGGCCTATGCAATTCTTGAATCTCTTTTCTCTTTGTTTCTAGTCACAGTTCTCCAAGTCATACAGGTTTGGACCGACATGCGTAAATGATGACAATGTTCACAGTTGGATTGCTCCATTCATGGAGTACATTTTGTTCTCATTGATCAGTGGAGTAGGTTTCAGTTGATATTTGGAGGGAACACACTTTTTGTGTCTTCTCAAATGGTTATATCTTTAAACTACACATTAACATCAAGGTGAACACCCACCCACCCAAAACTATGCCTATGATATTGATCACCAGATTTGGCAGCAGATAGCACACAAATTTTTTTTTTCAGAGTTTGTTGGAGGATTTCATGTTGTTTCTATGGTTACCTAATGAGGGTCCTTTTAGGACACTGCACTGGAATTTGATTGGTTAAGTTCTTTGTAACCAAACAAGTGCTTGACCATTATATTTAACAAATGTGCCGCATTTTTCTACCCCTGTCTTGCACAGCAGTTATTGTGAGCAGGTAATTTAGTCCCAGTATGATAAAGAGACTAGAACTTGATCACTATGATGAACCTGGTCCCATCATATTCAGATCAATGGCAATTTCTTCACAAACTTCATTCTGTGGCCTGCAGTGTTATGCCTGTAATGAAGGAAGTGACCTACTTTAGCTAAAAGAGCCGAACATGGGCAAACCGAACTGTCTTGGCTAGCTGGTTAACTTGTTTTTAATTAAAATTTAATGGACATTTTCTATAAAAACACTGAAAAGGCCCTGATTAAAGCTTTACAAATGAAGGTTCTCTGTGAGTATTCATTTGTGATCAAGTCTAACATGAGTCTAACATGTCTGCCAGATTTAATTACCCTAGTCACGACAGTCTGGAGGAAACTTTGAGTTATTGGATCATTTGGATCCAGTGCAAGTAAGACTGAACTTGGAAAGTGGGTTTTGCATAGTGGTTATGTGAAAATTGGATACAGATTTCAACACCAACTATAAATAGTGATTGTGATTTTCATTCACAGATATCATGCAATATTTCTGTGAATGTAAATCTAAATCTAGAGAAAGAATCTGAACGCAGTTTTGCTTTTTTCTGTATTAGATGCTATATAGATGACTGTTTAGCATTCACTCAGAAGCAAGCGACCGCAGACCCCTGACACTCTCCACTGATTTCCCGTTTCAGGGTCAGCTGTGTTTTCAAAACATTCGTCCAGCATGTTTCAGTTACAGCTCTGGCTGCGTGTCTCAGACTGTTGTCTCTGTTCGGCATGGAGACTGTCACTGTTTTTTGCAAGCTCTAATATGAGACACATGCCATTGTTTTGGGTCTTTGCTGATTGCTGAAACATTATGCAGAGACGTTTATTTGTTATTCAGGTCTAAGACTAGCCTTTTAACACTGCTATGGAAGAGTATGTTGTTTTCCCTCACACATTTGTAAAAATTAGTATTTAAAACTCAAACATCTTTGGAAAATTTGGACACGCTTCACTGAAATCGTCTTAAACCGTTTAAGTTATTATGATTATTATTATTATTAATAATATTACTACTAAGAATAAATAATATTAAAATAAATTGTTACTCATTGAAAAATGTTTTTATAATATATAATCTATATTTTTATTATTAATACTAATTATTATTTAAAATAATATAAAAATTATAAATAGTTGTTATAATGTATGGAATTTGTTGTTGCTGTTGCGGTTTTATTATTACTAAATACTTAATTTCTAGTAATAAACAAATAAATAGTTAAAGTTTTATAACATGTTATAAATATTAACAATAGTAATACTGCCACTATACCAATAATAATAATGATAGATAGAATATAAAAGGTTAGATAGCTGAACATTTTATGGTCACTGTATAATTCATTTACTTGTAAAGACTTTACTAATATTGTAAAATATGCGAAAAAAGAGTAGTATTACTAGATGTGTCCATACTTTTGACCGGTGTATGTTCCTTTGCTATCTTTTTGTGTATATGTGTGTATGATGAGTACAGTTAACCACCTCACCTGTAGATAGCCAACAACATGATGAAAGAGACCGCTGAAAATGTCTGTTGTGTAATGCTGAAGTCTTTGAACTGATTCCTAAGCAAAATTCTCAGAACAACAACAACCCAACTTGAGGTCACTTAAAGGGGTATGTTCAATTAAGTTGAGCAACGGTGTCGGTCCTGTAGCTTGAACTCATGTTTCGGTTTTCTGAGAGCTGACGAGATTGGAGCTGGTGCACAAAATGTCAGTGAACATTGTAATCACATCTTCACATGTCCATGTCTGTCATTATGTCCCTGAAAAATATGGAGCCATAACATGAACTGAATTCCCCACTTTTTTGACTTTGGTGTAAAATAAGTAGAAGGTTTCTTCTTAAAAGCTTTTTTTAAATATGCATTTTAAATGCTATTTCAGTTTAAATTAGTTTTGATGGTAGAAGAGCAGGTTGTATTAGAAAATACACTTAATAATAATAACAAAATACAAGGAAAGTAGTATGAAGGCTCCATTAAAGCAATAAAAAGTAGTCCATTTGGATTGTTAATAATAGTACAACTACTACTACTACTAATAATAATAATAATGGTATTTTATTATTATTATTATCATTATTGACCAAGCTATTTACTTTATTTAATCTATGGTAACTGTACAAAAACCTTCTCCAGAGAGCTCAGGCCCTCAGACTGGGGTTTACCTTCCAACAAGACAATGACCCTAAGCACACAGCTAAAATATCGAAGGCATGGCTTCACAACAACTCTGCGACTGTTCTTGAATGGCTCAGCCAGAGCCCTGACTTAAATCCAATTGAGCATCTCTGGAGAAACCTAAAAATGGCTGTCCACCAACGTTTATCATCCAACCTGACAGAACTGGAGAGGATCTGCAAGGAGGAATGGCAGAGGATCCCCAAATCCAGGTGTGAAAAACTTGTTGTATCTTTCCCAAAAAGACTCATGGCTGTATTAGATCAAAAGGGTGCTTCTACTAAATACTGAGCAAAGGGTCTGAATACTTAGGACCATGTGATATTTCAGTTTTTTATTTTTTTTTAAAAATCTGCAAAAATGGCAAGAATTCTGTGTCTTTCTGTCAATATGGGGTGCTGTGTGTACATTAATGAGGAAAAAAAATACTTAAAATTAACTTAAATGATTTTAGTAAATGGCTGCAATATAACAAAGAGTGAACAATTTAAGGGGATCTGAATACTTTCCGTACCCACTGTATATTATATCATATAATACAGCTTCAATTGCTAATGCATTTGAGTTTGTTCTTGTCTAACCTGCAGAAGGAGAAGAAGATTATGCAAGTTGAACATTAAATGTCTTTGATGTCAGAACATGAGGACGTGATTTCATCAAAGATCAGTTGGATGGTACAACTCTGTAGAAACCCAACTCAGACTAGAAAACATTCGTGTTCCCTCTAGTCTACCAGAGCATGTCGATAACCTTATTAGCTGATCATTCTGATTCTGTTCAAAATAGACAAATTTGTACCTTAGCTCTGCTTTCTGAGAGAACCTTAGGCTAAAATCATTGATTTAATGATGTTTTTAGACTGTGAAAAAAACTTTTTTTTTTTTTTCAATCTCATCTGAAATGAGCAGTGATGGGGTAACACATTAAAAGCAACATGCATCACGTAATCCGATTACTACTTGATGTAACAAGTAGCGCATTACAAGTAACTTTTTTGACGAAAATGCAAATTACATTCTAATAATACATTTATATTGATTAACAACCAAAAAAGTTACTGTAGGTGAAGTATTTTCAAGAACAAGCACAGTAATAGTATGAATTGTAGCTGAAATATAGCTAGTGATAGAAGGATAGAAGGAATGGATGGATATTCCAGGGCAACTTGGCATTTCTGATTGGCCATCGGCCATCAATATTCAAGAGACAGCTAAAAACTCATCTCTTCCGTGAACACTTGATCCCCTCATAAAAAAAAACAAAAAAAACCCTTTCCTTCCCTTTTTCCCTTCCTACTCTAGCTTATGGTACTGAGCAATGTATGAAACTTGTATTGTGAGCACTTCCTGTGTTATTTGCCAATTCATGAAGAATCCCTTGTTAGTTTTCCTCACTTGTAAGTTGCTTTGGATAAAAGCGTCTGCTAAATGACTAAATGTAAATGTAAATGTATCTTTGTTTGGAGAGAAAAAAAAATCCCATACAAAGGCTTGCCACTTGGTGGCAGTGTGTAGGAGAATGCACTAATGTCTGTGCAATTAAAACCCATGTATAGTCAAGAAATGGCTTTTTGAATAGCTGTCCACCGTAGCGACCTCAATGCGTTTCAAAAGGTTTTTCCCCCCTGAAGTTGAAGAAACAAACAGAAAATATTCAGTTTTCCCCCAGTTTTAAAACAACTCTCTTTTAATATTTGAACCAGTGAAGTACAAATGTGTATTTTATCCCTATTCCAGAGTGAAGACAGGTACAGAGGAAACTCGAAAAGGGTGTGAAGAGTAGTGGTCCAATTAAAGCAAACACTGATGAAACACTCATGAAACATGAATGCTTGTACCCTCGAGGCTAGTATTTCTTTTTTGAAAGGTTTGGAACCCGTGTAGAGAAAATGATTTTGCGTTTGCTGTATCCTTTCAAATAGACTCTAAAAGACAAATCTTTCATAACCATTTCAGAGTAATGTGATACTTCAAACTAAAGTCAAGTGATGTTACCCTTGACATTTTTTGGGGCAAATAAGCAAAATTTTGACCCCTATATGTGGTTTTATATAACAAAATATACACAAAAAAGTTCAAGATAAAAAGAAAAATCTCAAAACTTTGAAAGCACTCAGTGATAACCCAGAGACAAATGGAGTACTTCACAGCACTTAATCAGTGTTAGAATAACACAATCTATGCAGCACATGTGTAATCACTTACAACATTAATTGTACTTTCAGTTGTTGTTTGTGATCCTGCAGTGTGTAATGATTGTTTCAGTGTAATCAATTCTTGGTGAAACTGTGTCTGTCTTTGAAACTTGAGAAAATCAGATCTGAGATGAGTGGCTGAGCAGGATTTAAATATTCAGTAAGATGCCAAAGCTTTCTTACCTGCTGTTATAACACTCTTAGGAGGCTTACCCCACTTGTTTCTATGGAAACGCCTGAGGAAAGAAAAGAGATTCAAGGACAAGGATGTTTGTAAACTGGAACATTAGGTCACCTTTGTGTACACAAGCACTCATAGGCACTCACAAAAGCCAAGTATTCATTGTCAAGGTCAGTTTGATCGTACAACAATAGTCAATCAAGGAATTTATCAGACATGATCTTCCTTTCATCTCACGTATTTCAATTTTTTGTTGTTGTTGTGGTTGTAAATAATTAATGCATTAATTTCTACTCATAACCACCACTGCAGTGATCTAGCAGACTTCACATGAAGAGAGTAGGACTGGAGGTTTGTCTCAAAAGTCCATTTTCATAAATGTAAGTTTCTCTTGCAGAAACTTGTTGGTTTCAAACACCTGATTACAAGATAAAATGCATTTTTGTTTTATGCTCCTAAAATTGTTTTTTTTTGTGATATCTCTTGGGTAAACAAATGAATATAATAAAATGTGTTTTATGGGATGTATGCACTACCATTACAGAGTTTGGGGTCAGTAATATTTTTTTCTTTGAAGAAGTAAACATTTTTCTTCAGCTACGATTCACTAAATTAAAGACCCCCTGTGGTGAAAATCAAGTTTTTAATGTTGTTTATATGTCTATGTGGTGTTTTTGATATGCTTTAAAACAAACCATGTGCAAATTCGTGAGTCAAGACTATTGCTGAGTATTTTCTATTTAAAATTGCAGTGAAAAAAGGCAGTTTCAAATACAATGAGGCAATTTGATGAGGTAATCGCTAATGTACCTACCTACCCTGTATGGTGAAATCGTGCTGTAGAGTCGGATTGGTAGGGAAGACGAGAAGCTCAGTCTTTGCCAGGTTGAGCTGCAGGTGATGTTCTTCCATCCATGTCAAGACGTCTGCCAGACATCTTGAGATTCGTGCAGCTACTATGGAATCATCTGCTTGGAATGAAAGGTAGAGCTGTGTGTCATCTGCATAGCAATGGTAGGAGAAACCATGTGCCTGTATGATGGGACACAGTGATCTAGTGTATATGGAAAACCGGAGGGGTCCAAGAACTGAACCCTGAGGAACCCCGGTGATCAGTTGATGAGTTTTGGATACCTACCCTCCCCAGGCAACTTTGAAAGATCTACCCGTGAGATACGATTTAAACCACTGAATTGCAGTACTTGAGACACCAAGTGATGAGAGGGTGGACAGAAGAATTTGATGATTCACAGTGTCAAATGCAGCAGATAGATCCAGCAGAATGAAGCGTGTAGATCCAGTCACTTCATAAGCGTGTTTTCAGGATGATGATGCGAATGCAGATCCTGGTACAAATTCACCCTGGGGACTAGTTTGCATCCGTAGATCAGAAAGATGCATACTTCCATATTCAGATAGCACCCTGCCACTAAAATCTTTCTGAGGTTGGCTTTCGAGGGCACATAGATGTGGTCCTTTACTCTTTCAGAGTGAGTAGTATGTGCAATCTGAATTATCTGGACGATTGGCGGATTTTAGGCCATTCACAAGATCAGCCTCATCAGTTTGCCACCTGGGTCTTCTGCTCATGCGGCCATTGTAGTTGTGGCTGTAAACAAACAAGTGCAATCAAACCTCTTCAAATGATCCAGAACGCTGCTGCACGTCTTGTCTTCAACGAGCCCAAGAGAGCCCTCATCATGCCACACCCTCCTACCTCCACTAACTGTTACAACTCTACGTCCCCACCAGAAGCCTGTGATCACTAAAGGAGCCAAGGCTTGTGGTACCGTCACAGAGAAGAACAAAATCACTCTCCAGAAAATCCTCGTTCACTGCTCCCTGCTGGTGGAATGATCTCCCAACCTTCATTAGGAATGCAGAATCCCTGGCAATATTCAAAAGACAGCTGAAAACACACAGATGATTAAATGTTAAATGTAAGTGTAAATGTAAACTTGAGTCTCGTGGAGAGTGTGGACCTTGTGTTGTATTCACATCATGGTCACACACAGCTGTGTCATTGCTCTGAGACCATGGCATGACACAGATGTTCAGCTGGGGGCTTCCAATGGGACTGGTGTCAGTGTGTACTGTGGTTACGACAGTTGCATCAACCTTGGGCTTGGGGCAAGAGTGTACCAACTTCAGGTCTGTGGTCAGAGTCACAGAGCAGGTGGCACATAAACCACTTGGAACTGAAAGCAGCGTCCTTAGCCCTACTGACTTTTCTGCTGCAGCTGGAACAGCGACTTGCTGATTCGCACCAACAGTATTGTTTCGTACATAAATCGCCAAGTAAGCGTCCACTCCAGAGCCTTTTTCAAGAAGGCTGCAAACCTCCTATTATGGGCGGATCGTCATTTACTCTCCATCAGAACGGCATATATCCCGGTCTCTTCAACCGCGGAGTGGATATGATTTCGACGAATGAAATTCCACACAGGGAGTGGAGGCTTTATCCCTGTTCAGTTCAGATGACTTGGGACCACTTTGAGATGGAGAAGGTGGATCTGTTCGTGACAAGCGAGAACATGCTCTGCCCACTGTTCTTTTCCCTATCTCACTCCCTGCTGATGGAGGATGCTCTGACAGCGCGCTGACTAAGAGCCAGACTTTACGGGTTCCCTCTGCTAAAGAATTTGCCTAGTTCGATTGGTGTTATGCAAAATCAGGGAGGAGAGAGTGTGATCCTAATTGCCCCAAACTGGCCAAATCAGCCTTTGTTTCCGGACATGAGGTAGATGCTGGTCGCTCCCCCTTGGCGAATTCGGCTCAGGAAGGTCCTACTGTCTCAAACGAATGGCACATTATGGCACCCAGCTCATGGAGCCTTCATTTATGGTTGCTTCAGGGATCTTAGAGGGTCTAAGTGTCCTGCCTTCCCATGTGTTTGACATGCTCACTGAGTCTTGTGCACCTTCTACTTGGCGTCTATAAGCTCTTAAATGGGGAGTGTTTGTGAAATGGTGCTGTGATAATAACATCATCCCGGCGAGCTGTCCCGTGTCAGATGTTTTACCTTTCCTCCAGCACAGGCTGGATAACAGGAGCCTACCGTCCAGGCTAAAAGTTTATGTGGCTGCTCTTGCCTCGTTTTGTTCCTCAGTTGATGGGCAATTGATCAGGAGGCATGCGCTGGTGATTAGATTTCTTAGAGGGGCAAGGAGATTGTACATGCACCACGCCCACCACTGTGGGATCTAGCGCTAGTATTGAAGGCTCTCTCTTGTCCCGTTCGAGCCCTTGGCATCTATTGCTATAAAGGAGCTCTCTCTCAAAACTGCACTGCTTCTTGCTCTTGTTTTGGCCAAACGCATAGGACATTTGCATGCGTTTTCGGTGGACGGAGATTGCTATTCGCTTTGAACCTGGTGACTGCAGTGTCACTCTCCAGCCGAGACAGGGCAGCACTGTTTGCCCTTTCAGGGCTTTGCAGATTTATATCATCCGCTCGGCCATCTTTCGACAGTCTGACCAGCTCTTTGTGTGCTTTGGTGGCTGTACTAAGGTATGAGCAGGATCTAAGCAGAGGCTGGATAGTGGATGCTATCGCTTTGGCTTATGCGAGCCAGGGACAGGAATGCCTTTTCGACAAAAGATTGCTGATTCGAGAAAAGCTATTGCCTCATCATAGGCCTGGTCTAAAGGCATGTCTATTCAGGTTATATGCTTTGCAGCTGGCTGGTGTTCACAGTGGTTTAACAACATGGATGTACCGTCCTTTGCTCCTCAATTGCTTTCGGTGAGTGACTAACCTCACTTATTACTATAGTTTTTTGTACTATCCTGGTTCTGAGCACAGTTTGTTACTGCTAATGGACGTTGAGACTGTGCATGCCTATGTACATACTTATGTGTTTATTGTTACGTTTCCTTGGCGCTACCAGACTTATTATTGTTGTGTCTTCCCTGTATTCAGTGCTGACGCATGTCTATTCTGACCGGGTATGCTAATTTGGTACACCTGAGCTGGCAGCTCATTGGTCTAGCTCCACCTATCAGCTGCAAGCTCTCCTATTAGCGTCGCTATTGGTTGGGAATTGTGTGTTGTTCTACCCCATGCTTGGTGTGGTTTTTAGCCCTTTGTCTGGGCTGTACATCGCTGCTCCCACGGCAGGATTGTATACCGATCACACAGTGTAGTCAATGTTTTTGACCTAATTGCCTCGCTTGTAAGTCGCTTTGGATAAAAGTGTCTGCTAAATGACTAAATGAGTGAATGCTCTCGAAAGGGAACGTCTTTGGTTACTGTTGTAGCCTTGGTTCCCTGAGAGGTGGGAACGAGACACTACATAGGCTGCCGTGCTAAAATAAGGGTCACCTTAAAAAACTCACACTGGGGGGTCAGCTAGAATATTTTAAACTTACGTGTGAAAAGGTTAATATTATAGCTTTTTTTTCAGTTATGTTTGTCTTTCTTCAGAAAAATATTTACAAAATATTTACATTTTTATACACGCACTTAACTGCAGATACTTAAATGACATATACTGTGTGGTATAGAATAAATATTTTGAGTGTGTGCCTTATTCTGTCCCATAAAGAGCACGTTTTTCCAATATTTTCCTTTCCTGAAGTTGGCAACCCTCACACACACACACAATATTTCTATTTAGGTCTTTAAAACAACAGTTTCAAGTAGTTTGTGCTTTTTTTTTTTTTTTTTTTTTGTAATTATATGGTTTTATTGCATTTTATTATGTAGTTTATATTGTTAACAACACCCATTGATCTTTGCTTTATTTACAATTAACAATAAATGCCTATTATTGCTATTTGTTTACGGGTATTTTAAATGACTTAATTTTGATAACACATAGCGTTTCTCCAAAACCTTTAAAGACAGAACAGCAAATGTGCTAAATCATTCACAGAGAATGTTTCTTTTGATTATCTGTTTTTAGAGCCTAGTAATGTCACAAAGACAGCTGTGATTTCACAAGACATCTGTCTCAGTGATATTCAGTCAGGTAGTAAGGACATACTGGTTTTGTTGACAAAGGAAATGGTAGCAGTAAATCAAAGTAAATCCACACAATAAAACTATAATATAATTAATATAATATAATATAATATAAGTATATTGTAGTGAAGTGAAACTATAACAATAATAAAGGTTACTCTAAATATGAGTTTTTTGTTTTTTACATAACATTTAAGATGTTACAAGCGGTGAAGTTGTTTTTCGTTGGGGAAAGTTTACTAATTCACTTTTTTACTTAATAATACTATATAATATTTTTTTATTAGAAAAAGTTTTTGTTTGTCAAAAATGATATTTTTTATGTTATCTTTCCATTTATGCTGTTCTTCACAATTGTTAAACTGTTTAAACTTCACTGACTTACCACTTAAGTGTTTGTAATTGTTAAGAAAAATGTATATACTGGATCTAACTAGAATTGATTTATGATCTTTTTTAAAGTTTTGATTTAGTAGAATAGGTTTTCATGCTTGGTTTTTCAAAAACACATTATGTTTCACATATTTTACACTGTTGCAGCACATCTCTTCCTAGGCTGTCAGTAACTCTCTGTTTCCTGTTTAACTTTCTGGTCTCCTTCCGAAAAGCACAATGTGCTCTGATTTGTCGGGTGGGCCAGTGAGTTGTGATTTATCACGCTTCGAGCGTGTTTCAGAAATGTCCCGCGCTTACCATAACGGAGAGTTTCAACACACAACTAAGGCAACTCAACCAGGCCTCGCTCCTTTTTTGCATTTATCTTGGGCTGGAATTATTCATTTTTCATCATTTAGCAGACGCTTTTATCCAAAGCGACTGACAAGGGGAGCAATTAGGGGTTAGGTGTCTTGCTCAAGGTCACTTTGGTCATGGTATCAAAGGTGGAGAGAGTGCTGTTTATTCACAATCCCCACTTTCAATTCCTGCCGGCGTGGCAATCGAACCAGCAACCTTCTGATTACAAGCCCAACTCCCTCACCACTAGGCCACGACTACCCCCACAATTATTATGAGCGATATTGTGACTTGTACATTCTCAGAAGAAAATTCAAGACTACAATAGAGGTGTTTCAGGGAGTTCAGAAACAGCGTTTACTGATATAGAGAAAAACTCTCTTTAGAATTATGCCTTGTAACTATGCTGACATTTTTCATTCTAAAGCAACAACATTGCACATTAAAGAATTTTGAAAATGTAAAAAATCATAATAGGACTGTTAGAAAGAGCCAGTTAGCCTTTGCTGGGATGCTGAGAATGGATTTTTCTGGCCCCTCTTTTGTCCTTCCTTTCTTGTCTTTTTGTACAGATGCTGTCCCCCATTTTGATCGTGATCTTTAGGAGACATCACATATTAAAAGCGTTGGGCCTCATCTCCAATGTTCGGTGTCTCTGTGACTGATGAGACGAGTTCATTATCGAAATGTCCGTTGGGTTCTGGCTGGATTCTGAGTCCCACCTTCCAGCTCTCAGGTTCTGTGTTTCTTTTGCGCATAAACTATATTCAGCCACACACATATACATCTTGAGAATTTATTGAGCTTGAAATGACAGGAGGGAAAGATGAAGTGGGGTTATGTATGGTAACCTAGTCAGCTAATGTGTCAACATCAGGGCTAAGACCAGGCGATGATTCTGCTAACACCTCCTCCGTATTTCTTTTTATGGGAGAACATTATGAAACTCCTATGTAAGAACAGCCGTGACAATTTCGTTGTTTAAATACACTTTTAGACCGATCAGATGGTATGTTAAATTCATTAGCACATTGCTATCATAAACGAGCAAATTTGATTGTACCATGTGACTTTGTAATGGATTTTATGTTCATAGATTTAAAAGCAATTTCACACTTGCTAATGTAAACTTTTCTGCTTTGATACAGTGTTAACTATGAGTGACTAAGCAATCTGTTTTATTATTAAACGATAAGGCATGAAATGTCATGCTTTTTGTGAACATTATCATTACTAAAGGGAGTTGCAAGACTTTTTTTTAGCCTGCAACCCAATTTGATAAGCAAATAAATTATCTCATAAACAGTCCCTGCATTAGATCAGATTAATTTGCTGCTACACAAAAATTATGATCCGTTATGGGTGCCGCACAGTGGTATGACAAACAGATGTTTGACATGGCTGTTAATTTACCATGGATTTGAACATGATTGGAACATTTTATTGATAATAGAAGCCTAGAACTAGCAATTTTATCACTTACATAATAGGCAATTTGTAAGAAATAACTCAAAAGTCAAGGCAGATGTATGGAATGTTTCCTACTTTTGACTGTTTAAATACCATTTTCCAGTCTTTAATGCCACATGACCCTTCAGAAAACAAGTATAATAATCACAGTTGAAAACAGTGGTTAAGTATTTTTCTGTAAACCGTGACTTTTTTCAGAATTCATTGACGAATAAAAGAACCATTTATTTGAAGCATTGTAACACTTTACTATTGTCACACCGTCCACATCACCGGCACGACCAGCTCCACCCACACGATCACAATCACCCGAGTATTAACCATCATCATTTCGTCAGACGTGTACGTGAACCGCTGGACAGTTATCATTCCGTCTGCAACACAAAGAAGGACCAGTCACTCAGCAAGCTAAGTCAACTGTTTGTTTTATGGACTTGTAAACTTACCATACCCAACCGTATACCTGTTTACTGTACCACTCTGTTGAATAAAACTCATTACTTAACCTTACCATCTGTATCTGTGTCTGACAGAAGATCAGACCACAAGAAACACTATGCAGACTGTATCGCTGACCAGCACGACGAACACTTTCGCCAAATCTGTCCCAGCCGTTCACGCTACACTTCCTGCAACAAACCCAGCGGCTTCTTCAGTGCAACCAGCTGCCTCTGCATGTCCCGTGGCCCGACCAGCGCCATACTCTGGTGAGGCGGAGGACTGCAATGGGTTTCTCCTGCAATGTTCACTGTTTTTTGAAATACAAGCACATCTTTTCGTAACGAAAAAAGCACGGGTAGCCTTCATGGTAAACTTACTCACTGTTCAAGGCGTTGCGTTGCGTTGGGCCCAGGCTCTCTTGCAATCTAACGCCGCCATCCGATCGTCCCTAACTGCATTCACAAATCATTTCACAATCCACCTCATCCCTGTCCATATCGGATCAGCTTTTCCACCTCCGCCAAGGTTCAGCATCAGTGGGAGACTACACCTTGCAGTTTCGCACCCTAGCTTCTAATAGCGGTTGGAATGAAACTGCCCTCCTTACTGCCTATTGCCAGGGGTTCAATGCAGAGATCCGGTAACTCATGGTGGTTTACGATGACAATATGGGATTAGAGGCCTTCCTACAAAAGACTATCTGTGTCTCACAACTACTCAGAGCTTGTGAATTTCGTCAACCCGCCTTGCAGTCCCCGTCCACCAGTTTTCCAGCCGCTCTTCCAGCACCTGAACCCATGAACGTGAATAACTATCATCTCACACCTTCAGAACGCCAACGTAGAATCTCACTCCACCTCTGTCTATACTGTGGAGGTGATGGTCATCAGTTGACCAACTGCCCCGTTCGACCACCTTGACCCTCGGTGAGTACTATCCAAGTATGTGTACTTCCTAATTCGTCACTCTTGTTGCAGCGCAAGCCCTCGTTGACTCGGGGTCCACAGGGAACTTCATCTCCCGTCAGTTCCTCTGGATGCTCAACCTAAATAGTAAACACAGTAACCACCCCATGAAGATCCACACCATACTAGGAAAGCCGCTGGGTCGAGGGGTCTTTAGCCATCATTCTCCCACTCTCACACTTCACATTGGATGTCTCCATCAGGAGAGGATTTCGTTCATGGTGCTGGAAGGTTCCACAACTGACATCATCCTGGGACGCCCGTGGTTGACAGATCACAATCCCGTCTTCGACTGGAACACCGGCCAAATCCTCAAGTGGAATAAACACTGTATTCAATCCTGTCTCACCCCAGTTAAGAAAATTCCTAGCTCTTCGTCGTCCAGAACCTTCATCTGTCCTAACCTCCACGTCAATTCCACCTCCGTGGAGAGTCCTGAAACCACCCAGGAGAATATCATTCCTGAAGAATACCGGGCGTTCCAGGATGTGTTCAGTAAGCGGCTGGCAACTCAATAACTACCACATCGGCCATGGGACTGTGCTATAGACCTGCTACCTGGGGCCATACTACCGAAGGGTAAGGTATACCCTCTGTCCATCCCGGAGCAGAAGGCCATGGATGAGTATATCACTGAGGCTCTCCAGCAAGGATTCATCTGTCCATCCACGTCCCCTGCCGCTTCCAGCTTCTTCTTTGTCGCCAAGAAGGACGGAGGCTTGAGGCCCTGCATTGATTACCAAGCCATGGAAACTCAACATCCAGACCATGAAGTTTCGTTATCCCCTTCCTCTGGTCCCTGCTGCATTAGAACAACTCCACGGAGCAAGTATCTTCACCAAACTGGACCTTCGAAGTGCCTACAACTTGATCCGTATTCACTCCGGGGATGAGTGGAAGACTGCCTTCGTGACTCCATCTGGCCACTATGAATATCTGGTAATGCCGTATGGCCTGGCGAACTCACCTTCTATCTTTCAAAACTATATGAATGAGATCTTCAGAGATCTCCTCCAGAGATTCGTAGTCGTTTATATCGACGGCATACTTGTCTACTCCAGATCTCTCTAAGAACATCAAGAACACGTTCGCCAGGTCCTCCAACGGCTGAGAGCTCACCATCTCTACCTCAAGCTCGAAAAATGCGAGTTTCACATTCCTGAAGTACAATTCCTGGGCTACTGGATCAATCAGCATGGAGTAAAGATGGACCAGAGGAAGGTGGAAGCCATCCAGAAATGGGCCGAACCCCAAACTATTAAGGAGCTCCAGAGGTTTTTAGGGTTCGCCAACTTCTACCGCAAGTTCATCAGGAACTGCAGTCTGCTGAGCTCACCTCTGACTGCCTTACTCAAAAAGGGGCCCAAGTCTCTGTCCTGGAACCCTCAGGCGACCCAATCCTTCCAGACCCTCAAGGAGGCTTTCAGTACTGCTCCTGTCCTCCATCATCCTAATCCCGACCTTCCGTTCCTTGTCGAAGTAAATGCGTCACAAAAGTAGATGCCATACTCTCCCAGCGGCAGGGTGACCCCGTACGCCTCCATCCATGTACCTTCTATTCTCACAAACTATCCCCGGCGGAGCAGAACTATGATGTCGGGAACCAAGAGCTCCTCGCCATTAAGCTCGCTCTCGAAGAATGGAGACACTGGCTGGAGGGAGCCACACACCCTTTTGAAGTCATTACTGACCACAGAAATCTGGAGTATCTCAGAGAAGCAAAACACTTAAACACTCGTCAAGCTCGCTGGGCACTCTTCTTCACTCGATTTAACTTCGTGCTAACCTATCTGCGTGGTGAGAAGAATATACAAGCTGATGCCCTCTCCCGTCTTCACGCTCAGGACATTGACCACAGTCTACCAGAACCGATACTCCCTCCAGCCATGATCGTCAGTCCTATCCAGTGGGAATGGGATACCCGATCCGCAAGGCCCAAGAGTCTGGACCCGCTCCGCCGGGCTGTCCGGGGGAGCTGATGTATGTAACTCACTCTTGTCTTGTCGTCAGCTCCTCCTGGAATCTGTTCACACCTCTCCAGGCTCTGGACACCCAGGTAGCCAGCGTACCCTCTCGCTCCTCCGACAACGCTACTGGTGGCCCACTATGACCCAGGATGTCTCCCAGTATGTGAAGGGATGTTCTGTCTGCGCCATCACCAACACCCCACATCAGCTGCCAGCAGGCAAACTCCTACCACTCCCGATCCCTCACCGTCCCTGGACCCACATCGGTATTGATTTTATCACCGATCTACCACCATCCAATTCTCACACCAGTGTTTTAGTCACAGTGGATTGGTTCTCCAAGATGTGCAAGTTGATTCCCTACAAGGGATTACCCACGGCTTTCCAGACAGCCGAACTATTATTCCATCACGTGTTCCGTAACTTTGACCCTCAAAAAGGTACATACATGTACCTTGAGGCCCAATAATAAGCCCTATGGGGTACGTGTAGTGTAGATTGTACCTTGGGGGACAGAAATGGACTCCTACTGTACCACTATTTCTGACAGTGCAAAGAAAGACCAGTCACTCAGCAAGCTAAGTCAACTATTTGTTTCATGGACTAGTAAATTTACCATACCCAACTGTATACCTGTTTACTGTACCACTCTGTTGAATTAAACTCATTACTTAACTTTACCATCTGTGTCTGACAACTATCAACTATGATCAATTTAATCTTGAATACTGAATGAAAGTAAAACAAACAATATATAGATTTACCCCAAAATTAGTGTATATGCTTTTGCAGGGACGTTTATCAATGTATTATTTTGGAAATGTGTCAGTGTCAGTACATATTACCAGTAGGTGACATTAGTTTTTCTCTTTACTTGCACATTAATCTTTGTATAATGTTTTTTTAAATTTATTTATTTTTTTAACTTCACAGGTGATGGCAGTATAATATAGTGTGATTTTACATTCAGACATTACACTGTCTAAAAACAGCTATTTTATAATCTTTTAAACGACTGCATTTTTTCGTATAAACATAATAAATTCCAGTTGGAATGTTTCAACGATTCGAGGCTAATTGCTGTGAAGTGTCGAAGCTGTAATTTATGGCATGCTGTGTTGCTTTGAGGAACATCTCGAGCCTGTGGCCTTCAGCGTTCCGCAGATGTTTACAGCTGCTGTTGCGCGTCTGCCTCTATCAACAGATCCAGCCAGCGAGACAGTGGCATGGTGCTGTTTCCCTTTTACTCACTCTCTGTGTTTATCTGGGATTCTGCTCTGGCACAGTCCTGTGCACATGGAAGTACTCAGGCAATGATACAGCCCATATGGGATCCAGGCAGTTTGGCCTAACACACGATCACAACATGTTACTGGAGATGGGAGAAGTCAGACACGGAAAGTTGACTAATAGGGACAGAAAAGAAAATAATGATGAGGTTTTCAACTCATGGAGACAGATTGATAATAGTAAGGGTGGGGGAGTTTGATATAAATAAAGTGTTTTTTTTTACAAAACCATCTGGTATTTGTACACATTTTTGAAAAACAAGGTACAAGACATTCATTATTTGTTTGAACATTATTTGCTAATTTATTTGTTTGATTTATTGGTGTACATTTATAAAAAGGATAGTTCTGGTCCAGGATGCTGATTGGTCAATTCAGTATCCCAGTTGTGCTAAAATAACAGATTTTTTGTTGTTTTTCCATAGAAAAAGTCTCTTATGTTCTCCAGTGATGCATAATATTGTGAAACATTATTACAATCTAAAATGGTTGTTTTCTATTTTCATATATTTAGGCCCTGAGTACCGATGGTGTGAGAACCCTATTGCTATTGCGGTCAATTATTCTTCTTCTTCTCCAAAATGAATTGTATTTTTCAGGGCCTAAACATGCTCAAAAACTAAGAAGTGGTGAAAATTTACGTCTGCTATAAGTTTTAGAATTAGGTGTGGCAAAAGCGCCGCCTACAAAATTTCAAATAAGCGCACTTCGTGTTACGTTTCACGTACAGATATAAAATTTGGTAGACACATTTAAAAGCCCAATATCAACAAAAATGTCTGGGTGCGAAATCAGAAAACTCAACAGGAAGTGGGATATTTTGAATTTTCTCTACAATTTTTTTTTTTTTGCCATTTCCAGGCGTTGTACTTTAATGAACTTCTCCTATGGCTTTAATCAAATCAACAAAATATTTGGTCAGTATAATCTAATGGCCTTTGTGACGGTAAAATGCGAAGATCTAGAGTTTTCGTTGTCGGGCGTGTCTGTGGCGGCCTCATAAAAATCGATGTTTCGCCATAAGACAGGAAGCATACAATGTCCGATGTGCCACAAACTTCATATGTTTTGTTAGAGTCCTAGCCCAAAGACATCTACACAGCTATATTCAGTTACAGTCATAGCGCCACCCGCAGGCAGCAGGAAATTACTTGTTTTACACTGTGATCAACTCATCATAGAGTTTTAACCAGATGATCATCATATTTAGTCGGTCTAATCTTAAGGCCTTAGCTGTATTAAATTGCAAAGATCTTGAGATTTCGTGTAATGGCGTGTCTGTGACAAAGTCTGATGTTTCGCCATGAAACAGGAAGCTGTTGTAAGTCAGGCATACCATGTCCGACCTGTCCCAAACTTCACATGTTTGATAAGACTCCTGGCCTGAAGACATGTATATGCCACAATTCAGTTATGGTGAAAGTGCCACCTGGTGGCAGCAGGAAGTGTGGCACGTCAAAATGATTTTGCCATATTTCTCCTACAACAGTCGCCCACTGTTCACTGTTTTCCTTAGGCAGTACTTCTCCACCTTTTTTCCCCCCCGCATCATTTACATGTGACGTCACCTATGAAAACCAATCAGATTTAATGGTATGTATTTCATAAAATAAAATTTAAATTACTAACATTAGCATTACAGTAATGCTCAATGAATATACACAAAATGTATACAATCTCTTTAAGTTACTATAAAATGTCATTGTTACTGTAATGGCAAAGCTGATATATATCTAGCTATTTTATTTTATTCCATTTCTGCTAATTGTCTCATTGTGTGACTTTTTTCTTTTTTTTTTAGAGCCTAGGATTGTCAGAGAGACAGTTGTGATTTCAGGTATTTCTGTGATATTCACTCAGGTGGACATCTTTTTTTCCTGTTTTTTTTTTAAATTTAAAGTTGTTTATAGTCAAGTCACCTTTATTTATATAGCGCTTTTTACAATGCAAATGTTTATATACAGTATACTGTACACAAACACACACACACACACACACACACACACACACACACACACATACATACATACATACATACATACATACATATATATATATATATATTATATTTATATTAGTAAATTAGTGTGAGACTGAAAATATCCAAAGACATTTTAAAACGAACAAAGACATTTGCTTTGCTGTCTCAACCCCCTCTCTCATGCTACAAGGGCCATTTGGAAGGCACAAAGGGGCTGATAGTGATCAAGGCCTGTAGGCCAAGATGCCTGTGCATCGGCGGTCTTGTCACACCTTTAGTACAGTGGGGGAATTGGTCAGACTGGTCAGTTTGAATGTCTCACATTTGGGTTTCAGTCACATGGTCAAGGAAAAGGATGAAAGAAGATTGTTACTATTGCTCTGGTCTCTTCTTTTTATGGTCTTTTTCTTTAACGCTCTCTTCTTTTGACTCTTTGCTCTCTTACTTGGGCACTCTCTGTCCTTCTCTCTCTCTCTCTCTCTCTCTCTCTCCTCTCTTGTCTTTTCTCTTTCTTTCTATCTCTCAGGTAACTTTTTACATACATGCTGGGTACGATTAATGGTATAAGTTTTTATCATCTCATTCATCTATTTTGTAACCATTTTAAGTGTAACCATAAACCAATATATTGTCATTAAACTCTTTCACTACAAATAATGTGCTAAGTAGTTTGATTTGGTATTAACTTTGATGTGTTACCTATTGCAATATAATATTGTCACATTATAGCAACGCTCTCCCACATATTTAGCTATTATAACTGTGCTTATTTCCGTCGTTGGTATAAGTAGCAGCGGGTGGTAATAGACAAGAAATGTACAGTTTTCTACCATCTTGCTGATAATATTTCTTAAGTCATTCGGCAACCCTGCAGCCTGAACACCTGTAGGAGCACCACCCTCACAATAGATTCACGCAATAAAATTGTTTAACTGTAAACGTTGGTTAACTTTTGGTAAACTGTGATATAGATGAGACAGTCATTAAGCATCTGTGTACTTGAAGTGAGGCTGTGTAGCATTACCATGCCATATGTGGCCGCTTGGTATAGCCAGTACAAATCTAGCGGCCAAAGGCTGTTACCTTGTTAAAGTAGTTAGTCAACTGGGCATGTTTTTCTGTTGCTCAAGATGTTTTAGCTCACATCCAAGTAGATTCATCACTTGGGAACTGATCGTGGAGATGAAGCCATTTGGATCAGTGGTGAAACAGAAAAACATGTCTAGCTGACTAGACTAATATCCAGCCTGACCTGGATAACACTGTTATAAGAATGTTACCTTGATAATGTGGCAGAAACATTCTCGTTTATAGTGATTGTTGAGACAGAAGACACTAGTATTGCATTTGTGTTGTTGTTTTGGACCTTCATCAATGGAATCCATAGCTCATTTTTATTTTGAATAATACGAATGGTGTTTGTTTCCCCGAATGCCCGTCAGGGGTGAAAAATTGGAACTGGAATTTGGTCAGTGATGCCTTTTTTGAATTAAGGAGATCTTTAGGTGGCCAGTGAGTAAACAAAAACAAGGGATACTGAACAGACAAAGAACAGCTAGGCTTTCATGTACAAAGGGAACAAACATTTCTGACCGCTACAATTCTTTATTCTTAAGCCATTTATGCCTATGCTATTTCTGTTCGACTATGGCTCTGCTGTCAGTTTTATGGCTGAGGTTGTGGCAAGTTTTATATATATATATATATACTCTATTTCAGACAGCTGCTTTCATTATACTCTGGTTTGTCTGTAAAATCAATTTGAACATTGAACAACTTTCAGGCAATGACCAGAAGTAAACAATAAAGGAATAAGAAAACAGTGTGACAAAAACAGTGAGATTGGACAACTGCTGGGCCTCAGAACTCATTTGAAATTAATTATATTTAATTTTCATTATAAAAATATTATTTAAATGAAATATTTCATAATTATTTTTGTATTTATAAACATAACTGTTAAATTATTAAAAAAAACTGAATTGAGGAGTTTGTTTTAGACTTGCAATTTAGTCAATTTCACTTTGAGTCATTCCAATTCTACTTCTTGTGGAGTGTAACCATTTCAACCCATGAACAGGAAAGGGAGCTGATTTGGAATTTTGACCGTCACTGTTGTACATATTCGCTACGTCTGAAAACACATACTGTCTGAGTAGGTACTACATTTAAATTTGAATTTACTTTGTGTCCGTTAAAAAAATGTGCGTTATAAAGTATGAATATGGGGACTATGAATGAAATTCATGAAATGAAATGAAATTCGTCATGTGACCTACCAGCGTTGGTTGCGTCGCTTCACCTCCACTCATAAATCCCTTCTTGTGACCTCATGCGTTTGTAAAGTGTCCATCAAATGCACAGGTCAGAATCTCGGTGGAAGTAATAGGTCATCTGGGGACTTTTTGCCTACTTAGTATTTGTCTTCGTGTGGACTGAGCTATGATGTGGTCTTAAGGTCAAAGGTCAAGAGTTATTTCAGCTAGAATACTTACCATATATTGAAGTAAACAGCTTCAATTTATTGCATTTGTTTGATCAGTACATTTGGAGTTCATATACAAACTAAAATCCCAATGTAAAGCTGAAGACACCCGTGTTTTTCATTTAATATTTGTTTGTTTTAGATTATATCAGGAAGAAATCATTCTGATTGAGGTGAGAACTTCATTTACCTGAACTGAATTATTAAAACAGACTAACAACATCATTAACATAGAGTTGATGAAATAAAGTGGAGAGAAAAGGTAAAAGAGAAAGGAAGTGAGAGAGAGAGAGAGAGAGAGTGAGTGTGCCAGAGTTTGTTTGTACAGACATTGATCCACAGCCTCCTGGGTCTGTGGCTGCCGTTTACCAATTTGTGTCTTCCCTTTTTCTCAGCACAGCTCGGCGGGAACAAACAGTCATGCTCGCCAACACTAGACCACACGTTGCTCAGCAACAGCACACTGGTCAGAGGGAGGGTAGATAGGGGGTGGTGCAACAGGATAGAGATTCGTGAAGAGGGAATCAAGGCCTTTATTAGCCCTGAGTACAGATCCCTGACCCAGAACTCTGCACTCTTCATGACCCTCATAATAGCAGTGAAGACATTACAAAGCATTTCTAATGGCCTTAAAGGGTTAGCTCGCCCCAAAATGAAAATTCATATCATAATGTATGATGCAATTTAATTCCCAACACAGCTCAAAATGTGAAATATCACACTGTCATTAACAGAGAGAAGGTAAGGAAATGCATTGTGGATATGTGAATGAAAGATTTGCAAGGAAAGTTTCTTAATTATTGAAATATGGAAATAATGCTTTTGCAGGTTGAAGTTTTAGAAAACGTTTTGCGCAAGTGAAATGAGTAGTGTGAACCTAGTAATCAAAAAACTTCAGTTCAATTTACATTTAGTGCTTTTCACAATGCATATCATTTCAAAGTAGCTTAACAGAAAATACATGTTTCTGCATTACAGTTAAGATCTGTTATCAGGGGTGACGGTGAAAGTAATGCCCATTTGGCAAAATTTACAGTTCTAAGATGATAGAAACCATGCTGATAGCTAACATCTGAAAGTGTTACTACCCCCCCCCCCCCTTTAAGGTTGGTTAGAATAAATTGACAGTGTGCTAATTGCTTTTGAAGATGTTTTTTTTTTTTCATTGCATAGTATTTTCTTCAGAAACCTTCTTATGAAAATATGCTCAAAATATCTAAGAATTTTGCTTTTTTATGAGTTCAAACCAGGCCACAGTGCAGCTGAAGCCACTAAAAACATTAATTAGCATTTTGGAAAGGACGGTATGTCTGAAAAGTCTGTTTGGCCCTCAAACTTCCAATTTAGTGGCGTGATGCTCAGAATTTAACCACGGAATGGTGTATTTATTAGTATGCCTTTATGACGAAGCTATTTAAGCAAATGAGCATATTTATTTGAGTAAAATTAGTATTATTTACTTGTAGCTATTTCCTACTCGATATTCTATTTAATGTGAATTTACTTAATAGTATAATTTATTATACCCTTGAGACACAAAGCATGATTTGTTCAAGAACAGCATCCAAATATGATTCTGAGTTTTAATAGCTTCCATATTTAAAGCAGTCAGATGTTTTCAGAATATCAAATGACTTTTAATCATAGTACAATATGATCTATGTGTTCAGATGATGTTCAGTGCCAAGAGTAAATTTCTGATTTGATTCTGTGTGTACATGTGAGAAATTGCATTTCTAAAAGAGATTTAAGGGAATGGAAACAGGAATAAATTATCATGTAATCTTCAGACATTACAAACAGATAGTTGGTTATGCTTTTGTGACAATCCACATGTTTGAAGTTTTGATACTTTTGTAAAAATATAAAATGTCTGGCTCCCTCCCATCACTTTTTTTTAAACATTTAAACTGCAGTCTATGCGCTTGGTTATTAATTCGCAAGATATCATGTCAACATGAGGCTTTCCACCAAAACAATCTGTAAATAACAGTCTCTCAATAACAAACGAACGCTTTTATCCTCATTCAGAATAATTCAGCCCTAAATACTCTAGCCGTTCCTATCCATTCCCTGCATGGCTTACCGGATATGGCAAACATATGCTGAGGGCTGTCTATGTAAGGTTTACCTCAGTCCCTGAACGAATAAAATAGAAGGATTATTGGATTAGGAAGAAGAGAGGGATGAGGAGATTGCTTTTTCCTCGACATGCCATTTCATATTCTCGTATATTTTCAATTAAAGCATTGCAGTCATTGATTAAAAGACCTCATAGACATAAAGCCAGACATGACATGTCACTTTTACATGATCCTTTCAGTATCAGGTTTAATATACATTTTTTTAATAAAATACAAATACAAATTTTAAATAAATTTCAAACTTGTACTTGCGTTATTTGTTTTTCAGACAAAGTCAACAGCAATGCACAATTGTAGATTGTGTCTCACGGGACATAATGCTTCTTGACCTATAAAGGGAAGCTGCATCCACGTCCATGTTTTCATTGCACAAACCTCTCTGGATCACAAATTCTTTGCATATGCACGCCACCAAACCACTCAACAATACTGTGCTGTGAATTGTATTGCGTTCTTTTGTTTTATTTTTCTCTTTTGTGGTGCCTGTTTTCGTGTGGCTTCACTCTTAAGGCTGATATGAGAATTCTTTGCCAGACATAAAAATGTAATCACATGCTCCAAACAAGCTAAAACAACATTCTCAAGGGCCTTGAAGCTCCCAGTTCCTCAACCCTTCCAGCCACAAGATCATAGCCTCTCCATAGAGCAGGAAATATAAAAGTGCACTTTTTTTAACAACACCTACAGTCTCGTAGGGTTTCTATTTGAATGACGCTTCTTAAAGTCAAGCCATATGTGTGCTTAACTCTTACGTGTGCAGGAGACCCTTGTCACCCAGCTGGAAGGCCTTTTAAATGAATAGTAAAACCTAGACTCTTGGCAAGGGTTTCAGTATACGTGTTTAAATAATAGGTAGGCTCAATAGAGACTGTTGGATTTGCATTCATATATTTGTGAAGATAGAGCTAAAATCCTGTTAATACATTGAAGAGTCATGGGTAGTGCAGTTAGTCCAAAATTACACAGCACTGATCAAACGCTTGATGTCTCGGGCTGGATTAGCTGGACCTGGACTGCTTTTTGACAAGACACGGTTGCATGCACTGTTGTGATGTAGTGTTTATACAAGCAATGCAAGTTTGACTTTATGCATGTAGGGACAATACAACATTACTTATAACTTATGCTGATGTATTTGAGATATTAAAAACGTACTTAAATATGTATTTTTTAAGTTTTGAAAAGAATAATCTTAATAATCAATAGCAGCTGTTCTCATGATGGGTGCAAAAATGGATCTCAGATTTGTTCTTATTATACAAATAATAAAATGCAACTAAACAAAATTATTATTATTATTATTATTATTATTATTAATAATGTTGTTTAAATTACTAAGGAAAATTATAAATTACTATGTATTGTATTTTATTTATTTATTTATTTAAGTAAATATTACATTCAAGTATATTACAATGTATTTGTTTAAAGGTTGTAAATTATAAATTAAATGTAAATTTGGCTGTAAATTTTCAGCCTATGTTATGATAAAAAGTATGTCTATTTTTGGGTCTATGCAGTTCATGCTAATATTAATACTTTGGCAACACTTTACAATAAGGTTTCATTTGTTAACATTTATTATTAGTTAACATGAACAAACAATGAAAATTATATCTAATGCATTTTTTAATCATTTTAATTTCAATATTTATTAGCATATTTTTAAAGTCAAAAATTAATATTATTTAAGTTAATGTTATTTATTTGTTAATTTTGTTTAATGGACCTCAGATAACGCAAACTAACAATGTTATTAATGTTCCCATTCAGTCAGTTGCGTTCAATTTTACATCGATACTGACATATTGGAATCTCGCCTGGGAGTCAATTCATTCACCTTTGAGTGGTAATTAAGTGAGATATTGGATATTGGCCAATGAGATTTGCATGCTAAGCCATTTCCACCATGACATACACGGCCAGCTCACACTCACTCGTTCATACATTGCATTGGAGCTGAGCAGAGGCGGACATACCATTAGGAGACCACCTTGGGCCCTGAAAAACCAAGGGCCCCCTAAATATGTATACAAGATGTGTGTTCAGTAAGTGGTTGCTGTGGTGTTTGTTACCTACCACTCCACTTGTGTGAGATGGCGATAGCTGTATCAGAAAGCGGGCTGTTGTCCTCTGAAGAGGAAGATGTAGCTGTGCTTCCCCCCTCTGGCCAGGTTGCTCACACTGAATCATATTCAGAGTTGACAGCCATTCTAGCCTGGGCAGCCATAGGCATTGGACTCGAGTGGAACTCTCCATCTTGTCCTGAGCACTTGCGGTTGGATGATTAGTTCCTAGGTGCAGAACAAGTTTCACAGCCACGTCTGCCTCAGTGCTGTTCTTCCCAAAAGTACATGAGGAGGTTCAGTAGTCATGGAAGGCACCTTTTATGATACCTTTTATTGCCTGACGCAGCTTCCCAGCCTCCGCCACTCTCATTACCCTCGATAATGGGGCAGTCAAGGGTAAGCTGGGTCCTATCTTCTTCAGTGACAAACAAAGACACCCCTGTCCTGTATGCGGATATTGTAATCCTGCTGCCAAAGGACACAATAGAGGCTGTCCCTCCAGCCGAGATGAAGTCAGGGTTTTACAGCCCATACTTAATAGTACCCAAAAAAGCGATGGGTTATGGCCAATCTTGGATCTGCATGTCTTGAATAGGGCTCTTTATAAGATCGTAATGCAGGAGGTTTGCAGCAATTTACCGGAAAGACATGTACTTTCATGTCTTGATTTTACCTTGACACAGATCATCCCTAGTCTTTACTTTCGAGGGTTGAGCATATCAGTACAAGGTCATCCCCTTTTGGCTCTCCTTGTCTCCCTGCGTCTTTACCTAAGTCGTGAAGGCTGCCTGCTCAGGGAGGTGGGAATTCCTATCTTGAAGTATCTCTACAACTGGGTCATTCTAGCTCTCTCCCATGCAGAGCATATCTTTTCTCGGTATGGACTTGCCTGGAGTCTAATTGCCTGGACTTTCTGGTAATGCTGTTTGCCCTGCACCAGTTTTAACCATTGCTTCAGGGCAAGTATGTGTTGGTTTGCACGGACAACATTGCGACTGTTGTGTACATGCGCCTGCTCACACAGACACTGTGCAAGGTCTGGGAGGAAGAGGAGCAGGTCTTGATAATTGCACCTTATTGGCCTACCCAGACTTCGTTTTCAAACCTGATGCTCCTCACAACAGCACCTCCCTGAAGGATTCCCCTGAGGAAGAACCTGCTTTCTCAGGGACAGGGCACCATATGGCACCTCTGCCCAGAACTCTGGACCCTCCACATGAGGTCTCATGCTCTGATCTGTCCATTCCATCCTATAAGAGAGTTTGGAGTGGAGGCTGTCCCTTTCCACCTTGAATGTGTATCTCCAAGCAGTTGATGGTAGGTCACTGGGATAGCCCAATCTGGTCATCAGGTTCCTGAAAGGCAGCAGGAGGCTAAATCCTCCCTGGCCATGTCTTATTCCCTCTGGGGACATATCTGTGGTCCTTTCTGTTCAACAGAGACCTCCCTTTCAGCTGCTGGAGTCACTGTCTCTGAAAACAGTGCTCCTAACGTGCTCACTTCCTTCAAGAGGGTAATAATTTTTGGTCAGTGAATCATGCCTTGAATTCACGCTGGCCATTTCTCACATGATCCTGAGACTCCTGCCTGGAAATGTGCCCACAGCTTGCACCACTCCCTTTAGAGACCAGGTAGTGAACTTGCAAGTGTTGCCCCTGGAGGAGGCAGACCCACCTCTTGAGATGCTGTGTTCTGTTCATGCACTGCATGTTTACATGGGCCGCATAAAGCTTCAGTAGCTATGAGCAGCTCTTTGTCTGCTTTGGAAGTTAGCAGAAGAGAAAGGTTGGCCCACTGGATAGAGGATATCGTTGTCTTACTGTACCAATCCCAAGGCAAGTCATGTCCCTTTGGAGTGAGGGCTCCCTCCACCCAGGGTGTTGCCTCGTCCTGGGCATTGATGTGCAGCACCTCTCTGGCAGACAACTGCAGAGTTGCGGGCTGGGCGACACATAATATCAGGACCTACTGTAGAGATCAAATGCAGCACTACCCCACGGGTCAGTCCATTTGTATATCCACAACATGTTACCCCCCTTTGGCAGAGAGCGGCCTATGTTGTGTCTCAGTCCCTTAGACAAGGCACAGTTCCCCAGCGTTAAGACACAGGTCATTGCTGAAAAATATGGAAATTAAGATCTGAAGAACTCTTCCCCGTGAAATATGATAATAGGAACATCAGCTACGACTTTCTTCAGGCTGAGCCCAGTCCCCTCTTTCCATCCATAGGTGGATTAATTTTACTTGGAGTTACATTGGGTGCTGGGTAGGTCACGACTGTGTGAGGACCGTTTCCAATAGGGCAAACTACCCAGTTTGCTAGCATCAGTGTCTCAAACACTTGTAACAGTTCAGTGGTTGTGCCGTTTTCCATAGGGACCCCAATACGTCAGTATCAATGTAACTTTGAATGTGACTGACTGAATGGGGACATCTCGGTTACTGATGTTACCCTTGTTCCCTGAAGGAGGGAACAGAGATGTTAAGTCCCTCCTGCCTCAACCCTGAATCCCCTCTGAATGGCCAGGATGCCTTTCTCGGCTCCTCAGCAAAACAGGAATGAGTGAGTGAGCCTTATATATATCTGGGAAGAAGAGGCTCAGCATGCAAATCTCACTAGCCAATATCCATTGGCTCATTTAGTTACCACTTGAGTGTGATTGGGCTCCCATACAAGACTCCAATACGTTAGAATCAATGAAACGTCTTGTTCCCGCCTTCAGTGATCAAGGGTTACATCAGTAACAGAGACGTCAACTAGAAATTAATGGTAACACTTTACAATAACTACGTTGTACAATACAATAACTAACTACATTAGTTAACATGAACTAATAATACAGCATTTATTAATCTTTGTTAATGTTAAAATTAACATTATTTAATTTAAAATAATTATTGAAATTATTATTATTATTTTATTTTTGCTCATTTTTAATTAATGTTTGATAATGCATTAACTAACTTTAAATAATGGGACTGTATTGTAAAGTGTTAACAATATTTGTAAATCTTTATTTAAAATAAGGACTATAAATAGTTTTGGTACTTTGTTGGGTTTCCACTTCAAGCCCAATTTAAAATCTTTGTCCTCAAGCAAAACCTGTGGAGAACCACTGATCTATAATATACATTGATGGATGTCCAATTCATAATATGAGCCTGATTTCTCCTTTCAAACCAGCTCACACCGTGTGGCGTTCTACAGATAATGCAAAAGCTGCACATTTGTCCTCTGTCTTAAAGAATCCTGTCCTGAGAATTTTTTCTTATGGGATCTTTTATTACATCTAGCACATCTAGACAATCACCTAAAATAACTTTTGCATGCAGGCCTCTTTGGTTTTATTGAGGTGCATCAGTATTTTTGTGTTAGCTTTTGTGCCCACCAAGAACATTTCACATGAGAGTACAACCCTTAGTTTCTGATCCATTTAACCAACATGTGAGGTCAACAGTCAATTTTCCAAAAGGCGACTGATTTTAAAAAGATAGGTCAAGTTTTATTGAGTCGCCTGACCGTGTGTCTCACTAACTAGGAGCATCTGTCCTATAAGTCATGTCTTTGACAGGCTCCAGCCATGAGCATCTTTCACAAGAGGCTTCAATTTGAGACCGTTTTGACTAGAAATTTGGGACAGCAGTCAATTTATCCATGTGCTATAGATTTAACATTCACTCTATGTTCTAATTAGAATGATTCAACCCTTTTATCGACCATAAACATTAACTATTGAACCCACTTCAAGCAGCTACCCTGTCAGACATAGACCATCTGTGGGTACATCACACCGCAAGTCCAGTCAAAGCTTTAGCAGTCCATTTAATGAGCACCCAAACAAAGATGATGTAAGTAACAGATTCATTAAGCTACACAATGCCAAAGTATCCATCTCAAAGTTGATATCCACTCCTTTTGTGGATAATGATACCATCAAAGCTTTATAATCATAATCAGATCTTTAAAATAGGCAAAAGCGGACTTTTTACAGGTCTATTATGTACACCCCAGATACGGAGAGATGAAGGGTTACACTGGTTACCTGACGAGAACGATTGTCTGATCATGTTTTCGTGTCATTATGTGCCATTGTTGTTTGGCAGTGAGGGAGCGAGCCTGTTTCACTGAACCAAACTGTGTGTTACACGCAAGGCCCATCTGCCCTACAGCCTCTGTTTTTCCTCGTATCTGTCCATTTTATTTATTTCCTCCAGTTGGACTGGGTTTAAAGAACTAATAAAAACATCAGAACCAGATACTCAAGTGGATTTTTGAGACATTAGAGTGTCACACATCCGCTTTTTCATTTCAGTCAAAATTTTTGTCATTGTCAATGTCAATGTTCTTGAGATTCCTCAGCTTTTAATCACATGACTGCGTGTGACTGTAATATCTTGATTTTAGCCTACAGACAGACAAATCTAAAAAGTAACTCACCTTGGAGCAAGATTCTTGGACATTCACTGTTGATTTGTGTTTGCAGCTGAGAATCATTGAATGTCAGAAAAGATTCATGTTGTTGCAGCTGGACCATTTGCTCTGTTTTCAAGATTCTTGTAATAGAACAGCACATGAAGAGTGTATTTTCAGACATAATATGGCATATAATGTCCGTGTTTAATTTAGAAAGACGCAGGAGAGAAAGAAATATCAAAGCCATAAATAGTTTAATTGAATCCATATGGGATGCATCGGCCTGGGCCAGCCCAGGCTCTGTTGGTGCTCTAGGTGAGATTTTAGATAACTCCCTTCAAGCCAATATCCACCCAAATTCTGATGATAAAACAAATACCTAACTGAGTAGAAATTCATAATTAATGTGTTATGGTGATATATTATAATCACATCATGATGCAGGCAGTGTTTAAATTAGTCCAGCATAAGCCAGTCAACTACTGTTTTTTTTTTTCTTCCATTGATTTCAACTTGGCAATCGTACTTTATACTGGTACTTTATGAAATGAATGGGTTTTATTAGGACTGAGTGTTGTCATGATTCTGATCTAGATTAAATTCCATTCAATATCAATTCATTGGGATATAGTATATATATATATATATATATATATATATATATATATATATATATATATATCAGGTACCGTACATGTTAATTTTAAATTTTAACCACTGCTGTAAACTAAACAAGGAACCCTGTCAGCTGGTACTAAAATATCAAAGTTAAAATGTTATTATTTTAAACTGATACAATTGCATTATGATGCAGTTTTTGTTTTTATAATAATAACATTATAATAACTAATAAGAGTAAAAAAAACATAATGAATGGGCTATGTAATATAATATTTTTGCAAAGTGCTCTCTTCATTTTTCTAGCAAACTGTTGAGTTTATGGTCACTGAATGGCTATTCAGAGGTAAATGTAATGTTTCGTCACATATTGTTGAAAAACTGTTTTATTAACGTCTTTCCATGGTTCCATTTTTTGTTTGTTTGTTAGTTTGTTTTGTTTTGTTTTTTTACTGCTTGAGAATATGGACTTGATGTACTTCTATATAGAACAGACAAAAAGCCTAGAGGTCAGAGGAGAATGGGCCGACTGATTCAAGCTGATAGAAGAGCAACTTTGACTGAAATAACCACTCGTAACAACCGAGGTCTGCAGCAAAGCATTTGTGAAGCCACAACACGCACAACCTTCAGGCGGATGGGCTACAACAGCAGAAGACCCCACCGGGTACCACCCATCTCCACCACAAATAGGAAAAAGAGGCTACAATTTGCACTCAAAATTGGACAGTTGAAGACTGGAAAAATGTTGCCTGGTCTGATGAGTCTCGATTTATGTTGAGACATTCATATGGTAGAGTCAGAATTTGGCGTAAACAGAATGAGAACATGGATCCATCATGCCTTGTTACCACTGCGCAGGCTGGTGGTGGTGGGTGTAATGGTGTGGGGATGTTATTCTTGGCACACTTTAGGCCCCTTAGTACCAATTGGGCATCGTTTAAATGCCACGGCCTACCTGAGCATTGTTTCTGACCATGTCCATCCCTTTATGACCACCATATACCCATCCTCTGATGTCTACTTCCAGCGGGATAATGCACCATATCACAAAGCTTGAATCATTTCAGATTGCTTTCTTGATCATGACAATGAGTTCACTGTACTAAAATGGCCCCCACAGTCACCAGATCTCAACCCAATAGAGCATCTTTGGGATGTGGTGGAAGGGAGCTTCATGCCCTGGATGTGCATCCCACAAATCTCCATCAACTGCAAGACACTATCCTATCAATATGGGCCAACATTTCTAAAGAATGCTTTCAGCAGCTTGTTGAATCAATGCCACGTAGAATTAAGGCAGTTCTGAAGGTGAAAGGGGTCAAACACAGTATTAGTATGGTGTTCCTAATAATCCTTTAGGTGAGTGTATATAAACCAAACTCTTGCTTTAAAATTGCCTTAAAATACTCTCCCATTCTGATATTTTGTTATATAGCCCTTCTGACAAGATCTGTTTCTGTTTGTGCATGCTGGTTTGTACTTGTTAGCTATAGCAAAATCTTAAAGCCTTGCTGTTTCAGCAAGTATAAAAGCCTCACATATCATGTCTGTTTCCGCTTGCGAATCTAAAGATATATCCATATTTTTAAGTGTGAGTTACTTGCCCAAAACCTTTAGGGGCAGTTTATGCTTTTTATCTACAAACATTTTTATACCCATAATCTGAAAATCACTGTTGGCAAGCTTTCTACTTAATTCTTTAGTACCTGTTGTAATTTATTTCTGGCAAAGGTACTGCAGATTATTTTAATTCCAAAAGGTCAGTTCTATTTATATGTGCTTGAACAGTTACATTAATGTTCTCTTTTGAAATGCATGCCACTTAAAATGTCTTGTAACAAAAGGCCTGTGGAACAGCAAGTAAAAGCATTGATTTAGATCAGTATGTGGCGCAATATGATGGAGGCTTTTGTGCAAAAAAAGCTCTATATAGCATATCACAATATGTTTAAAAAGGTTCATTAATAAATGATTTTTTTTCCAGTCACAACACTGGACCGCAAGACCTTCATTGATATCTTTTTGATTTCTAATATGCAACAAGCACAGCAGGCTTGCAGAAACGTACACTGTGTCCAAAATAGAAAATTTTGGTATATCTTCCTATATAGCATATCAGACATCACGAGAACTGATTATTCCTCTACAATGATCTAATGATGACTTTATGAATTTCTTCACTGAGAAAATCAAAAGAATCAGAAATACAGTTGTAAATGTGCAACCTTTTACAGTGTTTTATGATTCAGCCTCACTTACCACCACTTAATGTCTTTGTATTTTGGCTTGACCAATGAGAAAAGTGCAATTCTCAAGCAGGAAAGTTCCTTTTTGAAAGGGAACTCATTTGCATGAGGGGAGTAATCTGGGAGTTTGTGTCCATTTATACTCTGATGAATATAATAAACACACACTGCAGTTCATTCATTTAACTAATGAATTAGTGGAAATTATTCCATTTCTCAATAGGAATGCTGTAACGTGTTACGTAAAACAGTTTATTAATTATCATCCATAGGAATATATACAGGAAACAAGCAGGGAACATTCACACATATAACGTTAAGAACCGACAAGGACTGGACTGACACAGAGGGAATAAATACAGAGAAACACAGGAGGATAACGAGCGGGGCACAGGTGACAGGCATGACTAATTAGAACACACAGCTGAAGACAATGAACTAATGATGAGACAATGATAGATCGAAACCAAAACAAAGACCACGTGACAAATGACAGGACTAAACAAACAACAGTTCATGGGTGTGACAAATGCATGTCTGTTTCTTGTAGCCTGTACATTTCTGAGCAGGCAATATCTCCCAAGTGTCTTCGAAAGAGAGCAAATGGTGATAGTTCTCAGAGGGGAAACAAGACATCACACAGTCTGTATGGGCGAGGGGTTGGGAAATTTTAAGTGTGATTAACTTTTACAATTGTGTGTCTGATCGATTGAGGCATTACAGCTGCATCCTCAGTAAACAAGCTACAATTGGTATAAAATGGAACTGTAAGAGTTCTTACCAGGTCAAGAAAATATGATAAGATAACACCAATTTTATCACCTCTACACTGGTTACCTATTCGGGTCCGTATTGATTACTAGTATTGCTACTGACCTATAAGACTCTAAATGGTTTAGCTCCTGTGTTTTTAACCAATATTTTATCGCCCTACAATGTATCGTGCTCTTCAAGGTAACAAAACTTGGATGTCTAAGGAGGAAGTCCACTAAAGGAGGAAGAGCATTTTCACATTTGGCTCCTGAACTCTGGAATAGTCTTCCTGATGATGTTCGATGCTCAGACACACTCTCCCAGTTTAAATCTAGATTAAAGCCACATCTCTTTAGCCAAGCATTCACATAATACATTTCTTAGCGCTAATTATTTTCCATTTGCTTTTCTGTTTTGTCTTGAGATGCCCGTCCTGGGGTAACTAGCGACTATGCTAGCTCCAGTTTGGATCCAGCCTTTTTCGAAGACTTCAGAAGCCAAAACACCCGTGAAGAGGTGACTCCCATTCCTGCGAGGACTTTAGATGACGTAAACTCTGAATCAACATGCATCAATGCTAAATTTTCTCTATGTTGTAAACATGTTCACAACATGTAATAATTACTTGAATGAGCTCATTGTTTCTGTCTAAAATTAATACATTATGTTAGTGTAACAGAACTGAGGAGACAGCGGGTAAAATCCAAATGCAGCTTTATTTGGTAACGTGGTCAGACAGGCAGAGATCATCAACGGCGAACAACAGTAGCAAAGGGCAGACAAGCTCGTGGTGGTTTCCAGGCAGGAGGTCAGAGGCAGGCAGATAACATCAACAGAACGAGGAACAGGCAGGATCGAAAACCAGATAAACAGACAAGGAAAGAACGCTTAGAAATTGACTACGGTAAGGACGATCAATACTTCGCACCGGAGAGGTGAGTGAGTGAACTATTTGTAACGAAGTGATGAAGCTAATGAGTAGTGCTGACGAGAAACAGCTGGCGGATGATCAGTGACCGAGTGAGGGATTCTGGGAAGTGTAGTGTTGCGAGGGAGAAGCATGGTGCGAGCGGGTGACCTCTAGTGGTGAGTGGGTGTGAGGATGGACAGAATTCGTGACAGTTATGTGAAATGCGTTACTTGGACACTGTCACCTCTGATAACGGATCACTGTCAATTGCTATGTAGACAAATGCATTTTCTGTAAAGCTGCTTTGAAATGATATGTATTGTGAAGAGCACTGTACAAATAAAAGTTAATTAAATTGAATAAATCATTTATTATAGATACTGAAATATTGCGAAGCAATATTTGTCCATTTTGATTTTGTGGTGATTTTAACAACTCCTGCTAATTCCCAGTATTGGATATCCAGCACTGAGTTCAGATCATGTCATTCCAAGAGCAGCTTGAGATGGAGCCGTCCACAGATGGTCAGTGTCGTGTACACCTAGAGCACAGTGAACTGGGAGGGTGAACGGGCCAGGCAAAGGGTCCACAGAGAAAGGATGTATATGTTCAAATGGGAGAATGAGCACCAGCCGGCATCTGGCAATCTTAGACCAGCAGCTGCCCAATCTGGTGCACATACCGCTCAGTAATATGGAGGAACAGGACCACCATGAATGTCTGGACACACAAAAGAAGTTCATGCGGGTGAGAGGTAGTCCTCCTGTGTGCCAAATATTACTTGCACATTTCTTTCTGATTTCAAACCCCACACACATAAATTGGTTCTATTATCAGCTTTCATTGCAAATAATTTATTACAAAATATGCCAAGAACTAAAAGAACGAAAAGAATGGTTCACTGAAAAGTTTCAATTATTTACTCCCCTTTATTATTTACCAACCTCATTGCAAATTTGCATGGCTTCCTTTCTTTATGTTTTTTGTTTAAATATAATAAAAGTCAGTGGGGTCCAAAACAACATTGGTCCCCATTGGCTTTCACTGTATGGACAAATCTTTTAAAAAAAATTCAGTTTTTGTTGCACAGAAGAAATAAAGCCCATGCAGGTTTGGAATGGCATGAGGGTGAGTAAATGATGAAAGAATGAACCCATCCCTTTAATGAAAAGAGCTTTTGTGTTTCTTTGGTATTATGCTTAACCTCTACAATCAAGTTGCTACATGTGATTTTATTTAGGACTATTTTGTTTCATCCATCCTTGCTAGTGGTAAAAGCAACTGACACAATGTTTACATCTTTTTCCTCACTTCATGCCTTAATTAAAGACAGGACTTAAAAAAAATATTTAATTACTTGGTATCTAGTGTTCCTAAATGTATTTTTATAATCTGGATGGGAATGTTCATTCCTGTGACTGCAGTCTTTCATAGACTGATGGATTCCTTGGCAACTGTTTCTCTTGTTTTTTTCCCTCACACTTTTTTTCTCTCCTTCTCCCTCTCCTCTTATTTTAATTAGAGTAGAAGATCAGTGAAATGCCAAGTGTCAGAACCAGAGAGGATGAGAATATCGCATAAACAACCTTTTAAACTTTTCTGATCTTTGATAAGGCCACAAATGGAGCATCCTGGTCCTTTTGCCGTGTTGTTTGTCTCACATACCTGGACTGTTATTTAACAGGTTATTTAACTGTGGACTGTGATGGATATATAAGATTGCTAGAGCTGAGCACATCATTTTCTTTTTGTTGCTGCATTTTGTTGTTGTTCTTGTTCTCAAACTTTCAAGTCATGTCCAGAAAACTTGCTTTCACAATGTTGTGTCGTGATGCAAGATGTTGCTAAGGTGTTGCTATGGTGTTCAGTGGCCAGTTGCGTAAACTGCTTAGATTATTCTTAAAAGTTAGTCACCTACTTTTTTAAGGTCAGTTGCATGAAAAGGTAGATCGGTCTAATTGGAATTGAGAAATTAAGACTGATCGTCGCTTGGTTGACAGCAAGATGGACAAACTAGTTCTTGGCTCAGTTTATACTGCGTGGGCCCTGATTGGTTAAAGTAGTATAAATACTATCATTTATTGATATTTTGAAGTCATTTTCTTTTTTCGTTTTTAATTTTAGCGTTATGATGACGAGCAGCCAGGGAAGCGCAGATACGAGGAGTAAAGATAAAGTCATTTAATGATGATGCAGAGGGAAACAGAGAACCAAACAAGTCTATACACAAATGAGAATGGACCAGGGGGTATACAGAAAGGAAGGTTAACTTACCATCACATTTACCCTGAACTCTCGGTTGATTAACCCAAACCTGGTTTACTCGAGGTATGCTGGTTCCAAAAAACGCATCAGGGAGTCAGTTCAGCCAACCCAGAGTATGTTCCCGGTTAACACAAGACCTTCCGACATTCTCAACCGAGCGACGAATCGGTGATTCACCATGGAAACAGATGCTGAGAAAAAGCGGTTTGGTGGTCGTATAATTATTTTTTCAATCTTTTTATTGTATTAGTCATCTTTATTCACTGAAAATAAAAATTATATTGTTTGTTTGATGCTGAATATTTAATAAGATATCACATATGTGTTTTTTTTCAGAAATAATAGAATAGAAAATATCCTGTTATAAAAAGGAAAAATCCATGTGCGAGATTACAATAAAATAATTACATATATAAATTGCACACACACACACCAGTAGGTCGCTGATACTTCACAATTAGTAATGCCTCTTTATCTTACAGGTCGGAAGGAGCAAACTTGAAGACTGGAGCGAGGAGGAGGATCTACAGGGACAACGATGCGGTGAACAACGCTGGAGGTAAGAGCTTCTTGTCGAGCATCAGAAACTTCAGATAGTCCTAGTTGAGACCAGACGTTGACTGTGTGCAGGCTTATATGTGGGTGCAAATGAGTGCTGTGATGAATAACATGTAGCAGTGATTAATACTCAGGAGACGGTGAACGTTGAGAGAGTGTGAAGGTGGAGCCCGTGACACATATAGTATATATTTACCATATAATATATTAAAATGTATGATTTTAATATATTATGTATCTATTATTATAATAATAATATAACATTTGTAAAAAGGTTTGCATTCGCCTGTCTTGCATAGTGCACTCTCTTTTCTGTTTTCCTGTCGACAAGGGCAGAACTCTTTCTGTTTAGCAATTAAAATTCACAGACTTCATTGCCAAATGTCTGAACTTTCTATGACATTGGAAGCCTTTGGGTTTTGCTCCTCTCTGGCTTGAATAATCACCTGCTTTTGGCTTGAGGCTATAAACCACACTTCATAGGGATGGAGAATCCAGTCTGGCAGTTAGAGAGACTAGTGTCAGGACATTTTATTCAATCACACATTTTATCCGCCAGAATTCAGATCATGTTTTGGTTCAGGTGTTATGAGACCACAATCCAACAGCCTTAGGGAGAAAAAGAAGTCTAACATGTTGCAGTCTACGGTTGTCAAATTTCGTCTGTCTGTGTGTGTAAAGTGGATGTTGGATTTATCTTAATGATAAAAACAACAGCAATACTGCTACTACAGTGCTGCTGCTCTTTATACAATGTCTACATGCTATTACTTATAACATCCCATGCATCTTCCCATTTTTCAAATGATTTCTAATTATTCTACATAGATTTCTTTGGTTTTTTACATGATTTTTTACACGGTTTCTTTGTCTTTTTACATGATTTTGGGTCACTTTAGCCTTTGACTTATTCATATTGTCAGCTTGCCTTGTGCTAGACATTGTGTGGGCTCTGATATTCAGATTTGGAGAGAAACACTGAGAGTATCTCCAGGATGAGTGGGAGGGTTAGGCACATGCACCTTGCAGTTTGTTGTCTTTTCGAAAACCGATAAAAGAATAAGTAACACAGTATGTAATCTTCACAATTAGCACTGCATTCACAGCTTTATAAGAGCAAATAGAATTTTCCCACAGGTTTCCAGGAACAAGAAGGATCAGTAGTCAAGAGGCGAATCTAGGTATTCAACACTTTGTTTTGTTCAAGAGTCATAACAATATAATAGAGCCTCATTTGCAGAATAGAACACTTGGATGACTTAGACTGCATTGTTTACTTCCTTGTTCTCAGTTTCTTCCACTTGATATTAACATTCTAATGAGATTTAATGAGTTTTCTGAAGAAACTGTGAGCAGTGAAGGAATGTTATAATTTGACAGTTTGAAATGAACCCACCACCATATCTCTAATAGTTTTGCTATACTTTGCTATAGATACATATATGTACTCCCAAAGGTGTTACTAGGGTGGTTTCCTGGTCCAAGTCGGAAAAAAGATCACCAAATTATATGATTTGAGTTTTCATGTCCATTTTTTGGTAGAACAAGAGGAAAAATCATGAAAAATAATAATAGTGGTGCGACTAAAAAGTGACACATTCAATTTCCTATAGTGTAGCAAAATACTATTGCTAAACTACCAATTGCACAACATTCAAAATATTGATGTTGTTTACCTAAGGCACAAAGAGTTCATCATTCTCTCACATATGAGGATGTCCATACATGTAATCCCTCGTTAGTGAACTATTCACTCAGATTAAGTTTGTGTATTCTGTTGGTGTTGGCCTCTGATTCGGGAATTGCAGCTTGTCAGTGGCACCATGACATTCGCTGTCAACATTCGTTCAAGTTTCTACAATATAAAATTCCTTTTAAATAGATCAGCTGTCTTGGTGAGAGTGTGCGGTGTGCCTACAGTGGCAACAGGGTATTGTTTAAAATATCTATTTAAAGAAGAAAAACAATGTATTTCTGTGCATAACAATATAAACTGTCTTGTTGATGTTTTAATTTATTGCCAGCATTGTTTGCCAGAAATGAGAAAATCTTGGCTCCGCAATTCAGTGCTTTGTTATGAAGCTAGGGCAAAGAAATTAAATTAAATGAAAACAATTGTTGTTCAGAAAATAGAAAGGGATTGAGTGATTTACAGTATTATAAACATCATATTTTCTGCCAATAGAAATTTGGTTAGATTCAGGTGTACGAACTAAAGCAAAAACAAAAAACATATGCAAAAGATGCTGTTGAAGTATACGCCTAGATGAAACGGGTCTGTGAATACCTTTAAAGTGAGTAGAAAAGTACTTAAAAAAAAAAGGTGTTTGCTTAGATTATTTTTAAATGGTATAGCCTTATGGTTAAGAATTGGTGTACCAAATGTTAATCAAAACAGGTTTAAGTTTTCTTTCCGTGATCTAACTTAGGACATCGAATGAAAAAAAAGCAGGAGAGGACTTGAGATTGTACACCAGGAAAATGAAAAGTGTTATGTACCAGAAAGGATTTGTCACATTAGATGAAAAACAAATAGTTTTAGATGCACAGCAAGTAATTTGCTGATTGCATAACCTGTTTTCTACTGTATGTTACATCATGATGAGAAGTAAACCTGACAGGCCCTGCAAAGCGTATGAAATGATCTCAGCTTTTTGACTGATTTTTTTTTTTTTTTTTTTTTTTTACACAGCATGGGGTTATTGACTGAGGATGTAGAAAGATGTTTTAAAATATTCATGGAAAAAAACAAAACTTTTGTCTTTTTCTTTCTTTTTTTAATTTTTTTTTTTTTTTTTTTTTACATTTTCAGGATATGACATGTTCTTGCCATGTTCTTTTCATATCTGCACCCCATTTTATTCACTCATTTGAGGTCTTAAAATATTTACATGTGCATTTAATCATTTAGCAGACCCTTTCATCCAAAACGTCTTACAAATGAGGAGTGCAATAGAAGCAATCAAATCAACAATAGGGCAATAATGTGCAAGTGCCATGACCAGTCCAAGCTAGACCAGCACAGTACACGTAGGAAGTTTTTATTATTAATGTAGAATATGTCAGTGATGTAGAATAGTTAATGTTAGTGGATTTAGTGGGTTGAGTGTTGTTGATAAAGAAGTGTCTTCAGCAGTTTCTTGAAAATGGCTAAAGACTAAAAGGCTAAAGGTAAAAGGTGAAAGTAATATGTGTGCATCTTTGGGATGGCACCGCAAGGCGCTGTTCACTTGCAGAGCGCAAGCTTTTGGATGGCACATAGGTCTGGAGTATGTAGTTTAGGTATAGGAGTCTAGAGCCTAGGTTGTTCTGCAAGCAAACGCCAGAGACTTGAATTTGATGTGAGTGGCAATTGGCAGCCAGTGCAATTTTATGAGGAGAGGTGTGATGTGCTCTCTCTTAGGCTTGTTAAAGACCACTCTTGCTGCAACATTCTGGATAAGCTGCAGAGGTTTGACAGTGCATGCTGGAGGGACTGCCAAGAGAGCAGTACAACAGTCCAGTCTGGATAGAAAAAGAGCTTGGACAGGGAGTTATGTATGCTCCGATAAGAAGGGACTGATCTTCCTAATGTTGCATAATGAAAATCTGGAGGAACATTCTAGCAATGTAGTCTGTGAAGTTCAACTGATCATCATTCACATCTCCACTGTTTCATGCTGTTCTGAATGGAATTATGGTTGATGAACTTAACTGGATGGAAAAGTTGTAATGAAGTGTCCATTTGGCCGAGACCACAAGCAGCTCCATCTTCGCAAGGTTTTGTTGAAGGTGTTGGTCCTTCATCCAGCATGAAATATCTGTCAGACAGGCTAAGAAGCAAGCAGCTACTGTCGGATCATCTGGTTGGAATGAGAGGTAGAGTTGTGTGTCATCAGCATAGCAGTGATAGGAAAATCCATGTTTCTGAATGACAGATCCTAGTGATGACATGTAGATAGAGAAGAGAAGTGGTCCAATCACTGAGCTCTGAGGTACCCCAGTAGCTAGATGATGCAACTTAGACACCCCATTGCTCCAAGATACCCTGAAGGACCTACCTGAGAGGTAAGACTTGAACCATTGGAGTGCGGTTCCTGAGATGACCTTTGTCCTGAGGGTTGACAGGAGGATCTGGTGGTTAACTTTCTCAAAAGCAGCAGACAGATCTAGCAAGATGAGTACTGAGGATTTGGAAGCTGTTCTTACAAGTCTCAGGGCTTCAATAACTGAGAGCAGGGCAGTCTTAGTTGAGTGTCCACTTTTGAAACCAGACTGGTTGTTATCCAGAAGGTTGTTCTGAGTGTGAAAGGTGACTTGGTTAAAAGGAGACTTGGTTGAAAATTACTTGTTCAAGTTTTTGGTGAAGAAAGGACACCGATCTGTAATTTTCTAGATGTGCTGGATTTAGAGTGGGTTAATCAAGCAGTGGGGTTACCCGAGTGTTGTTAAAGAACCAGTGTGAAGAGAGGTGTTGATGATATGAGTGAATGCGGGTACAATTGAAGAAGAAATGGTTTGAAGGAGATGATTGGGGATAGGATCAAGTGGACAGGTAGTAGGGTGACTGAAGAGGAAGAGTTTGGAGACTTCTGCCTCAGAGAGCGGAAAGAAGGAGAGGAGAATATGTGTGTTAGCTGTTAAGATGTGCATGCCGTTTTGAGGTGCGGAAAATTGGCCGCTGATGGTTATATTTATGAAGAGTATGGCAAAGTCATCAGCTGTTAAGGTTTATGAAGAGGAGAAGGGTTAAAATGAGAGAAGAAGGAAGATTTGCAACCCTGAGTTTAGAACAATGCTCATGATTAACATCAGATAACCAGGGAGCAGAGGAGGTGGCACGGGCTGACCCACATGAAAGGGGGTAGAAGTTGTCTAAGCAAGATGTTAGAGTGGAGAGAAGAGTATCAGTTACACTGTTAGTATCTATGAGACCTTATTATGGGGAGGAAGTGTGGATGAAACCAAAAAGGATAGGCGGGAGGGTGAGAGTAAACATAAGTTACACTGAAAGGTGACCTGTGGAGGAGTGTGTGTTGTGTCCTGAGCCAGGTTGGGGTTAGGAGTGAGGAGGAAGTGATTTGAGGTTTGCAGTGGAGTGACCAATGTGTTTATATAAGGTCCAATTGGTTACCTGATTTGTGAGTAGCTAAACACTCGCAGTAGACACTTGATTGAGACGAGACAAGCAGAATGTGGAAGTCAACAGCCTGAGGTTTCCATAAAACACCAGAGAAGAACTATCCTCATATTTTCTGCAATACCTACAACACAAGATGTTCAGCAGGATGTTTTATTAGAATCTCTGGATGTGACCTCTCTGTATAGAAAAATTCCACATTGTGAAGGTCTGTTGGCTTTAAAACATTTTCTTGATTTATGTGTTGATAATTACTGCATTCCAACTAAATTCATCACTGAAATAGCAGAAATGATACTTGCCAAAAATGATTTTATATGAAAACAGATAATATTTACAGAGTGAAGGCACATCCATGGGGGGCTACAATGGCTCCTAATTGTGTTAATTTGTATTTTTTGTTTTCAATAATAATCCTTTTTTTGATAACATTGCTCTTTTTAAGAGATCTGCTGTTGATTTTTTTTGTTGTTTACAAAGGCTCTGAAATGGACTTTGCAGCATTTACTTTATATATTAATTGTTTAAAACCTTTGATCGAATTCACTTGTCATGTGGGTACCACTAATGTCAACTTTTTGGATGCTTGTACATCAATTGTTGATAAACAAATGGTCTCCTCTCTTTACAGAAAAGATAATGAAAAGAATAGTCTTCTTCATGCTAAGAGTGCTCTTCCAACACCCTTAAAATGTGGTTTACCTTATAGTCTGTTTTACATGCTCCATTTAATTATTTCTAAGACAGAGAATTTTGTTGTTAAAGCCCAAAATCTTTTTGCAGATTTGAAGATGTCCCGGGGAAGCCAGTGGCTTGATATTGCGCTTGTGAGTTCATACTCAATATGAACAGGAGGCTTGCAACTCCATTATGAGTTAAAGGAATAAGAATTTCTCATGTGTCTTTAAATCTACCTATTACTTAATTACATTAGGAGGATTATTAAGAGTCATTGGCACATTATTCAAAGTGATCCTCAGCTACTGAATGTATTTAGTGATCAACCACTTTGTATTTTTTCCAGAAGCTTTAGTTTGAGGGATAAACATGTCCTTGTGGATTCATACATCTGCTCTCAGGCCTCTCTTGTTGATGCCCAGGGTAACCTCCAATGTTACAACTGTATTTCTTGAATGAAATACATCAAATGTAAATCGTTCACACATCCTTGTACATTGAAAACACACTAGGTCAGACAACTGATTACTTGAGTATATGTGATTTATGTCATCATTTGTCCATTGTTATATGTTGGTAAGACCATACATGCATTACGCACCAGAACCTTTGAACATACAAGTTCTATTAGGCGACAGGATAATACATCTCCAATTTATCATCTGTACAAGTTTGCTAAACCATCCTTCGTCAGACATGAAGTTTCTGGGCATTGAGAGGATTTTACCTTATAAAAGAGGTGGACACAGAGACAAGAAATTGCTATGAAGGGAGGCCTTTTGGATTTTTGAACTTAAGTCTTTATTGATTATTCCTAATTGTTCATCTACAAAGAATGTGTGAATGTTTGTTGCAATATGAGCACTGAAGAAAGCAATGTTCTTAAAGGTTTGCTCATGTTTATCTACTGTATGTCACTTGCACCTTTTTGCACCATGCAGTTCATAAAGTAAAATGAAAATTTTGCTAGACTTTTTTAGTCTGGATTGAATTCAGTGTGCGGTCAAGTTTATTTGTAATGAACAAGCTGTACAAAAGAAGAAAGAAAAACAATACTCAAGTGCCTTGTTGGTGTCCTCGTTCGAGTCGGTGTACACGCAAAGGTTGCCACGGTGTACTAAAAAATTATTTAGCTAACAAGCTAAAAAACCCAGAACTATGTTTTCATAAGCTACTGAACTGTAAAAGCCAGTCTTTAAGGAGACAAAAGTGGATACAAGGAATAAGACGTAAAGCATCAGCAGGAAGAATGGGTAAATTGTTGGATCCTGGCACTCAGTATGCCTACGTGTGCCGTAAACATTTTGCCACTGGTGAGTCAAATATCCAAATGTCAGATTTATTTATTATATTTCCTGTCACCGATTACATTCCCCTCCAGTGGGTATAGCTCTCAAAATAATATGACGCGTTGCGTCTGTCTCAATTGACTGTATCTAATTTTGTGTCCTTAAACACTCGTTTTTTGGGTCGACATCTTATAAAAACTAAGTTCTGGCTTGTCTGCTGTACACCCTGTCACATAGTAGCTTTTAGACATTGTTCTGTTTTTTTGTTATAAGTCAGAAATGACAAGGAGACAGCTTCACGCAATACACAGTCAATGGAGAGGGTTCGATTGTTTTCCCCTTGTGGGCGTGGTTTTAAGATTATGACGCATGTTGCTCTGTCTCTATAGCTTACGTTGGCAACGCCTTAATAGACTGAAACTTTAAAAAAACGAAAAGTAATTAGAACAAATGCAAATTCAGCAATGTAACTTCAGCACGTGAGCACAATAAACAAAACGATGCTTCCTGGCAGTGACTACTGCGCTAAAAGAGAAAAGACACAAAGCCACTTACAGTATGTTATCTCCTCCTGTTGCAGACAGAGGTTGTTTCAAAACCTAAATATATGTGTTTGCAGTACCTGTGCCCCTCATGTGATCATTGATTTCTATATTGTCTGCGTGCTAATCCTCGATCATGTGATTTTTGTAGTGCTGTGAACAGATGACTTTATTAATGGGGTCACATAAGGTTATCATAAGTGAATATCTGAGAATTTTTCCATGTTTACGTGTGAGACCTGCACAAATAGGAATTGTTGTGAAAGAGAGTCTGTCCAAGAGAGTGTGGGTGGATGTATGTGTGTGAATGTGTTTACAGGGATATGAGAGTATGAGGAGTTCTGGCAAAACAAGCATGGGTGGCAAAGGGAGAGTGAGGGACACAGATGGACTGCGTTTGCAAAATGTGGGAAAAAGTTATAAAAAAAAAAATGGATTAACACATCTTCGGTCCCACAGCACAACTGCGTAGCCTTGCTGTAGAAATATATGGAAATTAAACCACAGCAATATTTTTGTATACATGGGAAGTTGACATAAAATGCATTCGGTTACATTTTATTTTGATAGTTCACTTTGGACTATTCTACTATATAGAATGTCTATATAATAGTACTAGTATGGCACTATGCTAACTCATAAGCAATCACATCTCAACTCACTCACGGGCCCAGTTTCACAAAAAGGGCTCAGATTAAGCCAGGATTAGGCCTTAGATCATTTAGGGCATTTAAGTAGCTTTTATAAACATTACTGATGTGTATCTTGAGACAAAATAGTTTTAACGTATGTCAGTTCAAGCTGCTTTTAATTAAAACAGCTACAAAATCCATTTTAGTCTCGGACTAGCTTAAGCCTTGTCTGTGAAACCGGGGGTCAGAGTGTTAGTAAATTGTTAAGTTAGGATTTTGTAGAATAAGTTGACATGTGCTTGCAAAGATACTTATGGTCAGTTGAATGTCTGTTGGGGAAGCATCAAAATAAACTGTGAGCAAATATTAAAGATTTAGTTCAAAGTTGTTATTTTTGTTTTGTTTTTATCGTCACTTCATAAAATTAAGGTTGGACCACTGCAGTCACATTGACTGTTTTAATTATATCTTTAGTACCTTTCTGGACCTTGAAAGTGGTGATTATATTGCTGTCTATGGATGAGTGACATACCTCTCGAATGTCCTCAAAAATGTCTTAATTTGTGTTCCGAAGATGAACGAAGGTCTTACAGCTGTGGAACGACATGAGGGTGAGTACTTATGACAGAATGTTTCATTTTTGGGTGAACTAACCCTTTAAGCAGAGAGTTTAATGACTGCTAGTTGATATGTAGATGAAAAGTTACTTATAGTTAATGTTTAAAGTGAACTTTGAAATGAAGTGTTACCATACTTTTTACTTTTGTGTGCATGCTATACTGCATCTAAAGCTATTTTGTACAATTTAGACAATTATTTATAAATATTTTTTATTGATAAAATTCAGTTGTCATACTACTGGACTGTTGAAAGTAAAAGGGTGATTAAAAGATTAAAAACAATTACAAAATTTAAGAGAAAAGGTGACATCTAAAATATATGCACATGAACCTTATACATTCACGTCACTGTTAAACTCCATTTCTCTGTATTATTGTACATATGTTATAAAATGTAGTTTACAGTCAGAAAGGTTTTGATACAGCACTATAAACTAAAAATAGTAATATTGTGAAATATTATTGCAGTTTAAAATAACTATTCTTGACAATCATTTATATGATTGTTTAATATAAAATGTATATGTATATTTTAAAGCATTTTAATCACCTTGTAGTTTTTTTAGCTCTAGTTTTCATTTATATAGTCACAGTTTGAAAGGGATTTTTTGTAATATAGCTCTGACTGTAATAAATATACTATATGCATAGAATGTCTTTTTTGCTCTATATGTTATTAAGAACAGGGCTGTTTTTGCTATGTTTGGGGCCTTTTATTGTTACGTTTTGTTCCCCTAAATCACAAATACATGGTTACGGCCTTGCATTTACCAGCGATACTGGTGAAGAATTTTTCCACAGTCCTGCATAATTCAGCTCTCAGCTTGTTTACAAATCTTCAAACTGACAAATCAACCCCAAACAAACAAGTTTTACCAAACATTTTGTCAAATAGCTGCCGTCCCCTCAGACATCATAAAGTGATGGAGACCCGCTCACATGCAAGCAAAACAACAGGAAGGAAGGAATAAAGAAAATCAATCAAGGAAAAATAGGTCAGGAGGAAGGATAGACAGAGGAATGGTCTCAAAGGACTGCCTCAGCTCCAGAATGCACAGGAGAGTATTGATAGATGTCTGTTGGCTTGTACCTGCTGTGAAGAGGCAACATGTGGAGATGGTTTGAAATGGTCAACCTGAAAGAGAGATTCAGGGTTTATTCACTGTCAGGCATATTGGTGATGTTGAATGGCCTGTATTTTCTCGCATAACGCTTGCCATTGTGACTAGAGCAATAATTACATGTATTAAAGATTGAATATTGCACATTGGAATGTTGAATGAATTGCATAGCACAGACTTCATGATGCAGATGACAAATCACTTATATTTATGAATGAGTTACAAATTACACAACTACTTAAAATGAGAAAATACCATACGCATTGGTGAGGTACAGTGCATGGGGTATGTGCATGTATAGGACTTTGTTGGTGGGTGTTTTTGCTTGTGCCAGTCTTTGAAGGGGCTTTTGTATTACACAATGTTATCTTGCATAAGATGCAAGGCAATTCCGTAAAGTTTAATTACATGTTATGCTCCCTGTGGAACAGAGAAGATTAGAATAAAATTAAAATGTGGTGGTGCAAAAGCACTCCAGTTCTATGGAGCAGAGCAGTGGTTATCAGAGACCCTGAAATGTCCATAGATCCTTATTGCACAGTGAGAATTCAGTGGGTGGCTTCCCACTTAGTAAAAGACTTCAGGTGATTATTTTTAGTCAATCATTAAGTATTCATAAATGCTTTTGTCTAATATTGCGTAATAGGCCTATAAGGTTTTTGAAGGCTTGCAAATGAAAAATGGTGGTATGGACAGTGTGCTACCTATCTGTCCGTTCATCCATCCATCCATCCATCCATCCATCCATCCATCCATCCATCCATCCATTCACACATCCATCCATCTATCCATTCATCCATCCATCCATCCATCCATCCATCCATCCATCCATCCATCCATCCATCCATCCGTCGTTCGTTCTGATCATGGCAGATGTTAGAGGTCACACCTGAGCATATATAGAATTTACATTGTTATTTTTTTATTTAAAAACTCCCCACGTATTTTGAAAAAATTTAAAAGGCCTTTAACAAGCCAAAAATCAAATCACCACACACAGCAGTCCCTAATTCTCAATGTCTGTCACTCAAGGCAGCGCAGTGACATTTTCTGTAAGATGACAGTTCTTCTGCCTCACTTATTACGTTGTTTATTAAAACCACCACAGAAATAATGTAGATACATTTCAAATGTACACACGCACAAACCCACACAAACACACAGTTTTTCTATTTACAATCTTAAAGGATTAGTTCACTTCAGAGTTTTCTGATAATTTACCCCAATGTCATCCAAGATATTCATGTCTTCTTTCTTCAGTCAAAAAACAAATTAAGGTTTTTGAGATAGAAATGACAGGATTTTTCACTTCACTGGGGTACAACGGGTCAAAATTGCCATTTCAATGCAGCTTCAAAGGGCTCTGCACAATCGCAGCTGAAGAATAAGGGTCTTATCTAACAAAAATGACCTACTTTTTAACCACAAATACTCTTGTACCCCATTGTACCCCATGAATTCCACTAAAATCCTGAAATGTTTTCCTCAAAAAATGTAATTTCTTGTCCACTGAAGAAAGAAAGACATGAACATCTTGGTTGACGTGGGCGTGAGTAAATTATCAGGAAATTCTTTAATGCACCAGAACTTTTAATTACAAAATTAATGTTATTTTAGATTTTACCTGATTTCCAACAGCCTGATTTCTGTTAATAACCACCCTGCTTTTAAGTGACATTATTTAAACGCTGTCACCTAACATATGTAAGAGAAGGTCTCGACTGAGAGCCTATTATTATGACTAAACAAGATCAGATCATCTTCTGTGTTGTTCAAAGCCAGGAGATGCAGTCAAGGTCTTCGGCTCGGCTTGACTGTGCTATTCTAAAGAATGGTGAGCTCACTAATTAAAGTCTGATGCTGCTCCTTCACAGGGATGCAGCAGTCAGGATCGTTCCCATGTGGCAGAAATGTAACTGTTATTGAAATGTTCAGTTCTAAAAATACTAATGGCATGAGGTATGCAATTACTTCAGGATTGTTTTTGGAAGGCATGTGTAAAGATGGAACAGCCGCTATATGTTAACCATTTCAAAAGGCTATTATTAACATTCCAGTGTCGATGGTTGACATTCCAGCTGGTTTTCTTTTTTTTTGTTGTGAAATTTTGCTCTTCTGTGGAAATGAAAATGCTTACTTCGAGAAGAAAGTATGGTTTTATTGTCGGCTTGTACATATAAATAAATAAATATATACTTGCAAATAGAACACACACAAACAGAGACACACTATCTTCTCATGTCCATGCTTGTAGATCTACTTAGGTCAAGGTCTTCTCTGTCTTTTTTTCCATGTAAGAGGAAGATTTCAGATGGAGCTGTGGCCTTGTTGGTTGTAACTAAGGTGCAAAATGGAGCTGTCTTTTTTTTTTTTTTCTCATTGAGATATATATTTTTTTAAATATCGGTTTTACCACTCATACTGCCACTCATATTTTGTAATATTGTTTTTTCTTTCTTTCTACAGTTCAAGTTTACTCGTCTGAGTTTTAAATAGGCACATCTTCAGAAAGGAAGCTTTATTTATACGTGCAAGCTTTATTCCATCTCATATCATCCACCCTTCCCAATCTCTCTCTTACTCCTCATCGTTTCCAGGCTCTGTCATTAAAATGCCCTCCAATTTAAATTTGAAAAGTTTAAATTTTTTCTCTATTTTACAGTTGATACGTGTTGTTTAGCGTTTATCCCATTTTCTGTTCTCATAATGCACTAGATGTTTCTAAGATTTGCAGATCATTTCAAACCCATTTCATCCTACATATCCGGATCATGTCTCCATTTTATACAAAAGGTATGAATATAATCTTGATCTTGGCATCAAAAATGTCATAAAACCATTGACCACTTAAATTTTTCTTCCCCTTTAATCCAGTTAACCAAGCGTATTGAAATGGACCTATTACTGTAGATGTGTGTCTACTTGTCTACTTCTATTATTAAAGATTAATTGATAGACTGGAATCAGGTAAAAGTTTCCTTAAAGACTAAACCTTAATTTAGAAACAATCTTGCATGTGATCTGTCACATTATTGCCCAATACAAAACTTCTTTTTTATCTCCAAGGTATTGTAGAAGGTTGTTGCTCAGCAACTGCACCTATTCCACAGGAACGACAAAGGTGGCTTCTTCCAGACAGGATTTATACCTAATCATAGTCCTGAGACAGCACTAGTTATAGTCAATGACTCATTATTGTCCTGACGGATCTCGTTGCCTCTAGATATCAGTCCAATGTTCAAAATGCTGTCCTATCTATGTCTGTAAAATCATTGCCAAGCTTAAATAAATTACCATTTTGAATGTATGACTTAATTCTGGTATTCCTCGAGGTTCCGATTTAGAGACATTACTGATTTACTTGCATGTGCTGTGGTTATTTGCATGCATGGTATTGGCTTTTCTTGATCGGATTGCAGAGATGTTCTTGAACACATCAACTCCATTTTTATTTGATTTTCCTTTTAATTTAATTGCCTATTTAATGTAATTATTTGACACTGATATATGTGTACGCAGATTCACAAAACGTTCTAAGCTCTTATTTGGTACTCTCGTGTTTTGTGTAAAAATTAGACAATGAAAGAGGCAGATCATTTGCAATAGCAATTATCCATTAATTCCTGCTTTTTACTAACATACTCAGAGTGGTGTTTAGATGATTGCGAGGGATAAGGAGGAAAAGTGAGACGGAAAAGATCAAACGTATTGACCATCAGACGTCTCTTTATGGGGAAACATGATACACACTGATAGAATTCCCCCACATCCCTGCCACAAAGTGAAAACACACACACACACACACACACACACATTGGGTTTTCATGTCTTTTGGGGACTTTCCATAGACAGACATAATAATTTTTAAACTTTACAAACTAAACATTTTACCCCCTTACTCTAAACACAACCCTCACAGAATATGTTCAGCATTTTTACATTTTCAGAAAACATCACTTAGTGTGATTTATAAGCTGTTTTCCCCATGAGGACCGAAAAATGCGCGGTGTGGTCCTGCTAAACCTTCCATTGAGCGGATAAATACCAGAAATCTTTGACCTTGTGGGGATCCCCTCAAAGTAAGTTTTACAACACACACACACACACTGGATGTGCAGGATTAAGGGAATTTCTCTGCAACAAAATGCTTGATAATTACATTGTGCTCTGACCTCTCTGTATATCTGTGGAATGAAAATTGTTTTCACATCAGCCTGACCATAAAAATCAGTTGGCTTTGCATTTTTGTTCTCATTCTTGACTGAAATGACACAATAAATATACTGGTGACAATAAATTGATTTGCAATTGGCCTGGTGACTTATGTTTCAGATACACAATACATCATTTCACTTTTTGTCTGAGCAGTGAGTGTGTGAGATCATTTTGACTGGAGGAACTTTGCTCAGGGTCAGAAAATACCACTGTTTCTCATTTGGCCTTCAGACCTTGTTAACACATGAATGTAACACTTATCTTGCTTGATATTATAATATTTTAGACAACAAAAAGTGCAATGTTGAGGCCATTTGCGTCTAATTGAGCTATTAATATGACAAGTGGTTTACATGATAATTGGAACAAATCTTGTAATGCCAAACCGGACTAGTGCAGCGTTTACATTCCACCAATTTGATGAATGCCCTGATTTTTTCCATGCATGTTGCTCAATGTAAAGATATAGGTAAATAAATATAAGATCTGCAGATATGGATGTTTACAAGCATTTTTATCATGCTATCATAGGGTCTGGCAGATTTTTAATGAGTATGTCAGATTAATTCTGACACTCTCTAAACCTGGTGCTCAGGAGTCTAACCTTTCAAGAGCAAAATTAAAATCCGTCCCATCACTCATTAGGTATGTTAATGCATGCAAACGAATGGATGCCATGTGTTTGACCCTACCAAGGACATTCTCTGTCCGCATTTCAGAAAGGCTATCTGCTCACCTGGCTTTTCAATTCTACACCTGATATAAACTCAAAGGAAATTACAGTGAGAATTCTTAAAGAAATGACGCTGAATTCTCTTCTTCATGCTACATTTATTAATTTTAGGGATATTTCATTTTCATTGCTCAGACATTTCATTATATCATGACTTTAGAACTGAAAAGGATATTCATATGCCACTACTGAAATAAGATGTTTTAAAAAAGGTATAGCATCACGCTGTTAATCTCCCATTCCAGCACATCCCAAAAGAGCTCTTGGATTGTGATCTGGTGACTGCGGAGGCCATTTGAGTAGAGTGAAAAAAAAAAAAAAACTAGTTTGAAATAATTTGAGCTTTGTGACATGATGTGCTATCCTGCTGAGGAGATGGGTGCACTGTGGTCAGTAGGGATGGACATGGTCAGCAACAACACTCAGGTTGGCTGTGACATTTAAGCGATGCTTTATTGGTACTAAGGGGTGCAAAGTGTGTCAAGAAAAGACCCCTCACACCATTACACCGCAACAATCAGCCTGAACCATGGATACAAGGCAGGATGGATCCATTCCATTCCTGACACCATCTGAAGTGTCAGAATTTGAGGCTCATGAAAGCAGGTAAGGTTTTTCCAATCTTCTGTTGTTCAATTTAGGTGAACCCGTGCAAACTATAGCTGACAGGAGTGGCACCCAGTGTGGTCTTGAGCTGCTGTCGCCCATCTGCTTCAAGGTTTGATGTGTTGTGTTTTCAGAGATGCTCTTCTGACCTCAGTTGTAACAAGTGGTTATTTGAGTTACTGTTGCTTTTCTATCAGCTTGAACTAGTCTGGCCATTCTCCTCTGATCTCTGGCATCAACAGAGCATTTTCACCTACAGAACTGCCACTCACTGGATATTTTCTCTTTTTTGGATCATTCTCTGTAAACCCTAGAGATGGTTGTGTGTGAGAATTCCAACAGATCTGCAGTTTCTGAAAGACTCAGACCAGCCTGTCTGGCACCAACAACCATGCAACGTCCAGTCACTTAAATCATTTTTCTTCCCCATTCTGATGTTGAGTTTCAACTTCAGCAGATCGTCTTGACCATGGCATTGAGCTGCTGCCATGTGATTGACTGATTACATATTTGCGTTAATGAGTAATTGTACAGGTGTACCTAATGACGTGGCCGGTGAGTCTGTGGGCGAGTTCCAAGGGCACTTCGGGTAGGGGACACCATTTGTAGGGGCATTCCAAACGAAAGTGAATGCCTTCACAAAGGGCCCTCCCACATGTCGGTTAGCGAAGATGATAATCAATTCAAGGAAGCAATTTAAGCGTTCATGGTGTGATCCAGGGTGACAAGTCTTTGTGATTCATTTTAAATCTATTTGACCGGAGAGTAGGGATTTACGTATAAACAGAATAATTCAAGTTGTTTTGTTTTGTTGTGATATATTTTACAGATAGATATGAAATGTGTGTAATGCTTTTAATGCTGAACTTTTAATGTTAAGAGCAGACCGGGAAAACACACACATATAAAGCACATTTTAAAAAACATGTATTTGTATATATCAAATTAACTGCAATAATAAGATATTCCTGTTGTCGCTGCCTAGCATTTTTCCATGTGAAGTTAATGAGGAAACTATGTTGTTTTTCTTTGCTCCCTTTGTCAAGTGCATTTCTAACGGCTTTCTCACGACACGCAAAGTCAGCACTTCAAGGGCTCTGCCCTTCAGAGTAAGGATAGGGATGCTTACTTCCAATTGGAATTTGCCCTGTGCATATATATTGGGCCTCTCAAGCATTATGTTACACTGAAATTAAATGTATTTTTATGTTTGTCTTTTACATATACAAACATATTTTTGATTTCAGTTATTATTATGCTTTCGTACCATTATTAAGATGCGCCACAGATGTCACAGGTGAGCAATTCCTCCGAGGAATTGAAAGAGAAATGTTTGACCATTGCTGGGCATTTCAGCCCTTTGATAGAGGCTCATAATCGACTATAATAATTACAATGTTGTGTGTAATATTTTATTCATTTGTGTGGGTATTTTTGTTAATAACGCCATAACTCATTTTGGGTTTAGTGTTGATTAAGTGGCACTTAAGCCTGCTTGTGATTGTTGTTGAACGAGTGACAATCTGTGCGTGTGTTCAAGGGGGCGCTATTGCTCTTGCTGATGGTGCTGTGCCTGAATGTGATGAGGCGCAGCAAAAAGTTTGAGCAGGTCATGAAGAACACAACCTCACACAAGTAGCATTTCCTCCGTGAAAGTTTCAGACTTCAGACCAGCAACATTTTAAAAATTCAGCAGCGACTCACACGTGGAGTTAGAAGTCCCTAAATGTTTATTTACACGCGGAAGAATGCGAAATATCAATATTTATATTGCCGCGATGTCTGAAACAATTCCGCATCCCTCTGTAGAGAGCTCGTGAGCGCGCATTCAGGTGTTGACAGAGAAACCTAGTAGGTGTCGGCGAGGAAGAAGAGGGTGTGTGTGTGTATATATGAGAGAGAGAGAGAGAGAGAGAGAGAGAGAGAGAGAGAGAGAGAGAGAGAGAGAGAGAGAGAGAGAGAGAGAGAGAGAGAGAGAGAGAGAGAGACAGAGAGAGAGAGAGAGAGAGGCACGCGCTCTCTCCTAGTGCACTTTGCAGTAAGTTGCGGGTGGCTGTTGCTGGCGTGGCGGTTGCTGGTCGCGCAGGGAACTTTAACACGCTGGATCCCAAAGTCCGTCTCCCTCACCTGCGCAGTTCGGAGCTGCCATGGATTTCTCGGCCGGATTTACTATCCTAATCACACTGCCGATCTTTCTGCAGACGAACGGCCTTTATATCTCCAGTAGCATAGGTACGTGCGGCTGCTTTTACCTATTTACACTTCCAGTTCCATCCCATCACAAGATGTCCTGCCCGGTACCACCCCAGTGCGCATCAGACCTGGATGTTTGCGTACTGTCCCCATCCCGGTGTGTGAGAAACTTGTGGCACGGGCTGTTTCTGATCTTGTTCATTATTCTCTGGAGCTTTAGGAAATATAAACAGCCGCGGCATTCTCGTGTGCTGTATCATTACTGTTTGTTTTTGTGTTTTTTTCCTCACATGCTGCTGAAATTAATTCTCAGCGCGGCTCTGGCGGTGTAGTGGAAATGTTTTTTTTTTTTTTTCTCGCGTTCGAGATTTTTTTTTTTTTTTTGACGGACGCTCAGGCGATATTGATCTGCATGAGAGCGGAAGTATCGCAGGATATTGATTTCAAATAATCATAAAAAATGTCCCAGTTCTGTTATTCTCGTGTATTAGCGTTTAAACAAAATGTACGTATTTGCATATAGAAAAATACCCTAACTTTTGGTTTTGGAAGAGAAAGACTATAATGTTTTTATGTGGCAACTTTCGGTTTGTTGGTAACTTGAAATGGTTATTGGTAATTTTGTAATATTGTAATAAATGGGCTAGAGTAAGTGGTCTCTTCACACGCAGCATCACTTTGAACTGACATATCGGCTGTCTCAAAACCTATTGAGTTCCCTACCTAGACAGCATTTTTGTGTGCATCATAGATGTGTGCAACATAGGTTAATTGAAGTATTTTTGATCACACTGCACATTTGAGCATTTTTATTTGGCATCTTAGGTGTGGTAATCATTATTGAACATCATAGGTATGTGCAGCATTTTTGGGAATCATAGGTGAGCATTTTTGTGCATAAAATATTATCATGTGGCACGTTTGGGTATGATAGGTGTGTGCTGCATTTTTGTGCATCAGTTGCATGAAGTATTATTGGGTATCATAAGTGTGTGCAACATTCTGAATGTCATAGTATTTTTGAGCATAATTTTATAATAGGTGTGGGCATCATTTTATGCATTATAGGTGTGTACAACATTTATGTGCACCAGGTGTATAAGCATTATTGTGTATCATAGAGTAGGTGCTAATGGCACATTTGGGTGCATTAAATATTAGTATTTTCGGTGCATGTGGCACTTTTGAGTATGTGTGCAGCATTTTTGAGAATTATAGTTGAGTGGAGCATTTTTGGGCATTAAAGGTGCATGCAGCATTAAAGAGCATCTTAGGTGCATGGAACATTTTTGGGCATCATAGGCACATGCAGCTTTTTCAGTTATAATTGGCTTGTTTGGAATTAGCTGAGCTGAATGTGAAGTGAGCTGACATGAAATGCTCGTGTGATGCCCAAAATGCTGTCTTAATAAGGGTGCTCACTAGGTTTTGTGAAACTCATTTAGGATGAGTGTTTTTTTTTCCTTATGTGAGTCTGTTGTTGTATTTTTTCTTGAAATATGTGACCCTGGACCACAAAACCAGTCATAAGGGTCATTTTTTTTTTTTTTTTTTTTTTTTTTAAAATTGAGATTTATACATCATCTGAAAGCTGAATAATTATGCTTTCCACTGATTATGGTTTGTTAGGATTGGGCAATATTTGTTCAAGATACAACTATTTAAAAATCTAGAATCTGAGAGTGCAAAAAAAATCAAACGAAGTCCTTAGCAATGTATATCCACTCACAAAATTAAATTTTTGACATATTAACAGTATGAAATTTACAAAATATCTTCATGGAACATGATATTTAATTAATATCCTAATGATTTTTGGCATAAAAGAAAAATGGATCTTTTTGACCCATACTATATACCCGTTTTGACCTGATGTGCTACAAATATACCCGTGTGATATATGACTGGTTTTGTGGTCCAGGGTCACATGTTTCAGTATTGTAAATACATCTATTAGGCATCTGGCTGTCATTGAAAACAATAAGGCATATTGAGAATTATACATTTTATTTATCTTGGTATTTTGTGATGGGAGGCAGATATATAATTATAGGCACAGAATAACAAAACACACTGTTCATACAGTCTGTGCACAAACAGGCTTCGGTAAATATGAAAATGATGGAGTCAAACAAGTGTTAATGTGTTTCTTCACCCTGACCCTTCTGACCCATTGCTTTTCACGTGCATTATCTCACTCCATGGGAAAGAATGGGCATTTCAAGTGTCAACATTAACACATCTAAATTTAATTCACTTTGTGAGAAGAAGCATTGTTTCTGCAAACCATAACATGAAAGTTGCCAGCATTGTGACGTTCATTATAGATGCACTACAGCTAATGTGTGCTGTCTGACCGACTATCTTTGTGTGTAATGCAGATTCCCTGCAGCATGTTCTGGGGGACTATGGACTGGTGAAACCCGTTCTTACTGATGCAGAAGGCCGCTTCCTGTCCCATGCGGTATCGGTTGGTCCAGCAGATGGGCAGTTCCGTAGGCGCTGGAGAAGAGAGGCGGCATCAGCCGACCACGCCCACCATGAGCTCAAAGGAGACACGCTCGAGCAGCTCTACTACAATGTCACCGTCTTCGGCCGGGAGTTTCACCTGCGTCTGCGCCGCAACACACGCCTGGTGGCTCCCGGAGCCAAGATGGAGTGGCAGGAATCTGGCGGCAAGCACTCCGAGCCTTTGAAGAGTGACTGCATGTACGTGGGTGACATTACGGACATACAGGGAGCCTCAGTAGCTATTAGTAACTGCGACGGCCTGGTAAGTGGCCACATTGGCCTTCATTTGTGTGTGATGTCCAGTATGTCCGTTTACTATACACAATCCCTTCATGAAGCTAATCTGTTCGATAAAAATTGCAATCATTTAAAAGGAACTTTAGTGAAAAAGGAGCGTTTTACCTTTCCTATATTCAGTCGACATGGATATTAGATGTTTTTTTTAGTTATTACATACACACTGTATATTTTGTTGATTTTTTTTTTAATTTCAGGTGCTCTCAAGTTATTTACTTCATGCATTTGAATACCAGAGGTGACGTTAAGGGGGCAGAACCTGATTTCTGTATCAACATCTTTGTTGACAACATTGCAATCAACCAATCAGATTTGAGGGACAAGTTTACAGTTTATGTCAAGTTTAGGGTTACAACCAGGGTTAGGTGCATCTACATCTGTGTTTTTCACCTATCATTTCCCTCTGATTTTAGGCATAACTTATGAGTAGAGGTAGTTTTAGGAGTAGGGATATTGTTAGGAGAAAATGTTCGGACAGGAATATTGATCCAGGATCGACAAAATATGATGACCCAAGAACATGCATTGAAGGTATAGTTCACCTAAAACTTAAAGTTTTGTCATCATGTACTCAACCTCATGTTGTTCCAAACCTGTATGAGTTTTATTTCTGATCACAAAATAAGATATTTGAAGAATGTTGGTAATCCGACAGTTGATGGAAGCCATTGACTGAAAAAAAAAAAAAAATACTATGGAAGTCAATGGCTACCGAAAACTGCCTGGTTACCAACATTTTTCAAAATATCTCCTTTTGTGTTCAGCAAAAGAAAGAAACTCATACAGGTTCGGAACAACTTGAGGGTGAGTAAATGATGACAAAATTGTTTTTTTTTTGGGAGAACTACTTCCTTTAAGTGGAGACAACCTGGAATGTGAACGTATAATGAGCTGGTCTCATTAAGGTCCTTTATGGTGTAGCCTAAACGTTTTGTCCCAGGCCATGTTTTTTTAAGTGACAGACTGTGCTACCTTAAACTATCCGTGCCTTAAATATAGATTATTGAAATGTTGTTTTAGTGCATGCCATAGTCACACATTTTGTGAGTATCCTGGGATATTTCTAATACAAGCTAAAAGACAAATAAATAGTTGAGTGGTAGAGTGTGCTTTGTAATTTGAATTTGTGTGCAATGAGATCTGTGTGCATGGCAGTGACAGATGTGAGGATTGGAGCAGAGGTCTCTTGTTAATTACTGGAGGTGTTTTTCTTTGCTCAAATAAAACTATAATTCTAAACGGGCCCAGATGAGAAGCTCAGAGAGTCTGTCTGAGATCATGAGATCCATACGCCCCCTGTGGCTGACATCTTTATACAGCAAGAAAGAGAGGCACACAATAAACAGAATGATGTCTGACTTTAGATGCAGATTAAACGGAGGTTAAATAAATTATGTAGACATTAACTACAGAGTTCCAGTGCAAGGCTGCGTTGTCAGATCTGTTGGTCTCGGTGTTCTTGTTGAGGCATTATAGCCATTGTGGAAAAAAGTGTACTTAAGTTTATTGATTGCATACTTGAAATCCAAAAGTAATTTTTTTAGTTAATATAATTGACACAAATTAAAAAGCTACTTAAAGTGACATATATGTAGGCACACTTTAAAAGTGCTTATTTGTCAATTTAATTTTATATTTAAAGGGGTCTTGAACTGCACTATTTTATAATGTTTCCTGATGTGCACTTATAATGCTTATATGCAATATTTACATCAACAATTTCATAATTTAGAAATAAAAGGCATTTTTCCTACCCTACTATCAGCCCTCTGATTTGAACGCTGTGTTTGAAGGGCTGTGTTCGTTGTGAGACTCCAGTGTAAACGCCCACTGTTGTGGTTTGTTAACATCTTTGCATATGGAAATAGCATTGTGGAGTGTTACATGTGGAGTTCTCTCAAACTTTTGCCACGTTTTTACTTTTACAGTTCTCAAGGTTTACTAATCTTGAAAAGTGTCGATTATAGCATTATGTTTAGATCGTGGCATGAAAGGTTGCAGTGATGACCATGTAGCTGATTACAGACATATTGAATGCAGTGATCTCGTCATTGTAACTTGATTACTGCACACTACTGAATGCTTTCATCATAACTAACAGTGAAAACTCAAAGTAAATTAGATATTCATTGACTCTAATAGGAGTTTTGGTGAGAGTCCAGAACGCTCGCGCTTTTTGATTGACAGTTCCAGCGACTGTAAAGAGAGTGTTCTTTGATCTCTTTCTATACATAATTTAATCACAGTTTAAATAACAGATTTTCATCCTACTAAGAGAAACAATGTGAAGTTGACTGAGTGGTCACTGTTTGATTTACTACAAAAAAACAAAACAATTTTGACACCAAAACATCTGACTGTAGGTAGGCCTATATGAATCACTACATATCAGAAATCCCTGGTCACTAGTGATTTTGCCTTCCTGTCGGATCCAATATAGTATTGTTTTTTTAATTTCAGGCTCTCTGCAAATCTAATGTAGCTGCTGTGTTTTTCCACAACCTGGTACTTAACAACATTTTGCACTATTCAAAGGCATGTTTATTGTTTAGCAGTGTTAGCGTCACATCTGTTATTTACCTAATACTACAGTGAGCGGGGCTACTGAACTTTAGTGTTCGTGATGTTACCAACCTGAGAAGAAGATCATTGTAGTCCCTACCAGCCATTTGTTGTAGTCTTTAAAAAGCGATTTTGGTAAAATAGAACATGTACCTTTGCATTGAACTCTGAGCGCCGTAACTTTGCAGATGTTGTGTATTCCCAAATGGCAACATTACACACTAGCTAAAGTTAAAAAGTGAAATCATAATCAACCACCCCATCAACCGTACACTTAATTTTTATTGTAGGCTACTTCTTTTGTATCTGTTGTGAATTACTAGAAATGACATTTAAAATATCAGAAGTATAATTTTAGAATCTTTTTAAGAAATATTCTTCTAGGACATTATTTCCAGTGTTGGGTACGTTACTCTAAAAAAACTAATTTCATTTTCAACATTGTAATTACATTTATGTATTAATTACTCTCTCTAAAACAGATTTCATAACTTACTATAAATTACTTTCTAAAATCGATATTCGATAATACATTCAACCAGTTAAATATAGACATGAAACTGCTCTTTAAAAAAAAAATATATGTATATAGAGAGAGAGAGAGAGTGAGAGAGAGATTCAAAAAATATTCTTGAATTGACCAAAGTGTTTATATAGATTGTTTGATAGTTAGCTGACAGTTAGTTGTACTGAAGTGGATTTTAATTGCAATATAACTAACTGTTGTACTTAAATATATCCAACAGTGAATTCTAAATGCATTTCAAGTGCATTAAAAGTTATAAATTGCACATAAATGCAATGGAATTGAAATAAATTCTATTTACACTGAAGTATGAAAGTGTATTATATTCATAACTCTTGTTCTTAAAAAGTACACTTAAGTACAAGGGAGGTGGACAAAAAATAAATGCTTTCAGTCATTGTGTGCGTTGTCTTTGTTTTTCTTTTGCATGATTGTGTGAGTAGTAGCTTGTTTTTAGCACTCCATGAGCTCATTATGAATGCCCCATATGAAATACTGCTTACAGGAATACTCTGTGTATTTGTGTGCTTGTGCACAGGTATGTCCACACCTGTGTCATTGTGTGTGTGTGTGTGTGTGTGTGTGTGTGTGTGTGTGTATATGTATGTGAATGCACACTCCAGTGGGCATGGTGCCCACAGGATTAAACAGTCTCCATGCTGTCCTTCAGCTTCAAACACTCAGGGTCATCCAGGGCAACAGCCGTGGGCATCTTGCATATAGAATAGCCTCAGTAACTCCATTTCCTCTGAGGGTGATACTCCTCAACAGAGAGAATAAATGCAACCTTAGCTTCACGGCTCTTGTATTTCAGACCCAGGTTTGTTTGTACGTGATTATGTTGCAGAATGAATAGTGACCATGCTAACAGCAGCATTAAGTGTATTTTTAATAGTTCAGAGTCAGGATATTTAGGGTGACAGATCAGTCATACAGTGAAATTATGAATACATGCTAGAAAATTTCTATGCATTTTTTGCGAGTTAAAATAAACTTATTTTTACGTTAAATACCCCTACGCTTTTCAAAAGACAATTTTTTTTTATGACCACAGTGAGTCAGGACCTCGGTTTAACATGTCATGCAAAGGACTTTTTTTTTTTTTTGGACAGTTTAGTGTCCCCGTCACTATACTGGGGTTTTAGGACCCACACAGATCACAGGATAAGCACCCCCTCCTGGCCTCACTAACACCTCTTCCAGCAGCAACCTAGTCCAGGTACTAACCAGGCTCAGTCCTGCTTAGCTTCAATAGGCAACCAGCTATACTGTCAATTGTGTTGAAAACCTTAATGGGGTCATGAACAGATTTAAAAAAAAAAAAAGGGATTTTATAATGTTTCCTAAGGTGCACTTATAATGTTAATGCTTTTTACGTCAAAATTTTTTTGTCATAATTTAGAAATAAATGGCTATTTTCTACCCTGATTTTAACCCTCTGATTTGAACGCTCTGTTTGAAGGGGCACCCACTGCTTTGATTGGCCGACACCTTTGCAGTTGAAATAAGTATTACATGTGGAAACCTCTCGAATACTGTTATTCAGGTTATTACAGGTGTTGAGATTAACGAATTGTGAAAAGTGTTGAATATTGCATTATATTTAGATCTACTCGCATCACATGGAAGGTTGGAGTGATGAGCATTGACAAGATGACAGACAATCTTGTCATTGCAATCGCACTCTCACAAAATGCTTACAATGACATACTGTCATTACTGGTTTACAAATGAAATTTGTTACTTACAATTTGAGGGGGGCTTGCTGGTTCCAGAACTGCCTTATCTTTTTTAAGTTATGGAACTTGTAGGAGGTATTAATGATACAAAGACCTCGTATATGCCAAAAGATCAAGAAAAATTAGATCTCTCATGTAATGACCCCTTTAAAAAACCTTTAGAAATTATTTATTTGATTTAATTTATCTGTTATACAAATATTTCCTTGAAAAATCTTAACAATGTTCAATCTTGCAATTCAAATGGTTCTGGTTATAACTTCTAAAATGTTTTGGTAACACATTTTTGAAGGTGACATAGTTACACATTTCTACATGAACTTACTCTAGTAATAACAGTAAATTATGCATAAGTACAAGTAACTAACCCTAATTCATGTAGTTAATTAATTTTTTTCAGTACTTATTTGAGTAAGTACAATGTAACTACATCACCTTAAACTGAAGTGTAACCATGTTTTGGGACCAGAAAGGTAAAACAGCCAGATGAAAGTAGGTAGACATTGCAGCAATAACCACTTGTTGTTAAAGCATCTCATAGAAACTCATTGTTCCATTCCTTCTGAATAACTGGAACTGCAAAAAAATCAAAACATCTGCTTATTGAGCAAAAGGTTACGCAGGCTGTAGAGAAATCCAATTATGTGCTATTATGTTTTCTCCAAAACAGTCTTGTTCTGCAAATCAGAAGTATGTTGTATACTGTTGTATAGTGCTAGAGCTAAGATGCGGTAATCACAAGGTCCATTTTAGTAAGGCAGAACTGAGAATGCTTTACAGTTGATACGGTTTATCAAGTGGAGTTTGTGAAGACGTGTCTTTTGGGAGGTTATAGTTTTAATTGCTAAAGGTATTTTAAGGTTTTCAAAACAATTGCCTGTTTCTGAGTGGACAAGTCTACTACAATTTGATTGGTGAAATAAAATAGAATTTTAGTGCTTAGTTTTAGATTAGTCATGACCGCACTCTAATGAGCTGAGAGGCCGATTTTGTGTTTGTTCGGTATTGTAATAAAATGACTGATGCCGAGATATCCTTTAATAATAGCAAAATGTTGACTGTGCATACATCTGTTTTATTGTGGGGTTTTTATAGCAGGTTACACTAGCACTTACACAGACTCAAGGGAGTAGTCTTTTATTGTTTTTACAAGTTAGAAAAATTAAGCCTGTCCACTCACTAGATGATGGGGTGCTATTTTCTAATAGCTATAGACAATAATAGCATATATATATATATATATATATATATATATATATATGAGAAGGGGAACAAGACAGTGTGTCGCAGAGAGGGTGCTATGAGGGAACAATGACCAGCGTCTGAAGCATGGGTGTAAATACGACAATGATCTTGACGTTAGCAGGTGGCAGCTTATAATGTCCCTTCTGGTGTGACGATGTCTATATCGGTGAAGGAATCATCCCTTTGAGCCAGTCATTTTTTAATGGAACTGTTTGATCTGGTTGCCAATCGAGACTAAATGATTAGTTTGCAAATTGTATATATTTCTTCACTAATCAAAACTAATTTTGTGTTCCCAGTCACGTGAACATCTTATGACTTCAGTAAAGACGTAAAGTAAAACATTCTGTAGAACACAAGTTATACTGACTATTTAATGCTCTTTTTGGTGATTTTCTTGGTTTGAAGCTTAACAGCTGTAGTCACTTTGAATAGTTTGAAGATTAAACTGTTTTTTTTCACAGAAGAAATAAAGCCATACAGGTTTATAACAACATGAGGATGAGTACATGATGACAGAAATTTAATTTCTGGCAGAACTGTTCCTTTGATATTCACTTCTTTCTATTTTTTTTTTTTTTTTGTTGATAATCTTGGTGGTGAGCCAGTTGGCATCTTTTATCCACAACTAAACAAACAGATAAACTTTCATAGACGTGTTCAAAAAACCAAACGGGAAAGTGGTGAAAGGCACCACCACAGATCCTGAGGGAAGCTTTCACTCCTAATATTGCCAGACTAATGAAGACAGAGACAGTATTGAGCAGCTGAGCAGGTTCGAAGAGGACATGCCATGGTTGGTGAAAGACAAGGCCAAGGCTGATATAGCAAACAGGCAGGTGAGGAGAGCCGTATTGAAGACGAATGGTGCTGTCGGCACATTGGTTTCAGTACACAAGCAGGCCAGCACACTTCTCCCCGGGGGAGGCAGTCTTTTATATGTGTGTGCTGAAGAGTGGCCAAGGCCTAATCCTTTCACACACTTCACTGCCCAACGCAATTATACTCTTGCCTCTTCTCTTCTCTTCTCTTCTCTTCTCTTCTCTTCTCTTCTCTTCTCTTTCTCTTCTCTTCTCTTCTCTTCTCTTCTCTTCTCTTCTCTTCTCTTCTCTTCTCTTCTCTTCTCTTCTCTTCTCTTCTCTTCTCTTCTCTTGGGGCGAATCTGCATCCAGCAATACACTCATACCATCAATCAGACCCTTTGTCCATCATCATATAGTGTGCATTGCTGGTAATAGTTGCACCTAAAGGCAAAGCTGTTCGCTCTATCTGTCCTTCTATCTATCCATCCAAGTTGCTACCTGTTGGTAGAGCTAATTATTTCCTTAACACTTTCAGACACAAGTACGGCAGCATGTCTAATTTTGATGAGGTGATGAATAGAGTCCCACGAGGAACATTAGCACTCCATTCGGCTTACATGTTGTGGAACATCTGTTTCACTTGCTTCACTTTTACTTGCGGTTGGCTCGAAGTTCTTAAGCATTACTTGATCTAACCCAGCTAATCTCATTCCTGTAGTTTAAGGGGGGGGTGGGGGGGGGGGGGGGGTCCGCTCCAGGCGCAAACCATTTCAAGTACTATAAGTACCTCTGAGTCATGAAATAACACTTTTAACAACTCAGCAGAGTCATTTGGTCATTTTAGGAGTTGATGATCTGGTAATGATACAGGTGGTTTAGTCTGAAAACACTGTTGGCCGAGAGACTCTATTTCTTGATCAAAAAGCACTAGCGTCACCATGGATATAATCGTGATGGTGCGCTGAGCTAGTGGAGTTCAAGTGCCATTTATTTCTGAGTATAATCATTATATCAATTTTCTGCTGAGCAGCTGTTATTGACCCCTTTTGTTCGAATTTGTGTGAATCGGCTGGTGCTGGGCATGAACGAACAAGAGATTACGCTATGATTACAGACTCCGCCCTGCAATGTGGCTCTCAAACGCACAATTACTCAATCAGAGGCTTTTATCAGCCAGTCAGTGGCTCAGCGCGAGGGCAGGAATGTTTCTCATAAGCTATAATTACCAATTCCTACTGACAGCAATTCAGCAGCCATTTCACAGTTTATGCACTGAACACATAAAAAAAGACAAGGGATTTCCCTTCGGATGAGGAAATTCCACATGAACAAAAAATATTATGTACAGTTTATGTACAGTAGGTGAAATTTTAATAGCAGAAGATATATAAGATCTGTAGCATCATCATCTGTAACATTGGCACTAGCAACAGCAAGGTCATAAAAAATGAATGTCATTTTGTAATGTAAGTCACTTTGGTTAAAACTGTCTGCCAAATGCATACTGCAAATGTAAATGAAGTTACTTCCATGAAAAATGTATTTGCTATAAATTCTTTAACGGAAATTGTTAAAATGACAAGAAAAATAATTATAAGAAAAACATCTTTTACAGCACTGGCTCAGTTGTCCAAGTTCTCGAATTGTCCAACTTGTGCTTTAGAGTCTACTGTATATTGCAAGTTTCTTTCAATAGAGCAACATTACACAAGCAAGGATGCTGTTGTTCCAACATACAGTTGTCATGAAGTTGCAAAAGGTTGTAATTGAGAGTGTGCTAGTTTACCAAATTAAAGCTTCCCTTTTCTCTCAAAAACTTGGGATTAACAAGTTGGAAAGTAACAAAAATTGTGTCAAATGGGTGTCAGAAAAACAATGTAACTGACAAAAGCCAAAAAAAACAAAGGTATCAAAACCCACATTTGAGGCGTTTGACCTGATTTAGACCTCCTGGTTTAGAATGGTCGACCATTGTGTCTCACCCAATATCCATGGGCCTTGATGCTCAGCACAGAACATTTAGCAGCTTGTACACCAGGAGCCTCCCTGAGAGTCTCCCTCTCTGTCTCTCTTCATCTCCTTCCCTTCAGTTATCTGAGGGGAGGTGGGGTTGGTGCGGTTCCATAAGCAGCAAAACAGGACGATATCACACTGTTTTGTATGTATTCACACTTTCAGGCTTCCAGATGCTGATGTGTTTAATTTGTTTTTGTTGTCGATGTTGTTTTGGTGTAGATTATGATTGAAGCATTTTAGATTTACACTTGACTCTCCGTATTATTGCACAGTAAAATCAGCCTGTCTGTCTGCCTACCTGTTCTTCTGTCTATGTTGTTTAATCAATATCATAGTAATGATAATCGATTCAAATTTGTAATCGTTGAAAATGAAAGTGCATTTGCATTTCACATCATAGAATTGAAGTATTAACTTTTAACTGCAAAATTGTGTGGTATACAGAAACTTGCAAAGCATATTATGCCAAATACTGTATGCAGAATGTTCATTTTCTGTTATGAAATTGATTTGCTGAAAATGTTGAGCAGCAGATCATTGACCCAAAAATATTCCCATGCTTATGATGCAAGACAAAGCTTTCCCATCTGATAAAGGCAAGTACCACACTAAAATATTTTTAGTCATAATTTCTGTTTGATGCTGTGCATCAAATTGTTTACAGAAGCATTAGAGATTGGTTTAATCTTACTCAAGCAATTTCTTTTGCCATAGTTCATTTCCAGTTCAGATCCTCCCACGAGTCTCCAAGCTGAGTTTTTGAAAGCCATGAATTCTAATGCAATGAAAGTACTTGCTTGCTGCAAAACTACCTTAGACTAGCTTGAATTTACATGGTTGTCCAAGTATCTAACTTATGATGATTAGTATTGGTATGGTGTTGGTTTAGCTCAAGGAGGTCTTTAATACATTGAGAAATATAAAAAAATCCATTAAATAAAAGCAACTGAGCTGTGATGTATGAATGACCATCAATGGAGAAAGATGCTAATTGCATCCAAGTGCTGTAGTTACAACATCTACCAGCAGGGGCTAACTGGGAAATATTAACTAGAATAACTAGACATTGGTCTAGCTGGGAAACCAGCATTTACATGCTATTTAATTGCAAAATTTAGTGTTATGGTTTTTACAGAGAATCTCTTTGTTTTTGTTCAATAAACTAGTTAAAAGTCTGCTAGGGACCAGCATGCAAAACTCAACATATGCTGGAGGTTTCAGCAGGGTTATTGGATTTTCTTCAATAAAAACAAAATCTCTCCACATTAAAACAAGACTATTTAAGACTGTGTGTATCGCCCATACTCTTTTGCTCTGATTATGTGATAATCATCATACTTGATGCTTTATGTTCCTCTTCCACTGCTAGTGAAGAATCTCACTCCATGGGATCCTGCTGTGGTGAGATCTGTTGCCTCTCATGTTCTCGTGCAATTTTTTTCACAATCTCTCTGCTAAAAAGATGGCTTTACTTGTCTGTAATCCAGTTATTCATTGCCTGAATGTCACTCTCACATTCTACTTCACTGTTTTATTTTCTTCTTAAGATAGAAGCAGGTTATAGAATAAAAAGCTAGACGATACAACACAGGCCCAGCCACCCAGGAGCAATTCGAGGTTAAGTGCTTTGTTCAAGGGCACAGTGATGATTGGGCTTCCAAAATAGCTTTCCAGTTCATGCCTCCGACTCCACACTTTGAAGAAATGCCACATAGGTTGTTGAGTCGTAGTCAGCTGTAGTGAGCACATAGGGGGAGCTCATGAGCACCCTTTTGAATCTTAAAATCTACATAGATACTCGTAAAAGTCACCTTTCAAGTCAAGTCGCCTTTATTTATATGGCACTTTATACAATAAAAATGATTTTAAAGCAACTTCAAAGTAATAAGCAGAAAAATAACAATCAATGATGCACATTTAATAATTAATATTTAATTTAATAAAATATAATGTAATAATATAAACATTTTATTTAATAAAAAATTAGGCTAGCCTAATTCAGATTGCTGTAAATCAGCTCTAAAAACGTCATTATTTCAGCTCAAGCCAGTTCAAGTTTTGTTCTCATCTGGTTGTGTCAGTCAAATTGATAATATTACTGAATATTAAGTGTCTTTTTAAACCCCAACTAAGCCAAAGGTGACAGAAGATGGGAATCGCAACACTGCAAGTATAGGTGTGCCATTTTGGTCAGGTGTGTTCTTAAAAATAAAAATGACATGGAAATGTAAATAAATGAATATCTGCATGTGAGAATGAGGATTAGTATTGAGTTTATGCGCTTTAAATTTATTTGGTGAGGCTGTTGAGGCAGTAGTGACCATGACTGTTTCTTTAAATGTGCAATAAGTACAGTTAAAGTAACAAGTACTTTGTTACTGTACTTAAGTAGATTTTTTCTGGTATCAGTTGTTTACTTCACTATTTATTTTTCTGACAACTTTTAACTTTTACTCCTTACATTTTTTACACATCTGTACTTACATTTTCAAACAAGCCATTGGATAACAAATGTCTAATGAATCATGACTCGGTTAGTCTTGACTGGCAATGCGATTCGGCTCACGCACACTCTGCACCTAAAGGTTTCGGTCAGAGTAATCGATGCAAGAGACTCGAGAATGGAGTGGAAGTGCCAAGGTGGAGTAGAGAGGGAACTACTGACCTATTCAGGACTTCAAGTGCAGTTCAGTTTCATCTGTAAATAGGCTATTTTAGTTTTGTCTGTGTTTACTTAGTTAAGCATTAAACTGCTAGCAACTAATAGCAGTAGCAGCTTATTAGGTTGAGAGGGAGCTAGGGCAGATAACAACGCAACCATTACGAAAATTTACGAAGGATAGCAACACTCAAAAATGACTGTCCCTGAGCTCACGATGTCTCAGGGAATGTGTCTAGATAAATTCAAATACCAGTATGTGTAAGTCATTTGCACACTTTGCACATGACGGTCAGTAAAACACATAATTTGTACAGAAGTTGATTCCCAAAGATGGATAGATACCAACTGTTCATTATCCAGTTTCATATATATTTCGTGACATTTGCATATTGTCTTTCTGAATGTGTTTTGTTAGCAAGTTGCTAATGTACTATTAAATGTGGCTAACGTTACCATCGTTTCTTACTGTATTAATGGAGACCAGAGGGTTATGTCATTATTTTCATTTTTAACCTGAAAGCACTTGCAGTCTGTATAATTCATAAACACATCTTCCTTCTTATTGAGTCTCTCTATTGAGCCACGGAGCACGCTATCAAGCTCATTCAGAGTCGAATGTTAACAAAAAAAAACAAAAAACAAAAAAAACATGCCATACCTACGTGTATTGGAGTCATGAGCTTGGTGGCAGGTAACACAAGCTCAATCTTTTGCATTTAAAGGTACACGCACCAAATCAGCACATTTTTTCCCCCGCCCAAAAATAGACAGTTAAAACAAGGTATAATGAAAAATCCATGTATCCAAGTCCTTACAACCATGTAAGGTGAACTTTTTGCTGAACGTTCACAGACACATTCTGGGGACACCTGAGACTTAGGGCATAATAGGTCACCTTTAAGGAGATATTTTTTGGCATGTTTTTGACCTATTTTATGTAAGCTAATATCGTATAGGTGCTGTAAAGACATACTACATTGTTAGCCATCTGTGGCCTGTCTTTGAGACCCAGGCTTGATAGAAATGGGATGTGACATGGCCTTTCTGATTGTCTTTTTCCTTGTGTGTGTTAGCACGTAGCCTGCATTCACCTCGATTCCCTAGGAAAGGCACTTTCTTTCCTCAATATTATATTTTCTGCCTGTTTCTTGTTCACTCTCCCCTCTAGTAACCCCGCCTCCTTCCCGCTCGGGGGCTTGGGCTGTAGGCTGACATCAGATGACTGATGCCGTCTCAAGTCATTCTGTGATCGCATCTATCCATCCCCGCCTTAAGACTCACTGAGATTCTCTGGCCATCTGAGGCTCTAATGTGCCGCCAATGGGAAGAACCACATATTTGCCTGAAAAAAGTTTAGTGAATTGTTACAGCGCAGTCTGTTTTAAATGAATTTGATAGGGTTGAGGAGGTGTTGGATTCATACAGATGCTGTGTAATTTGTGCCTGGGGTGAGGCGGATGGCATATGCACAGCTTGTAAGCGGCATTTAACAGATAGATTTACAGCACTACTGTCCTAATAAACATAATAAGATCAAAGCCCTTCCACATAAAGCTGAATTCTATGGGCGATTGCAAGAATTAGCCCTCATCCTCCAAATAAAGCACTTAACCTTTGAGCCAAGGCACCTGTGAGTTGTGGGTTATCTGTTTTGCTTGGCCAGCGTTCATTTGAGCTGTTTTAAAAAATGCTCAGAAGTCTTGCCGTGGGAATGCCATTTAGACTGTGAATTTTTGTGGATTTCAGGCTGTATTTGGAACTCGCCATGCTGGAATGGGAACGATCCAAGAAACTTGGAACGCAGTGCATCAGCAAAGAGGTCAAAAATCCAGCTGAGTCACAAGCTGTTGCTGCTGGAATGTTACCTTCCTGTGCGGGAAATTACAGGAGACTAGTTATTATGGGTGTTTCTTCAACTATGGACACTTTTGACCCTGTGGACACGCACACATTATATAACATCCATATCCATATATCAATCATGTACATCCATATATAGTTAATCAATTTCTTTATTAAAAAAAGCTTTATTGGAAATAATCAAAATGAAAAGTTATTCTGTAAATATGTACGTGATATACCTTAACTTTTCTTTTTATTCCGTTAAGTCAAGTCACCTTGATTTATATAGCATGTTATACAATACAGATCGTTTCAAAACAGGTTGATGTTAATAAACAGGAAAATAATAATGTTAATGTTGTAAAATTAATCAGTTATGAAACAGATGTGGCAGCGTGGTTAAATCGATAATATTACTGAATAATAAATGTATTTTAAACACATTCAGTATACAGTACACTTATATACACTCATATTCATATAAAGTCTCATTTTTTGGTTGATACATAATTTGAACTGACACTTTTGTCTACTTGGATCATTTTTGATAAAACAAAGTTTTGAAAAAAACATTGTTTTGGTACTATATATATATACACACACACACACACACACACACACACACACACATTTTCACTGTGAATAAAGTTTTTTTAGATTATCGGTTCAAGTATATAATAATTAAAGATGATGACGGTTTTCCATGGTTAAAAATTGAAAAATCTATTCAGAAGTCTATATTTTAAATATTCTTGTGATCACAAAGCTGAATTTTCAGCATCATTATTCTAGTCTCCATTGTCACATGATTTGGCGCTCAAGAAACATAAAAAGTATTAATTTCCTTAAAAGATAAAATCTTACTGACCCTAAACTTTTGAACAGTAGTAGTGAACATTCTCTCTGTTATAGCAAAAACACAGCGATTGAGTGCACCAAATTTAAGAATTTGGAATACAATCCAGGCCCCAGCGTCAAAAGCCAAGATGAGCTCAAAACATTGAGGACTTAATTTGCCAGAAGCACTGGTGCTCACATTAAGATGTCATTTATTTGGTTGACAATCTGTTCTCAGGCTCGAGCCCAAAGTAACAGAGCGCTCTGTCATCAGGTGTTGGGTTCATCCTGCAGGGTTTCACATCAGTTTCCAATCAAACCTGGCCGTCTAAAATGACTTGAGCATCACTGCGCCTTACCTTAATTGATGCCCTAAAGGAAGACCTCTGGTTCTGGCCACATCAGCCTCTTGATGGCCAATACCAAGGACTGCTGATTGGAGTGTTGGACATAAGTGCAAACAGTAAACTGAAGGATGAGAAGAAAGTCAATATATACGTTAATTGCAAGCTGCCAACCCCCTTTGCTTTTGAACCTTCATTGATGTGGTCACATTTCCTGAGACAAAAACTCGTCGTATTGCATCCGAAAGCACGTTCCGTGTGCTCCGGGACATTTAGACTGTAGGATCTGCCGCTGCAGAGCCTCAACATGAAGGTCGTGTGCGTATTTGACCCTGTTTTGGAGGCTGAATCCGAAGAGAGCGTGCGAGGGCTGCGGTAGAAGTGGTGAGGGGTAATCTTGTTAAGGAGGTTAACTATAAAAAATGACCAGGCTTGTGTGCACTGTTTTGACACTTTTTCCTCTTCGCAGCTGCAGCTTTGATGTATCGCGGTAATTCAGTGTTTCAGAGGCAGCGCATTACCATCAGCGGGGCTCTGTAAGAGGCAGGGCATCCATATCTATGGGAATAATGGGCAAAGTGACAATTCCTCTCAATGCAACAACAACGCCCCCACCTAACACTCTAAACGCAAAAATCAGACCTAAAAGTGTTTATCTTAGAGAAATGGCACTTGGAGTACCATCACCCTTAGAGAAATGATTGATAACATGCCTTTTATCAAAGCACTTGTCTGATTTTTTGACACTAACGGAGATTATTTCATTTTGAGACTCACATATTGTGAAAAACTACGGCCGCCTGCTGGAGTCTTTTGTCTCGGTAATTCGGTACGGTGGAGAACTCTGGTATTTTCTTCTAGATAAAACACCATTACCTTTTTTCTTCGTCTGAGGTAATACCACACTACTCTGTTATTTTGTAAGATAAATCACATAAGTATGGCCTTTTCAGTGAGCGGTAAACCACAGATGGGCACAAATTGTGTCTGCCTTTCGCTGGAGCCACATAAATAATATTGAGAGATCTGAAAATCCCATTGAATTACCAAGCAATGTACGGGTTTACTGGTGAAATGACCATTATTATCGCTCACATGTATTTTAGCTTATAGAATGGTATGTCATTTGCTTACAGTTGAGATCCACTTTTGAGTTTTTGGTAAAATTGTTCACTATGGTTAACATTGACTCTTCTCCTTTTCGTTCATATAGGCTAGTATGTATTTGCAAAATGTCTGTGCAGAAAATTCTGTTTATAGTAAGACTACTAAAAAAAGTAACTTTTACACTCACAAGATGTAATTAGCTTTCTATCACACTGTATGATATTAGCAATATAGGCCACTGAATTCACATCAATCACTCTAGTCAGATCCAATGTGCACATGTTTCCCACCTTTACCACCAGGGAGCCACTCTGTAGAGCTCTCGTAAAGGAATAGTTCACCCTAAAATTAAAATTCTCTCATTATTTACTCGCTTTCATGTCATTCTAAATCTGTATGTGGAACACAAAAGAAGATATTTAGAAGAAAACATATTTGGAGCCCATTGACTTCCACTGTATGGAACAACGTCATCATCAACAACAAAAAAAAACACAGAAATTTATCAAAATATTTTCTTTTACATAAGGGTGAGTAAATAATGACGCAATGTTCATTTTTAAAAATGTAAATTCTCTTATCATTTACTTGCTTTCATGTCATTCCAAATGTAACCCCTCTACTCAAGTCCTACTCAACCCGCTCTGAGCGGGCCTTGAACCGGGGTTCCGGTAATGGAGTTGGACGCTCTAACAAGGAGGCTAAAGGCTGCAACCCCAAGTGTCTTTCGCTAGAGCATCTCTTGAGGTCGGACTAGCGACTACTAGCTGCCCTCCGTTACACAAAGTATCTTCTTTTACATGGCCGTGAGTTAATGATGTCAGAATACTTTTTGACTCAAATGTGCGTGTGTGCGTTTGGACATTAATTTGCCAACAAACTCCGTCGACAATTTGTAACCTTTATACATTTAGACCTGTCTGTTTGAAACTCTTATAGCTTGAGCCATTCTCTATTCTAAGTGTTGGACTGTATGTGTGGATCTTGAACATGTAAACATGCAATTTTCTTTCTCTCAGCATTCAGGCCAAACTTGTGGTAATGTGGGATGTGGGATGAGGTGGCTATGTTGGTTTGACTTGTTGGCCATGTTGTAGCAATGCACTGAAGTGCTGTGTCCTAACCAAAGGGTCAAGTTATGCCCTACTGCCCTGTTATATATAAAGTTGCGATAGAGGCAAAATAAAAGTGAAAATATGATGGAATTAACAGCTTAAACTGTTTTTTTTTTTAAAACAGTCCCCATTTGGTAATAGGTGAGGGAATTGTAATTGCGTATAAAAGGAGTATCTCAGTCTTTGCCAGCAAAGATGGCTCATGGCTCACCACTTTGTGCCAAATTTCATGAGAAAATTGTCAAACAATTCAAAAATCACATTTCTCTATGCAAGATTGCAAAGAATTTAGGTCTTTCACCATCTACAATACATCATATTGTGAAAAGATTCAGGGAATCCAGAGAAATCTCAGTCTGTGTTGGGCAAACCTCTGTTGAATGTGTGTGACCTTCAAGCCTTCAAGTGGAACTGCATGAGAAACCATCATATTACTGTGTTAAATATAGCCACAGTGGCCCGCAAATATTTAGGAAAAAACATTGTCTCTTAACACAGTCTGCCGCTGCATCTAGAAATACAACTTGAATCAATTTTGAATCAACAATTCCATGCAGAGATGCCGCTTCTTTGGGCCTGAGCTCATCTCAGATGGAAATATGTGCTGTGGACAGACGAGTCAAGGTTTGAGCTTGTTTTTGGAAAAAACGGACATTGCATTCTCAGTCCCAAAGACTAAAGGGACCATCCAGACACGCAAACAAAAGTAAACCCCTGTCATGGAATGGATGTGCAAACGGCATGGGTGATTTGCAAATGTGTGAGGTACCTTTGACACTGGAGGCATATAATGGGATTGTACAGAGACATATACTGCCATCAAGATGACATCTTTCCTGGGAAGGAAGAAAATACAGGCCTCATTCACTGCAAAAAAAAATACTTTTCTTACTTAGTATTTTTGTGTTTTTGTCCCAAACAGAAACAAGATTATTTTTCATCGCCCATTGGCAGATAATTTTACTTGTTTTAAGCAAAACCTTTTTTTTTCCCGCAGAAAACAAGACAAAATATTTTGTCATTTTACTTATCTAGTAAATATGGAAGCCCCTTTCCGCCACTGAAAAATAAATTATTGCAACATTTTATCTCACAATTCTGACTTTTTTTCACAGAATTGTGAGATATAAAGTCAGAATTGCGAGTTATAAAGTCACAGTTGTGAGATAAAAAGTTGCAATTGCAAGTTATGAAGTCATAGTTCTGACTTTTTTTTATATCTCGCATTCTAACTTTATAACTCGCAATTGTGATTTTATATCTCGCAATTCTGACTTTATAACTCGGAATTGTGAGTTTATATCGCACAATTCTGAGAAAAAAATCAGGATTGCAAGTTTATATCCTACAATTCTGACTTTATAACTCGATTTAAGACTTTCTAGATATTTGGACTGGAAACAAGACAAAAATACATAAGTAAGTAAAGCAGTGCAGTGTTCTGCACTTGCTACGACAGAGTAGTTTCTTAGACACTCTACACCATAGAGAGAGGATGTGCTTGAGTGGCCTGTCTGCAGTCCAGATCTGCCTCCTATGGAAAATGTGTGGCCCATCATGAAAAGGAGAATCAGACAACGATGACCATGGACTGTTGAGCAGCTGTCTTGGATCAGGTGAGACTGGATAACAATTCCACTGGCAAAACAGCAACAATTAGTATCCTCAATTCCCAAATAATTAAAAAGTGCAATTAAAGGTTTAACGCGTTAAACGGAGCAAATGGGGATAGTTCACTTAGCTTGAGTTATTGACACCAGACTGACTTCACCGAGGTGATTGACATTCCACAACTGCCGCAACTTTATTCCCCACGAAACTCATGTAACTGTCCGTCAAAATTGTTATGCTGTCCACAGCATTGCTTAATAAAGAAAATAACTTTAAAAGGAGTAACAGAAAACAGAAATAACCCGCATACATGTGGTGCTAACGAGTCGCACACTCCATGCAGACAGTTTAACCGGGAGTGCACAGCTCTTAAAGGGGCCACACATTCATTACAAAGGAATTACACATTCATGTCATTAAAAAGGAGAAGGCGATGTGACCCAGCGGTAAACATGCCTATATCCCAACCTTTTTTGGAGTGTGTTGCAGCCATCAAAATCAAAAATTTGTTTATATTTGCAAAATACAATTAATTTGGTCAGCGAAAACATTGGAAATCTTTTCTTTGTACGTTTGCAGTGCAGGACTTCTGTGTTCTATGTCAGAACGGCGACTCCATATCAAAAATATCAAAAATATATTTATATTTGTGTTCCAAACGAATTTTTTCATTTTTGGGTGAACTAACCCTTTAAATAAAGGTTAAAGAGAATAGATAAATCACATATTCTTAATAGCATTTTATAAAACGTTCCAACTTTTCTGGAAATGGGGTTTTATACCATCTGGATGCGAACAGCATCTTTCATCATTGACCGTCATTAAAAATATTTTTTGTTACATTTAAATTGCAAATATTTCATTATATTATTGTAGATGTTTTATTAGCATCTAATTTGTTTGTGGCTTTTTGAAAGTGTACTCACTCGCTAGTGAAGGGTTACGGCATTGGTTGTGAGTGGTTTGGACAAAAAAATGGGATTTACATAGAAAATTGCTTTTATCGTTTGTTGCAACACTTAAGATACGGTGTATGAGGTCGGTAGACATGAATGCAAGTGCAAAAAGCGTGTTGTGTGTATGTGGGGTGGAAATCAGCCCCATGGGATCCTGTGAGGTTAGAGTCAGGGGTACGTTGACTCTGGTTGATTTATTACACTGATTTTGCTTAACCAACATTAATATAGAGCAGAATCAGTGCAACAAGCATCAGCATTTCCCTTATAAACTGCCAGCATGTGACTAATCAATGAACAGTCGATAGTGAATACTGGAAAGCATCTCAGTCTCTCGTTCTCTGAAAATGAGCCGTTTAATTTCAATCAGAGCTTATCGTGTATAACAGTCTGAAACGTTTATGCCTAATTATGACTTGAATGGAAGGATGACAGTTATTCTTTACCATTTACTTGTTTAATGTGGCATCTTTATTCTTCGTAACGGCAATGGATTAAAATGCTGCACTCAGCTTTTTTCTGCTGTAAAAAAACAACAACAACGCACGCATTCACACGTATGTCATACCTAAACCCTCTTGGATACCTTCTGTATCGTCTATTCGTAATTACAAAAAAAAATGTATTAATATATAATTATTTCACATTTTGATGTCTCGGAGAACATTGAATTAAATCACAATGAGTAAATTAATACTGGAAATCTGATCTGTTGGGGTGGTGTATCAGTCATTATTTTATTCAGCCTTAAAATTGTATGCTGTTATTTTTGCTATGAAACAGAAAAATATTCTACTTTTGAAATATATTCATGCAGGAATAGTAAATAATCTGATTTCACAGTCTCATAATGTTCTCGAGAAGTGTATGTACAAAAAGAACATAATTTCAGGTTCTGGTTCTGAGATAACTTTATCATTGCATAACACCATCTCTTACATTTAAAAAAAAATAAAATTAGATTTTGTGTGCATATATTGTTTTACTTCAATTAAAGCAAAAAATAAAAGTAATACAACTGTTTTATTTAATGCAATATTGCATGACTAACAGCCTGGTTAGGTTTGTGGATAAATTTTTTACTTACCATGCCAATTTTTTTACTGACCCCACAACTGAAAAATAAAAATAAATAAATAATAATAAAAAAAAAAAATAGTTATTGTTTTTATGACCCATTAAATTCTAATAAATAAGGTACAAAAATTTTAGATACCAGTGAAACTATTCTATATTTCTGTTTAGATGCCACAGCAAAACTACTAGCCTAACTAATATAAAGTTCTAACATTATTGAAAACAAGTGAACAGTCGGTAATAAAATAAGAACAAATACAAAAATTACAAGCAATAGCACAAATAAATACAACAGCTCAGAGATACAAGTGAAATGTATAATGCATACAGTTTTTCAGCTAGGTCTCACAGTAGTGTTCAGGTACGGAAATTGAATAATCAAATGTAGAGCAGTAAGCAAATTTTTTCTTTGTCTTTTGATCAACATTAAGGACAGCGGCGTATAAGGCTGTTGTCACTTTAAGAACCAATGCAATGATTTGATATATTTACATACGTCCAGTTTCTTTTCCGACCGTTTACATTCACTTAAGACATAACTGACTGTTTATGTGAATATTCGCCAAGACAAGCATTATGACATAATTGCGCGTATTTATACGTTCAAGCAAGAAGATGCAAAAGAGAACTCTCATCCATGTTTTTTTTTTTTTTTGAATACCAATTCAAAAAAAAATCACATTTTCCAGTGGAAATGATAAACTTTCGTGACGACGGAGCACTGGCCCAATTGGACCAGAGAAATTTTAAATATAATTATATATATATATATATTCTGTTTATATATATATAAAACGGTCTAAGAATGATTTATCGATCAGTCATTACCCAGAGAACCGTCATGACCATAGACCACCTTGTTATTTCTTCGTAGTTAGCTAATTGTTCTGGACATTGTAAGCCTGTGGGCAAAAGGCTTTTGTTTCAGCGTTTTCAGCGTTCAAGTATTACAGACACTGCAGTCATGTGACACGTCCACCCTGCCCTTTCATCTTTGATGAAGCCTGAGACAGAGCAAGGAATATATTAAGGAGGACTAAAGGCGTTGCCTTGCCAACTGGAAGGAGAGTTTCCACGTCTCTACTCACCGCTCTGCCATAATGTAGTATCATTAACCAATTTGATTTGATGTACTGCATCAAGATTAATATAGGGTTATATGACCCTCACTACCATTAAAAGTAACATGCCTAATAGAAGCTATAGCAGGATAGATGAAAAATAAACTGTTTCCAGTTGTACACACACTGTTTGTCTCCCTTGTCTCCCGTGTTATTGCTGGAGAAGGGCCCAGTACAGCAGGCGAGGTGCTACGCAGGCCATTTGCATTGACATATTGACACCCTTGTCAGGATTTATATGTACAACGTGGCGGGCTGGCTGGGGCGAGGACAGCGGAACAGAGCAGAGACATCCCAATCAAGAGATCTCACTTCACCAAACCACTCTGAAACTGCAGATTTATCAAGCCATAGGTTTTATTTTTGTCAGATATGTGTGTTTGAGAATCAACTGGGTTCTAAATGAATTTTAAACCTGTTAACGAGTTCATGAATAATGATATTATCTGATTCTGAATGTTCAGGAGAAAATCATTTCGATTTTCTCTCTTTGTCCTCTGTCTTTTTCGTTCGTTCTCAGCTAGACTCCCTTGAGGTCCCTGCATCATTACAAAACTCGTGGCTGAGTTGCACATAATCAAATATTTGACGTAATGAGGCTTTTTAATTACTCTTCCCTGCCTGCAGTATCGGCATGCTGATCCTCTCATTCATTTCCAGAGCCATTTGTCATATAGTTGACAGGCGGTTATGGATACTTCCCATGGTGCATTTAGGCTGTGTGAAGCTGGATGTGTTACTGTTGGGTAGAACAGAATTACTGTTTATGGACAAGATATTGACCTTTACTCTCATTTTTGGTCACAAAAATGAAAAACTGAAACAACTGATGTGCATCTGTCTGTCTGTCTGTCTGATGGCATCTGCAGCTTTTGTTTTGGATTCTCATTTTGCAACACTGGTCGCTAGTGTGAGATTTTACTGTTCAGTGTCTGAATAAATTAGCATGGAACACCAGACAGACCTAATAAGGGCCGTCATCCATGTTTCAATGTGAAATGTGAAAAGTCTGTGCTCAAACATGTCATTATACAAACAGCCTGCTTGCTGTAATTTCCCAGTGTATCTGCAGTTTTTTGCGGGTTTGTTAGAGATGCTCCTGGAGTCCTTTACAGCAACTGAGGCTTAACTTTACGGACATGACCTTGGTGGAAACAGAATGCAAATAAGGGTTTGTGCTTTTTAGTCAAAGGCACTGCAACTGACACTGGTTGCTTTCATTAACGTGTTCTTTTAAACATTTAACAGACTTGTAGGTATAGGCATGCATTTTAGTTGGAATTTATACTCTTTATTTGCATAAAATTGAATATGAGGTGTTGTAAAGCAACAACTCATTTCTTTATTTTTCTTTTTTTCTTTTGCTTGCTTGTTTTTACTTTATAATTTTCACTTGTCTCTTGGGTTCATATGATATAAAAATACATTTAGTAATTTATTTGATATTATCACTTGCATAAATTTGCAAATTCTATTGAATAATCATACTTTATAAATTTTCAAGCCCTTAAATAAATGTTGCAAGTAATGTGAGCCCAATAATAATGATAAAAGTTTTCTGTGAGGAGGATACAGGAACAGTGCTCTGCTTGAATTTAGGAGCTTGGAAGGAGACTTGGAGCTCTGCTCTGTCTGTATTCCACAAACACACATCCTATGAGACAAGCCATGGCATCCTCGCAAGTTTCCTGTATTTTTTTCCCCGTATATATGGAGACAAAATTCTGTTCTTAGATGAAAGTAGAAATAAAAAAAAAAAAGAAAGAAAAAGCATGGCACCTGCCTAGATGGAGTAGGACAGGAAAATGAGTGTCGTTTTTGCTCATTAAAATTGTGGAGTGATGACAGAAGGAGAGATAAAATGAAAAGGCTAACTAGAGGTTTTCTCTTTGCCTTAAGGGTCCGTCGCAGCTTGGGGAGGGTGTGGCGTAGCCCGGGGTATTAAGAAGCCCACCAAATGTCAATGATCTCTGTATGATTCAAATGGTGGAATGGAAATATCATTGGAGATATCTAGCACAATCACAGTAATAGGAGGTAATGAGGGCTTTTGTAATGTTAGATCTGTCTGAAGGAGATGGTGAGCAATTGAGAGAGATTAAGACACAAAAAGAAACAGGAAAAAGGGAAGATGACAAGATTAGCAGGAAAATATCATCGTGCGATGATGCTGTGCCTTAATCAGCCTTAGTCAACAAGCATCACCAGAAAAACCATGCTGTGACTTCATGATGGTCTTTTCATTTGAATTTACTCATAATACTTTTAGACATTCTAGTGTGTGTTTGGGGTTAAAATGGGTTAGATGTGTTTGCAATCAATTATGCGAGAGTGAAATACAATTCATGGCTGAACTTATTTCAGTTGCGTTCATCGGTTTTCACTTTGCAAATGGGATTTCTGTAACGTTTATTGTAAACTTAAAAACATTTTTGTAGTGGAAACTGAGCTGAGTAACTAGTAACAAAAAATAAACTAAGGCATGTGGAAATAACACTTAATCTTTTGTAGTTAACTACAAGCTAGCAATAGTGTACGTTAGTGTTAAAATAATACGCAATTTCAACACACACTCTAAGAAAAAAGTTTAAGTGGGTTTCAATATAACCCTAGGATTATTAACTCATTTTTAAAGAAGACTTTATGCCTAAATCTTATATTAAACTTATATTAATATATTAAACTTATGTTAATTTTATATATGTATATATATCTCCAATTATGCAGAATATAAGATGATAAATATTATTTAATTGATGAGTTGTCATTACAATATGTAACGATACAATACATAGGGTATGGTTTTACCAAATTCAACATATTGACACAAAATGATAACTGCAAATCCACGTTTCACTGCCTAGAGTCCAGTTGTTTCTGTGATTTGCAATGATCCATTTGGTTCTCTTTGTGTAGCTTTCAACAGTCTGTAAAAATATATCTCAGATTTTTTGTCAAATCTATCTACCTAGTCAGCCGCACTGCTCTTTCCCATTTTAGATGTGTTGTGTTGTGGCATTCACACTGAAAACCAATACTGCCACTCAGTCCTTTTGCCACTCAGTGGGTGTAACAGTAGTCACTCACATATAGAAGAAGGTTCTATAGAGAATCGTTTCTTTTAAGAGTGGCACTCTCTCAAAGTATTCTGGGTACTAATAGAATTCAATGAAATAACTAAAAGTAGTAAGTAATTAAATGGGTGGATGATGATAATGAAATAATCAATAACAATAATAATAAAATAATTATTTTAAAAAAATCTCTGTCCATCCTAAAGCTATTTACATTTGTGTAACGGGATATATCAATGATTTATGTAAGGGCATTGGATTAAGGGGGGTTATGCACAACAAACTTCTGTATTCCGTAAAACAGGTCGCATTTTCAGGTCTTTTACTCAGGATGTCTTTAACAAAGTTGAGCATAGCGACGTCCATCGCATTGATATCTAAAGATTTTTTATTTTTCTTCTCACTAACATTTAGATAGCAAATACAATATCTACAATAAAATTAACCAGCTAGCTGATTACCCTTAAAGTCCATAGATTTAACTGTCAGTTTGTCCTGATGTCAACACTTTCTCCGACAAGCGGATGCAATGAGATCTGTTTTCCTGTTTGTTCATGTGACGTTCGGGATAAAGCCTATTAAACTTCTATTTTACAAATGTAAATGTGAACCTCTGACAATTTTTGTTGTTGTTGTTGTATTAGCTTGCGTTAATTGAAGTAAATTGAGAAAGCGGCAAAAGCGCCTCTCTTGAGTGTAAGAGAAGTGATGTGTTCTTGAGTAATGTGAGCGAGAGCCCTTATGACCTGTTGATGCTAAGTTACCAGGGCAACATTGTTTTGTTGGAATCTGAGGAGATGCAGACAGCAGACTTGAGACGAACTGTCCTTGCAGCTCCCATCACGCACAATCGCAGAGAAGGCTTTGAAACGATAAACAATACTCTTATATCACTTGAAACAGATTTGTTCACTGCCATCTTAATCAATGATTTTGTAATAAACATTTTCTCTAACTTATTTTGCTTGTATCTCGTTTTACAATTGTTGAAGAAAATTATTTTTTGCAGTGTCAGTACATCACCAGTTCATGTTTTACAACAGGACTGAAGAGCAACATTATGTATTGCGATGCTCCCTGCGTGCCTGCCGCCAGTTTGTCAATGAAGGCCCTCTTCCATTCAGCGAGGCATTTGATGCCATTGATGTCAACATGAGCCATCAAAAGCCCAAACAAGGACCCAAGCAGAAGCACACTTGGCTAACTGTGGCTCCTCTCATTCACTTTTGCTCAGACACACAGTGTTGATGGCGCTCTTGGCCGGGCGTTAGTTTTTGATGTATCGGGTGGTGAGCTATTCTCGCAGCCGGCTGCAGATGGAGGTTCTGGGCTTTTAACCAGGGTGGAGGGGCTTGAATGGTGTGAGAAGACAGCATGGAAGAGAAACAATTGAAAAGGATGAGTCCAATGCTTTATTAGATCTTCTCAAACTCTTTCTCACCCATATCTTGATATTTTATCTTTTTTTTTTTTTTTGTAGATAAAAAGATTGCATCAAACTGCATGACATGCTTATCAATTAATAACATTACTTGGAATTAATCACAAATACTTGTAACACATTGCATTCGGTTATTGTGGCAAATGCATGTTATACATGAAAATATATATATTTTTTTAAAAAGCATTAGAAGTCAATACATTTTAGTCAATATATATACATTGGTTTTTAGACTTGTCAAGTACACATTGGATGGTGATTAAGTAAAACTAGGTTATAAGACTGAAATATTTTGGAGGATAAAGAGATACGTGCAGCAGATACTCTCGTAGATGTTCATCCACAAAATTGACAAACCGAGAGATGGATTAGATAAGGAACAGACCACAGTCAGATGGAGACAGAATGATCAGTGTGGAGATTGTTCATAAACTGCAGTCGCTCTGTCTGGCCTCTGAAGGAGACAGCAGGTAATTAAAAAGCAAAATGAGGGTTTGTGGGATGGAGGCCTGGGCTTTAATAGTGTATTAATGGGCTGTGGAGGATATTGATGTGAATTGTAACAGTTTACCATTTCCGAAGTTCTGATTCTTCTTAACTATGTTCCGATTCTTCCCAATTAATGATTATTTTAGTACTTTTGAGGAGGAAAAGCAGTACTTCTTGCCCTCAGAAGTCTATTGCCAAATGATGAGATTTTAGAACAGATAATTCATTTATAAATCAAATAAAACACACAATATAATTCTATCAAATGGTCTGTTTACACAGACTTAATTACTTGTTGACTTTTTAGAAGTGGCATAAATGCAAACCAGTAGCTGCATTATATTTTAAACCATTCAAAAGTTTTGAGTCAGTAATTTTAAAGACACTTTTACTTTTACCTTTACTAATACTTTTATTCAGCAAGGAAGCATTAAAATGATCAAAAGTGACAGTAAAGGGATTTATAATGCTGACAAAGATTTATATTTTAACTAAATGATGTTCTTTTCAGCTTTCTATTCAAAGAATCCTATAAAGCCATCACAGTTTATACAAAACTAGTATGACTGCTGGGTTAGCTTCGTCATCACATCAATAAATTACTTTGTAAAATATATGAAAATGGAGGAGTGCAATTTATTAAGTTGTAATGACATTTCACAATATTACTGTTTTTACTGTATTTTTTGATCAAATAAGCAAATAATGCAGCCTTGATATGCATAAGAAACTAGAGAAATCTTATATATATATATATATATATATATAAATGTATAGATATGTATGTATGTATATATATGTGTGTGTAGAATATGTAGTAGAGTACACTGGTCAAGCTAGCTTTGCTGCCTAAGCAGATTTACATTATTAAATGTTTGCGTTTATAGAGGTTTTCATTTACAGACACTTTTATCTAAAACGACCGGCATTCAAAGTATGTTTCATGACCTTTACATTTCTATAATGCCTGAATAAACCTTTCTGTTACCATTCTTAAGGATTGTTCGGCAGCACTGCGTGGACAGATCGGTGTGTGACATTAGTACCTCGAGAGCGATTAGAGAGCTGATGGCTCTGTATGCTTTTGAATCGCTCTTGCTGTACTTTGATGTGATACACTGATCGGGTTATGCAGAGCCACTTCAAATCGAATAAGCCTTCTCATTGACAGTGACTCGGCTAGCACACAACCCCTAAATGTATGTGATTTGAAATCTTGTTGTTATTACCTGAACCTAAATGTCATGTCGACTCATGTCTAATTTCTGTCACAATAACATCTAAACCCTATAGTGGAGAGAAAGAAAGAATAATGGGGAAAAACCGTCAAGCGATGGAACAGCCTTGGTGGAAACCTTGTTTATAATAGGAATATGGCCACAGCAGACTGATCTATTCAGGAAAAAAGCAGAGGTCAGGAAGGGAAGACATAGGGAGGGAGGGTGATTTGAGAGCTAATCAATATTGAGGCTCATCACAGAAAATGATGTTTTATATTCCACCGCTAACACTCGGCTTGTTTTGTTCTCTCTGTGTGCCCTTTGGGTGGCTATGTTTTCTCCTCTGCGTCTTGAGAATTCTCTGTAGTGGCATTTCTGATGCTATCATTGAGTTCCTGTCAGCCAAAGATCACATTAAATGGCCAGTTATCAAATATACTTAAAAGAATGAGGGTGAAAAAGAGGGAAAGGAAGTTAACAGAGAGAAGAAGAAGAAAGAGAGCAGGAAGGAAGCAAACAAATGCATCTTTTTGTGTACTTTACGATAAGTTGGTGACTTTGTGTAGGGATTTCAGTTAGTACATACAGTGGGTACTGAAAGTATTCAGACCCCCTTACATTTTTCACTCTTTGTTATATTGCAGCCATTTGCTAAAATCATTTAAGTTCATTTTTTTCCTCATTAATGTACACACAGCACCCCATATTGACAGAAAAACACAGAATTCCTGATATTTTTGCAGATTTATTAAAAAAGAAAAACTGAAATATCACATGGTCCTAAGTATTCAGACCCTTTGCTCAGTATTTAGTAGAAGCACCCTCCCTTTTGATCTAATACAGCCATGAGTCTTTTTGGGAAAGATACAACAAGTTTTTCACACCTAGATTTTGGGATCCTCTGCCATTCCTCCTTGCAGATCCTCCTCAGTTCTGTCAGGTTAGATGGTAAACATTGGTGGACAGCCATTTTTAGGTTTTTCCAGAGATGCTCAATTGGATTTAAGTCAGGGCTCTGGCTTGGCCATTCAAGAACAGTCACGAGTTGTTGTGAAGCCATTCCTTCGTTATTTTAGCTGTGTGCTTAGGGTCATTGTCTTGTTGGAAGGTAAACCTTCGGGCCAGTCTGAGGTCCTGAGCTCTCTGGAGAAGGTTTTCGTCCAGGACATCCCTGTACTTGGCCACATTCATCTTTCCCTCGATTGCAACCAGTCGTCCTGTCCCTGCAGCTGAAATTTACCCCCACAGCATGATGCTGCCACCACCATGCTTCACTGTTGGGACTGTATTGGACAGGTGATGAGCAGTGCCTGGTTTTCTCCACACATATCGCTTAGAATTAAGGGTAAAAAGTTCTATCTTGGTCTCATTAGACCAGAGAATCTTATTTCTCACCATCTTGGAGTCCTTCAGGTGTTTTTCAGCAAACTCCATGCAGGCTTTCAAGTGTCTTGCACTGAGGAGAGGCTTCCGTCGGGCCACTCTGCCATAAAGCCCCGACTGGTGGAGGGCTGCAGTGATGGTTGACTTTCTACAACTTTCTCCCATCTCCCGACTGCATCTCTGGAGCTCAGCCACAGTGATCTTTGGGTTCTTCTTTACCTCTCTCACCAAGGCTCTTCTTCCCGATAGCTCACTTTGGCTGGAGGCCACTGTGCTCTTAGGAACCTTAAGTGCAGCAGATATTTTTTTGTAACCTTGGTCAGATCTGGACCTTGCCACAATTCTGTCCCTGAGCTCTTCAGGCAGTTCCTTTGACCTCATGATTCTCATTTGCTCTGACATGCACTTGTAACGCTCGGCGGCAGACAGGAAGACGGGAGACGAGGTTGACGAATAACAAACAGGTTTATTCCAAAGACAGGGCAGACACGTACAGAGTGCGTGGCACAAACAACGACCGACAGGGATGAATACACAGACGGGAACTTAAATACACAGAAGACTAAATGAAGGACAGGTGATAGGGATCAACTAATGATGTGGACAGGTGCAGACAATGACAGAAAACACGACTAATCTAAACATGACAAGACTGAACTACACATGACGGCGACATACATCTGACATAGCGCCCCCCTCGGAAAGGCGCGTCCTCGCACCGTAAGAGGAAGGAGGCGGAGGCTCTGGAGGAGGGCGTGGAGCTGGAGACAGGTAGTGTCCTGGGATAGTTGGGTCCCGACCCCATGGTGGCGCTGACGGTGGGAGGAGCCAGGGAGGAGTCCAGGTTGTGGGGCGGGATGATGTCCTGGGGCCGATCGCCGGCAGCGGAACCATGGCGCAGGTTGGGGGACCCGGCGGAACTTTCCGGCCGACGGACCTGGGCGACACCGCCGGACCGGAAGCTCGACGCCGAGCCGCAGGCACACGGGACTGAGCGGGTGACGAGTCTCTGGCTGACCGGGGCGAGGATGGTGGGACCGAGGATGACTGGAAGGTCGTGAGGAGGGAGGAGTCTGATGACGCCAGAGGGGTGACGGGTGGAGGCGTAGCCGAAGTCCCGGATGTCCGGAGCGGCAGCTGGGCGACGACCCCCGAATGCCGACCAGGAGGGACGAGGGAGCCCAGCTGAGCATCCGGACAGCCGGGCCGAGGAGCTGGTGAAGGAGGCGTGGGACCAGGCGCTGGTGACGGGCTGACGGGACGCGGTGGTGACGTGGGCCTGGAGGCCTGAAGGGGAGCCGGGGACTCCGCCTCAAGCTGGGCTGGTGGCAGGGAAGCCCGAGGTGCTGGAGCGGAGCCGCATAGAATGGGCGATGGGAGCAGAGCCGAGGAGCTTGCTGGCAGCAGGGGGACCGACGGATCCAGGGGACTGGCCGTAACCAGTGACGGAACCGGGGAGACAGGCAGGGGGGCAGACGGAAGGCTTCAGACGGAACCGGAAGGACAGGAGAAGGCTGAAGGGTGGGTATTTGGGTGGGGAAAGGATCCGCGGTCCACAGATCTATGAGGCGGCGGGCTGTTCCTCGCTCTAGGCTGGGCTCACTCGCTCGTGGCTTTATCGGGGTCCCGAACTCGTCCAGCTCCGCGCCGATCTCGGAGCGCACCCCGGGCTGCCACGCTGAGGCGGAACGTCCGTCCCTCCGGCACATCCAGGCCCAGTAGCCCAGGTGTGGTCGAGCCTCCGGGCTCATCAGGAAATCCAGAGCGGGTGAGTCCATATTTAAATCTTTTCTCGCAATGAGAGGTCGGTCGTTCTGTAACGCTCGGCGGCAGACAGGAAGACGGGAGACGAGGTTGACGAATAACAAACAGGTTTATTCCAAAGACAGGGCAGACACGTACAGAGTGCGTGGCACAAACAACGACCGACAGGGATGAATACACAGACGGGAACTTAAATACACAGAAGACTAAATGAAGGACAGGTGATAGGGATCAACTAATGATGTGGACAGGTGCAGACAATGACAGAAAACACGACTAATCTAAACATGACAAGACTGAACTACACATGACGGCGACATACATCTGACAGCACTGTGAGCTGTAAGGTCTTATATAGACAGGTTCCTAATCAAGTCCAATCAGTATAATCAAACACAGCTGGACTCAAATGAAGGTGTAGAACCATCTCAAGGATGATCAGAAGAAATGGACAGCACCTGAGTTAAATATATGAGTGTCACAGCAAAAGGTCTGAATACTTAGGACCATGTGATATTTCCGTTTTTTTTTTTTTAATAAATCTACAAAAATGTCAACAATTCAGTTTTTTCTGTCAATACGGGGTGCTGTGTGTACATTAATGAGAAAAAAAAATATTAAATGATTTTAGCAAATGGCTGCAATATAACAAAGAGTGAAAAATTTAAGGGGGTCTGAATACTTTCCGTACACACTGTGTGTGTTAAAGGAATGTTTTATACAATAAGACTATTTCTGCTTTGTAATGCAAAAGAGGATTTTTTTTGTCCCTACAGTGAAAATCAATGGGATTCAGTGTTGTTTTGGACCCCATTGACTTTATTTGACCTTGTTTAAAATATCCCTTTAAAAAAACTTATTATTAAAAACTGTTATTTTCCAGATAAATCATGATCCACTTTCATTGTATCTAGCATGTATTATTCTAGTTATATGTTATATTAAAGTTTTATGGGATTATATATAAATCTTAAAACCCAGTAAAAAAAAAAAACCCTCAATATTATTCATTAGCCTATTTATGTATTTAAAGTCATTTTAAAGGCTATTGTTTGCTTAGGTCTGTTTTTATTGCCACAAAAAAGTCTGTTTACTCAATTAATCATCAAAATAATCTACAGATTACTAGATGGTGAAAAAATGAAGACAGCATTTTCATTTTTGATTAAAAAAAAACTCTGTGTATGTGTGTGTGTGTTTGTGTGTGTGTGTGTATGTTTTCTTAACAAACTGACCTCTCATGTCAAATTGGTCTTTACCCAAAGAATTAGAGTAGAAGCACCCTTATATTTGTTAAGAATTTGTAGTTTGTTTACAGTTTGGAATGTTTACAGTTTGGTGTGAGTGTCTGTGTCTGTAAGGGAGAGATTGAGGGCATATGTGTGCTGGTATGCTGCAGTGAAGTGTCCATCCAGGATTTAAATATTTAGGTCTATCTGTCAGCCTGGCTCAGGAAGGACTTGGCTTCTAGGCACATTTGCCGCAGGAAAAGAGAAGAGTGGGAGAGAGACTGAAAGGGAATATGAATAAATGGTTAAGAATTATGGGAAATGAGACAAAGACAAATGAGGATAAGATGAATACCTGGACTTGACGTATGGTAAGGTAAAAGTAAGGTTTACCAGGACCACACACACACACACACACACACACACTGAGAATCTGGGAATCAAACCTGTGACCTTTGTGTTACTATCACAACGCATCATGCTCTTCAAGTTTACCTACAGCAGCAAAAAAATAAAATACAGAGAAAAAGCCGAGTGTCCTGTGTCCATCTGTCCCTTGTCCCTTTCTGCTCTCAGGAACAAAGATCTTCCCACAGTCCTGCTGTGACTGAAAAACAAATCAGGTTTTAGGATGATGTCAGTTCATTATGTTTTTGTTTGTGGTTGCTATGGAGAAAGGAACTGAAACCCATCGTCAAGCCAAAATGATTATCTGGTTTGGCTTTGAATTTGCCTGTGCAGCTCACTTTAAGTTCAGAAGTTAAGCCCTCCACTATAATGAAAACTGTGGGTTATTATGACCCTCTCACTTTGTAAGTTTTCAACTGGAAATCTCATTTGTACTGTAAATAATATTTGACAAGACTTGTAAAAAGTCAAAGCTATGTTTAAACACTGCCCTGGCCAATCAAGTAAACATTTTTCTTGACCTGCCAACTGTTGGCAGACTCTTATGTCATGTGTTAGATTCTGCATGAGATGTCTTTAGCTGGAAATGCTCAGAAAATTAATTTGAGTGACAGTGATGTTTTTAAAGGAATAGATAAGCCAAAAATGAAAACAACGTCAACATTTAAACACCATCATGTAATTGCAAACACAAATAAGATGGTAACACTTAACAATAAGGTCCTATTAATAATATGCAATGAACAATACATAAATAAATACAACAGTATTTTTTTAATCTTTTTAATCTTAGTTAATAAAAACACTATTGTTCATTGTTAGTTCATGTTAGCATAGGGTCCATAAAATATTACAAAAAGCATCTTTTGATTTTAAAGGGAGTAATGGCATAGATTTTTTTAAATTATTTCAATATGTTCCTTGAGGTTCACTTATACTGTTAAAGGGTACCTATCATGCCCCTTTTTAAAGATGTAATATAAACCTCAGGTGGCCCCAGAAAGTGTCTGCGAAGTTTCAGCTCAAAATACCCTATATATAATATATAATTTATTATACCATGTTGTAAACCATTTTTGAGTGGAAGAATAACATGCTGTTTTCGTGCACGTATATTTAAATGCAGTTGAGCTCCAGCTTCCAATCCTGCTTTCCAGAAGAGGGTGGAGCCTGTACAAAATATGAAAAATAGAATACGATCGGTCCTATTAGCGTTGACACAGCTCTGAGCGAGAAGCACAGAGTCTGCCATTTCTGTTTTCTCGCTGTATTTATTTGAAATAAAATCAGTAAAGTCTTACTGAAGTTTGTGCCAATCATTCTGCACCAGACTGCTTTACAAACAAGGTTTTTTTCAATGCTGGATTTTTGCTTTTACAAAGGTTGATTCTGAAACATGTTGACAGTAGCTGAACACCGCCACTGACAGTTACTGACATTTTCAGTGCGTGAGATTGTCCTGTTTTGTTGTTGCCAGTATGCTAGAGCATGAACTTTTGAAAGGGGGTCGGGAGCACCAGCTCATTTGTATTTAAAGGGAAACACACAAAAACGGTGTTTGGCAAGTTTTTGTCATGTTCTGACAATGAAGAGTCATTTAAAACCACAGTCTAGTTTATACAACTTTCACTAAGGAGCAAAAATCTGCCTTTTAACTTGACAGAAAAAGAGGTTTGATATTTATTGTGATAATCATCGATATCAACTAAAATGCAATTTTTTGTCATGATAATTTAAATGGTCATATCGCCCAGTTCAGCATGTTTAAACTGGACGCATCAATGCGAATGCTCTTTCACTCTTCCATTTGTCACTCTTCCAGTGTATAAGAAACTGAACGCGCACTTTATCCAGTGTAGACAGTGTCAGTGATTGTCGTACGTCAAAACTGAACCGACGAATTGGGATATCGCACGAGAGCCCTATCACCTTTGCGTGTAAACTAAATGAGCCAGTGCATATTGGCGTGCGAGCTTTGCGTGACGCGCCGCGCAAACACAGAAGCGGGAGCACTCGCACTTTGTCTTTCACTTTGGAGCCGTGCAGTCGTTCTGCAGCATCTAAGAGTGTTTATAATGAGTAGTAGGAAGAAGAGGAAGCTATTTAGAAGTCTCCTGAGTCGGTGTGAAGGCGCTACAGCGGTCCCGCGATCCCCAAAGCCATTATAACTGCTGTTTTCACTGCAAACTCTGAGCAATTGAAGAGAAGGGTTACGATTTGGGCCGGTGGGTGAGAGCGCTCTGTAGGTCTTGTCTTGTAGTGCGTCTTTTTAAAGATGTCATTCCATTCGTGTGCTGCTGGGTGCGGTCATTCCCTGTCACCAGCTGACAGGCACAATCAATGCATCACGTGTTTGGGCATTCAGCACGCTGAGGCAGCGTTTGTGGATAGTTCATGTTCTCATTGTGGGAACATGACTATTGCGGTGTTGAGATCGCAGCTTGGTTACCTTCTCAAGACCAGGCCCCCGTCCCTATACCCCGATCTAGCGGTTCTCGAACGGTCAGGGCTTCCCCGCCAAGCCAGTCTCCGTGGGCCCCTAACCCCTCCCATGCACCACAACCCCTGGTGATGCCTCAGGAGCACGTCGGTCCCTTTTTGCGCGCTGGCTGATGATCAGATGTCAATTGCGACATCGGAAGATGGGCTTGAGTCCTCTGGGGACGACGGCTCAGATGCGCTGTCTCCCACTGGGAGAGTGGCGGGGTCCGAACGTGATCCAGAACTGACTGCCATACTTTCCCCAGCCACCGGGAGTGTCGGGCTCGCCTGGAATCCTCCATCGTGTCCCGAGCCCTCCCGGTTGGACGATTGGTTTCCTGGGGCAGCCCGCACTAGTTCACAGCTTTTTTCCAGAAGTGCATGAGGAGTTGACTAGATCGTGGAAGACACCCTTTTAAGTCCGAAACCGGTCAGCTCCCTCCTCTGCCTTCACCGACCTGGATGGCGGTGCAGCCAAGGGGAACGTGGTGATCCCCCCCCAGCTGTGTCCGGCGGCCGCCAATTGGCGAGGCAACCCACACCTCCCGTCGCGGGCCTGTAAGTTCCCGTCCAGGCTAATGGATAAGGCTTACAGAGCCATGGCGCTATTACAGGTCTATCAGGACAAAGCGTTCTATGACTTGCTCCAGGGCGGTCTTGACCAACAGCTTGTGGAAGAGCTGCGAGCCGCCACCGACGAAGGTGATAGCACACTCGGTTGGTCAAGCGATGGCCACGCTGTTGGTCCAGCAGCGCCATTTATGGCTCAACCTGGCGGACATGAGGGAAGCCGATAAATCTCGGTTCCTGGATTCCCCAGTGTCTCAGGTTGGGCTCTTTGGCGACCCGGTTGAGAGCTTCGCCCAACAGTTCTCAAGCACACAGAAGCAGACGGAGGCCCTGAAGCATGTCCTGCCCCGGCGTGCTGCTGCTGCCTCCACCCAGCACCCAGGTGGCCGCCTCCTCGTCTGCTTATCGCCGAGGGCGCCCGCCTGTGTCATCCTCCGCCTCTGTGAAGTCTGCCTAGCAGCAGCCTCAACCTGGCAGACTGCAGAGAGCCGGTCGCGGACCTTCAGCCAAGCCAGGTGGCAAGCTTACCAGAAAGCGGTCCTGAGACGGGCGACCTGGAGGAAGTTGGAGATGGTGAAAGCACCGTTCCCTCCCCCGGAGGAGGGCCGGGTGGAAAATCCTTGGTTCCGTTTTCTTTCTGTTCTGCCGCTGGACTCCGTGTATACACCCATATTGTCACTCGAACATGACAGGGCTCTCATGCGATATCCCAATTTGTCGGTTCAGTTCTGATGTACGTCTCTGTTCCCTCCTTCAGGGAACGAGGGTTACATACGTAACCGAGACTTTCTATTTGCTTTTGACGTGATGCATTGCTCACAGTGTCCAGTGTTGACAAATGTAAGCCATTACATATGGTGCCATCATGTATAACTATTAGTCGATGTCTTGCTCTGGAGGCAGGCGAATGCAAATGTATTTTTCCCATGTGACATCACAGGTCATCCAGTATCAAAACTCTTTGTTTAAAAAGGAGGACCTTTTAAGCTTTGAAGCTTGCAGGATGTTTTTGTAGTACAAAGACCTCTTATATGTCAAAAGATCAAGGCAACTTGGATTTCTCATGTCATGACCCCTTTAATGTTTTATTAGCAAATGTTGATATTAACATTAACTAAGATTAATAAATACTTCTAAAGCTAGAAAAGATTAATAAATACTTCTATATTTTCTTTGATAGTTCATGTTAACAAATGAAACCTTTTTGTAAACTGATATTAAAAACTTTTTGAAGAAGTGCCATACAGCTCCTCAATTGAGTACCTAAACATGCTTTCAGGACACAAATTCACAATATCCCACATGCCGGAGAATAGTTTTACAGCTAAGCTTGAATTTGAAAGTGTTATCAAGTCTGAGTGATGAACTAACCTTGGCCTGTCTTGCTTCAAGCGAGGATCAGAGAGGTCTGTACTTAGCTGAGGGGTGGCATTAAGCGTGAAGCTCAGTTGATGGTTTGGCATAGATCGTCCATCAATGACGCTAGATGTTGTAAATGTTAAACGATAAGATATTAGTCAAGGCTAATAATGTGTTTTAGTCAAAGATCGCTGAAGACTGAGTCCTTTGTATATGTTATATACTGTAAAAGTGCAAAGTGAAATCACACACACACACACACACACACACACACACACACACACACACACAACATATATATATATTGTCACAATTACACAATTAGAGTCCAAAGATGATGATGAAGGCAGATTAAATTTTAAAATATTTCAAAATAGTTTAGAAAAAGCTGTATTAGCAAAAGTGAACAACACGAGAAAGTGTGTATCATACACCAACAATACCTGACGAAGACAGAAAAGAAATGATGAACAAATACTCAATGATTACAAAGTCAGTAATGATCAGCTGTGATAACTAAATGAATATTGTAATAGATTACTGGCAGGAAAACTTCAACATAGGAAAAAGGAAACAGATGACAAACAAACAAAGTCCATGAAAGTGAAACCAACTGAACATAATTGTCACATAGTGTATTAAAACTTTCTAAAATTAAACATCAGCAATTAAATATGGACTGTCCTCAGTCCACTCATTGTCCGTCTGATGTATTTTCTTCCAGGAGCCAAGGTGCAGTCCTTCTACAATCTTGTGAATGGAAAGAACTTCTGATGTTTTCTATACAGTGCAATAATTTTTAAGGACTCTTTTTCCATGGAAGTCTATTATATTGATATTTTGGATGCTATTCCTGTCTTGAGTTGGTGGTTCTTGGCCAGAATAAGCAGATTTAGTTTTTTCCTTTTTAGTGTACAGAGATGAAAACATACTGAAAACATACCTTAATCTGGATGAGATGGTGTAATTTATACTCTGTTAGATTTGGAAAGATTCCACCCACTCTCAATTTAGAAAACCAGGACTACCTTCTGTGTTTACATTTCTAGCTAGCGTAGTCTATATCATTTGAGTGTATTTTTGCCCTTTTAAATAGGAAAAAATAGGCAAAAGTGCAGGTTCATTTTCCCCATCAGTCCCTCAGCATTAAAGCTTGGAATTATTTAGCGGTGGGAGAGTTGCTCAATTTTTCAAGCGCATCTCGAATGAAGTGCCAGCGCACAGTTCCACTGACCATTAACATGAGGTGCCTTGTCACACTCCTCCATCCTTTTCCTGCTCATGTCTTAGCTATATCTCACTGTATTTCCAGTTCAAGCACCCTTAAAGTGTTCTCTTCAGATTTCAGCCTCTCTCTTGAGGAAAACCACACTGTTTTTCTTATTATTGAGTTAAACTGGACTTTGAACATTTGTAAAGATTCCAAAAGATGTTGAGTGGTGTTCGAAAAGATGTATGAGAAGCTTCTGTCATTTTCTTTTATGCCTTGTCTCCCTCTCCTAGTCTGAAAGAGCTACTTTCACAACTGATCTTATCTGAGCTCGCTCAGATTTACAGCTTGCACACTACATCTTCACACTAGCCTTAAGGGACAGGGTCAAACTCTGTACAACTGATCCCCTTATCTAATCTCACTGCTGAGACAGAAAGAGAAAGAGAGAATCACAGTGACTGAAGGTGTTGGGTCCTGGAGGTTGTAGAGACAGGTGGCCACAGTGCTCAATTATATGTGTTACACACATCCTTAGATTCAACCTAATGCTGTGTGCTTTTCAGTTTATATGTGTGTTTGTTATATTCCACCACAGACAGAAAATATTTAGGGTGACGAGAATTTTTAAATCTCTGGGTGTTGGGGGATTTTTTGAATTTCTAGGCAACTTTGATTTCTCATGTCATGACCCCTTGAATGTTTTTTAGCAAATGTTGATATTAACAACAGTATTAATTTTATAATGAATTTTATAGCACACACACACACACACATGTTGTGTTTTCATTTTTTATGGGGACATCCCATAGGCGTAATGGTTTTTATACTGTACAAACTGTATATTCTGTCCCCCTACACTACCCCTACCCCTAAACCTACCCATCACAGAAAATGTTCTGCCATTTTACATTTTCAAAAAAGATAATTCTGTATGATTTATGAGCTTGTTTCCACATGGGGACCAAAAAAAATGTCCCCTCATGATCAAAATTTACTAGTATTACTATACCTGTGGGTACATTTGGTCCCCATAACATAGGGAATATCTGCCTACACACACACACACACACACACACAGCAAATAATTGTGATGGGTAAGAACTGTTTCCTGTCATATCTAGATCATGTTATCTCCTTGTGCTCATCTCAATACATGAGGAAATGTGGAAATGTGGAAAGATATTTTTCCTCGGCATTTCTATTTTTATCAGGGATTTCAGCCTTCATTGTACTTTTGAATTTACAGTTAGGACACATTTCATCATTTAATTTTATCGCAAAATACTATATAAAAAGTACAGTGCATTTTAGCGGCTTGTGTGATTTGCATTGTCCGGTTTGCTTTGTGTTCCTGCTGCAGTTTCCTACAGTAAATGCTGTCTGTGTAACTACAGCTAATTAAAGCTGCATTATTGATAGATCATTGAATTATTCAGTATCAATAATAAAAGATAGCCCAATGACAAGCGTGGTGTTAAAGGTTTAGTGCCCTTATAATGCAATTTTTTTCACCTTATTGTCTTTAATTGTCTGTCTGTTGTTTTCTCTCTGGCTCTGAATACTGTTTAACACATCTGTACCATAACTGTTACCACCACCACTGATGTAGAGTGGGATAGATGGAATCCAAAAATAGTTAATAAAATTAGCCTGCATAGCCAGAGTTTTGATTGATATCAAAATGCTAAACCCACAATGCAGCTTGTTTCGGACAAGACCCACTTACTTGTGGTTGACATGTAAAGTGACCACAAGTTCTACAGACAACCAAAGAACATCTTCTGTACCTGAAATAGATAGTGTCACAATAATAGACTGCATTAAAAAGATTCTTAAAAAGATAATTCAGGGGTATTAATTTTTAGTTTTGTACGAATTTCTGTGCAGAAAACACCAAAAATAGCATAAAATGTGTAAAAAGTTCTCTCCAACCCAACAAAATATGCCCAAAACAAACAAACTCCCAAAAAGTTGTGCAAAGGCAGCCAATCAGACTACAACACACCAGATTGAGAAAGTATTTTCCAGTTTTATGAGAAATGTGCGTCAGACGGTCAGTGAAAGGACTGTGGGTGGTCTGTAGGCGTGTTGTCTGAGACTGGTCTACTCTGACCTGAATTTAAGGTCATCTTGAGGGAAAAACAATATATTTTAAAAAGTGTTTTGTAACGACATGCAGTGCATTAAATGCTATGGTTACTCACGTAACCCTGGTTCCCTTTGATAATGGGAACGAGCATAGGGGGAAAACCCCTGTTTTCTACAAATGCTGCAGCCTGATTGGTTCCCATCTATGCAACTGCACTGACAAATGTTGTTTCAGCCCACTAGAAATGGGTCAGTCAGAATCTTTTGACCGATGTACGCCTAGCATGACTCCCTGGGCAGCGTGGTAGCACAGCAAGCTACGCAATGCTCATTCCCATTATCCCAGGGAGCCAGGGTTACGTGAGTAGATATAGCGTTGCCTTTCTATACAGTTCACTCGCATTGGATCAGTTTCGCTGACATTTATGGGGAACTTAATCCATTAGCACTGCGCTACAAGCACAGAATGGAAGTCGCTCTGCAGGTCGACAGCTAGGAGGCACTTGATTCCAGGGCCACAGACCGTAGTCGGAGCCTGCTACATAGTACGTAAGTATCCCTGCTTGAAGAGCAGGGATGTCCAGACCTTGACACAGCCATGGGTCAGTCTGAGAGTGTGTTGGCCCATAAGCCATGCATGCATTGGGACACGGCCTTTTAACCAAAGCTGAAGACCCCATCATGAATGAGGCTGCCATGCTCCTGATTTTCAGTGCACACTCTCGAGAGAGCCAAGCCTGCATTTGAGCTGAATCAAAGACTGCTCCCAGATCTTTCAGATGTACTGATATTGACAGCGTCAGTGAGTGTGAATACATTCTGAACGGCCGTATCACGAGGTCAAGTTTCAGACAAGATTCAGTCTCTGATCGAGAATGCGCCTGAGGCTGCCATCTTTCTTGTGCACGGGGAAGTAGCAGCTGTAAAAACCTGATTCCATTCCGTGGGAACTCTCTCCACAGCACCTTTTATGAGCAGAGACTGAACTTTGGCTTGGAGGATGTGAGAACTGCCGTCTGAGACCGTCTGAGTGAATCACACCCTTGAACCATGGTGGTCTGCGAGCGAATTTGAGCGAGTAACCTCGTTCTATTACGTGGCTTGACTTCAGCTTTGCTTTTGGCTGGGGCTGGATGGACTCTGAGGCTAGCCTAGGTCACTGCTGAGTTGTCGTGGCCATTCTGGAGCGACTAGAGGCAGTCGACGAGCTGGCTCTCTTCGGTAGGAAGTAGCGCAAAGCCTGTGATGACTTCTGTACCGTGATGTAGTGCTCTGGTTCTGCTGTGGACGGCTTTGCAAACAGGCTCCATGCAAGTTCTATGAGATTAAGCCATAAGTGGCGCTCCAGAACCATTGAGCAACCAATGGCTTGAGTGATGGCTTTTGTGGTTCGTAGGGTCAAGATCGTGGTGCTATGCAGCTCTTTGAATAGCAGTGGGTTGGGTCCAGACTCACCCATGTCATGGAGGAGTTTGGCCTGATAGTCTTAAAGTACCGGCATCGTATGTTGTGCAGAGGTGGCCTGGCTGTCAGGAGGGAGCGCTTTTGAGGCAAGTGATGACGTGGTCCAAGCTCTTGAACAGCTTTAATGAGAACTTGTATGAGCTCTGAGTCCACACTGGGCCGCACATCATCAGTCTCTTTGAGTGGTGGAAGGATGGAGTCATCCCTGTATTTTGTTCACTCACCACACGCAGAAGACATTCAGTGTGCTTGTCAGGCACGAGCAAAAGTGCCCTTAGCCAGATTCAATAGATTTGCAACAACGTCGCGGAAATATGCTCTCAAATTTTTGCTGCGGATGGCCGCAGGGGAGATCGCTGAATCTGCTTGCTTGTTGAAACGTTCTTCTTCCGCTGCGAGGTCCGCTGCTTTAGTCTTCTTCTAAGCAGCGAGATGATCTTCGTGCGAGTGAACCGTTGCTTTAAGGGAACTGCTTGAATGCATCTAACAGTTGTAATGTCTTTAAATGGAGAAAACTACAAATATTTATCGATACTTACTTAAATTTAGATAATTTAGATCACACATTGTAAAGTCTATTTAGGATGAGAAGCTAAAATGCACAGGTAAAAACAATTCACTGTCACTCCTCGCACTATGTATTTCTTAACAGTGCTGAATGTGTGTGTGTGTGTGTGTGTGTCCGTGTAGTTGACTATATACTGTGTAAGTTGACCTTTACTACCTGTGTTATGGTGAGTTGGCTCATTAGAGCTGTGGGAAGCAGCAGGTATCTTGTTCAGCTGGGTAATGAGAAAGATTTTGTGGCCCACATCTACAGATCAAATCTTCATTACAGACCCCTTATTTAGCCTCCCACCAAAATGTTGTCACTGATTCACTACATACATAGTGTTGGTTTATTGCCAGATGAATACAGTACATTCCATCATCATCCATCCATCTCCCATCCATCCATCCATCCATCCATCCAGATTTGACTTTTAATGCAAGAAAGTACACATGAAGATTTTTGTTGTCACTTTTGATCAATTTAATGCATTCTTGCTGACTGATTATTTTCTTCGAGCACTGCCAGACAAGCCTTACACTTTAGATTTAAATACCTCTAAACTGTCAAAGAATTTTTTCGTTATGATTTTTGAGCTCATTTTTGTGTTTTAAATCTGTCTGAATGGCATGTATTTCAACACTTTTTTTTGTCTTCATTTTTTTAATTCCAGAAGTACGGTGACCGGGAAGTGCAAAACAACATTACAAAGTGTGAAACACTTTTACGAAGCTTGAGACAAATTTACATTTTGGAAAACATTTTTACCTATCATAAAACACAATTACATGGGGAAAACACTTTTACCAAGGACAAAACAAATTTACATTTTAGAAAACAAATTAACAAGACGCAAAACACTTTTTCCAGTCCCGAAACAAATTTACAATGACAGATTCTTCACGGAAAGGGAATGTCCCGCACACTGGAAGTGTAACTTACTTTGCTTAGCACTGTCCGGCTGTCGAGACGTCCCCTGTGTTTCCGTCTGGTCCGTGTCTTTTAGAAACTCCAAACACTGACCACACGTAAAGCAAAACCGTGTTGAGCTGCTCATGTGTTTGCCACAAAACGGGCAAAACGTCCCTCGGCCGCAGTCCATGTTCGGTCACCATAAACTTTATTTACACCATTTACTCCACAACTACAACACGAATTTACCGTGCTCACCAACAACAACAACAGCACCTTTCACCGCGTCACTTCCGGTGTGTGGGACATTCCCTTTCCGTGAAGAAGCTGTCGTTGTAAATTTGTTTCGGGACTGGTAAAAGTGTTTTGCATCTTGTTCATTTGTTTTCTAAAATGTAAATTTGTTTTGTCCTTGGTAAAAGTGTTTTCCCTATGTAATTGTGTTTTATGATAGATAAAAATGTTTTCCAAAATATAAATTGTCCCAAGTTTCGTAAAAGTGTTTCACACTTTGTAATGTTGTTTTGCACTTCCCGGCCACCGTACAGAAGTAATGCCAACATTAGATTATAGCTCTAGAGAAAAATGGTACGACTGATCTGATGCACTGCGCAGCGCGTAGGTTTTATTGAAGTACCGTTAAAGCAACTGAGTGAGAGTCAAGTAGAAAAGCGGAATTTTAAAACCTAGACAGCATTTGACACCAGAGGATCAAGCTTTCTTTGGTGTAATAGCAAGCACCTAAATCAGCATAGACAGAGTAGATGTTATCCATTACCCAGTTTCCCTTTCAACAGTTGTGGCATCTTTTTTCTGCCTGACAACCAGCTAATTTATTCGTTTAATATTATCTCTTTGATCGCTTTAGAATCTTTGAAAACTGAGAGGCAAGAAAGAAAAGAATCTTCCTAATATTCAAAGGTATATGGGATGTGCTTCTCTTTTTGATCTGTTCACTTCTATTCTATAGTATTTTATCAGACAAAAAAAGGAGGGAAAGGAGAGCAAATACACAGATATATTATGTGGGAGTAAATATATTTGTGTCTGAGTATACTGCTTTTATGGTATGTAGTGTTGGGGTAATGCAAGCTATGTAATCAGATTACTTTTTTCAAGTAACTAAAGTAATACATTACTTTTAATTTTACAAATTTGAAAATAGTTACCTTTTCAAATAAGAAACACAAGTTACTTTGTTTTCCTTGACTCACACTTCTCCTGTCCCCATGTTTAGCGAAATCAGGAGTGAGATGCAGAGGCATTGTGTGCGCTGTGTAAACATGATGGTTATAGTAGTTCTAGACTAAATGTGATCAGGCATATACTCATCTCACTTGCTCAAAACAGATTCAGTATTCCTAAAAATGAATAAAACAGTGAAATACAAACTCAGAATATTATGCGCACCTGCAATAATTAAAGAACACGTTACGTATTTAATTTCACTTTATTAACCAATGTATTTGCTGCTGACCTTTAATGATCCAATTCAGCCAATAAGCGATAAACAAAAATGACTTTAGTTAAACATCACATTTGTTTCATTTTTAATTTTTTTTTTTTTGTTATTTGCTGAAGTGAGAGTGAGCTTTCTTTTCTTGTTTGTTTAATCTTTTCTATTTTTCTGCAATCCAGAAAACGGCAGCACATCTGAAAGATTTGTTTGAGCTGCGCCCTCTACTGTAATGGCATGGATATTTGCATTTCCTTCAGCCACGTTTGGTGTGAAAGGTCCTTTACATTTGCCAATGATGCAGAAGAGCTTTTCTCAACTAGTTATACTGAATTTTTTTTTTTTTTTTTTTTTTTTGAGCTTGACAGCTCTTTAGCTCCCATGGTTGCCCACTTCAGTTTCTCAACAGTATGTCATCCATGTATAATATTCACTTACTTTGTCATGAGTGTATTCTACTAATATTGTGTATAAGAGACGTTCTCTCTTAAAAATAAAGTTTCTTCATTGGTATCTATAAAGAACCTTTTAATATCCATGGAACCTTTCCATGGAAAATGGAAAATAGTATAGAGTAAAAAGATGGTATAGTACAGATAATTCAAATGTTCTTCACAATAAGATGTGACTTTTATACTTTTTATAACTGTCAAATGAAAGGTTATTTGGGGGACCCACATAATTCTTTTATCTGTGGCATTCCTGTGAAACCCCTTTTACTTTTAAGAGGAGTGTATGTACAATACAGTACATACATATATTTTTTTGTAAGGATGTATTTTGAATTAATTGCTAATAAATCGGATTAGAGCCAGTAACTGCCACTTGACTGTTTAACAGAAATTGGCCATTCTGCCTTGGGCCATTTCCAAAAACAACCAGTATTGCCACTGCATAGTGCCCATTTTGAATAAATGTTATGCAAAATAAGTGTTCATTTTGTGCACATCCTTGCTACTAAACCTTTTTTTTTTTTTTTGTTCTTTGTTTACTTTAAATTTCTCCTCTTTCTGGCCCAACATTTATATCTGTCTTAAGTTCATGCCAAATCACCATTAGCAATGTGAACAGAGTGACATCTAATGGGTTGATTTAACAGATCAATTGTATCAATGTTAATTAACATATCTTTTTCCCCACTTTGACACACCATGATATCTGTTATATAGCCTGCTGACGCTCACATGCTCACTTATTTGTCATTATTTACTCACTCTTACATTTTCCCCAACCTGTATGTCATAACACTGAGACACACATTTTCCACACAATAAAGAAATACATACATGTTTGGAACGACACAAGGGAAGATTTTAATTGTTGGATGAATGTTTCCTTTAAAATTCTTCGTAGTGTCCAGCACTTGCAAGGTTTCATCTCAGGGAAGGAGGTCAAACGCTTGTTTTAAAGTGCAGCATGTTAGTCATGTTTATGTATGAATGACTTGCCCGTGCTATCAGCGAGCCTATTAAAGAGGAATAGCTTGTCTTAAGCTGGCACTGCAGGGGTTAATTTGGCTTTGACTGAGCCTGGAAGGAAGAAGGAGAGACAGAGGGATTGCACGATAATGAACCAGCTGGAGGAGACATGACTGACCATAATATTGGTGTGATTATGAGACCTCGGCAGGGCGAGATATGCACAACGTCGTGTTGTACAATGAGCTGACCACTTGTGCCTTTTGAGTTAAATGCCTTTTACATTGATGGAGAATAGCATATTTCCATGTCAGGTCACTGTTTTGTTCTGGAGGATTTAAATGGCAGTCTGATAAGGGTGTGGTGTGGTGGTGTGATTTGATGCATTCGATAGTACAAACGATTGTGCTTCTAATTTGATTGGCAGGGGAGTGTTTTGTATATTTGTATGCCACATAGTGGCTGATCTTGCGTTCATCCTTTGATTTTTTCCTCCTGTTCCTAGGGTGGGGCACAGTGTCTGTGTGGGAGGTAGGCATGCATCTCAACAGGTCCTATAAAACTCTCTGATTGGTCTGTTGGGCGCCCTGGGAGATGCAGTCCTTTGTGCTGTATTGGCAGACAAGCCAAAGCTGTCACTGTGCGAGAAGGTGGAGGGCGGGACAATGTCTTCCACTGTTGCTAGGTTACAGGTATACCTAATAGTCGAGATAGAAATAGAGATGGAGATGGAAAGATAACAGGAAAGAGAAGTGCGAAATGGAGCCATTGGCATTCCTGAAACTTTCAATCAGTTAGCGTGTCTTTTGCAGTGTTCCCAGGTCCAGAGCTTTTGGCTTTTGTGAAGTTTTGCCATCATTCAAAATTCCTGTGTGCCATTATCTGATGATTAATGCCATTAGCCATCATTTCGACAATGTCTGACTGCACAGAGTATTATTTGTCATTTTTAAACACATGCGCTTTACAAATCCCCATTGTGTCACTTATTAATTGAATATTGACCTGAACGCAGCCTGCCTGTACAGGAATTAGCGAATGCTTTAACATTTATCACGACACTGTATAAATATAGCCACCACCAAGGTTTGCGTTCATCTCTTCTCATAGATTACTGCTCCGAAGCAGGCCGTCTGGCCTAATTGAGGTAATCTATCACCATCCCCCACTCTGAAGTGAAGAGGAAGTGATGAATAGCCGCCGTGCCGCGCTCATGTTTCGCCGTTGAAAATAGCGCGGGCAACGGGTCGGGGTGGCAACATCGGAAGTGCGGGACAGTGCCGTATCAGTAATCTGAATCGCTAACAAGAGTCCATTTAGAACTGCCAAGACTGCCAACAAGTTGAGCTCCCCAACACACACCAATCAATACACTCCTGTCAGCCTTGGCAAGGGCTCTGCAGGAACATGCTGTTAGTGCTGCCTAAGAAATGCTACACAGTTATGACATGAGAAAGTGGAAGAGAAGGAAAATGAGAATCTTATGCAGAGGAAAAGAGTTTGATACAGTTGTCTGTGACAGCGGTTCTCAACTGCTTTGCTTCACAACACAGATTGGACGTGTAGTGGGGACCCGGCACAGTACCAGATAAAAATCATTAAAACCGAACATTTTTTTATTTATTGCATTAATTATGTTATCAAGATAATACTATTATTATTAATAATTCAATTTAAATAATAATGTAAACATTTAAATAATAATAAATAATATTATTAATGTGGTATTATTAGCAAAAAAAGAACCAAATCAATTTTGCACCATCTGCACTGCCATACGCAGGAACTTACAATTGAGTCTCTCCCTCTCTCTTTGTTGTTGTTGTTGTGCTCTTGTTCTAATGCTGCTAAATCCGGATTATCTGTGAGTTTTGGGTAAATTGTGATTTGAGGTAGTTAAAGTAAATCTTAAATTCAGAAAAAAAAGTGTGAACTTACTGATGAAAATGTTCACATACAGGTTTTTCTTTTCCATGCAAAAAAGCATCTTTTTAAGTATTCAAATATTTATTAGTGATGATTACATGTTTAATTTGATGAAAATTGTAATTTCAAATGTTTAAAAATGTTTTCATCTGAAACTGCATTGCATTGCTAAAACTAGCATTTCGTCTAGAGATTCTGGTCTGTTAAAGATTTAAACATGTTTCCTTTTCGTAGCAGCCTACTACAAAGCTTTGCAGCATTTGCGTGCTTAAAATGGTTGTAGACCAATCTGTAGAAATGTTCAGTGCACTAAAATGTTTGCTACTCCCTTTGCCCCTCTTCCCCTCTCTCAGTTTGGGTACTGTCATGAACCGGTTATATAAGCAGTTCCATAGTTATGCAATTATATGTAATAATGTATAGCTAAATAGCCAAGCTATTAAGCTATAGGAGAGAGATTTATATTTTTGCACAGGATTTGGCAATTAATCAGCTTGTTTCTTATTCGGAAAGACCCCTTGAGTACAGCTGTCTTTAAAGCAGCCTGTAGTGCCGTGACTCAACTGAACTGGGTTCAATTTAATGTAATTGAATTAGAATGAGTTAGAAGCCAGAGAGGCTGGAACCCAGGCAACCAAGTGCAGAAAATCTGATCATAATGTTGCCTGCTAATTAACTAGCTTCATTGCGATCTGTGGCTGACTAAGATGTTAGCAGTATAATACAACATATATCACGTTAATGAATAATTTATGCAAGCTGTTTAAAGTCAGCGTGGAAATTACATCCGTAATTTCAGGGTGAAACCGGATATTCAATGAGGAAAAATGTAAGATGAGATACATTTTATACATCTGGTATTAATTCGATTATGAAAAGTGGCTGTTCGATGGTGTTTAGTGTCTAAAAAGCTATTTGGCTGTTTGGTTTAGCGATGAAGGGAAGTTTTATTTTGATCACAGAGACGAGCTTTTTTTTATTTAGAATAACATGCACTCAATGAATCAGTCGCAATTCAATCAGGAACATGAATTAAAGCCGGGTGCACACTGTATTATTATGAATACTGTATGATTGTTGCTTGTCACACTGTATGAACGTGATCCCCGCTGTAATCCATGCCACGCTGTAGGATCTCAGTTGACATTTATGTCAGACTATACAGCAGTCAAAAAGTTAAAAGTTAAAAAGTTAAAAATAGAAGACACATCCAGAGTTTTACATAAGCAATGACACGTTCAGTGGCGTGAGCTGCAATGACATGTGGGATTGAAAACAAAAGCAATCTCTCTCATTCATTTTGATCATGGCCCCTCTTAAAAAAAACAACCAAACAAACAAACCAAAAAAAAAAACTGGAAAACAATTGAAGACAGTGTGTTATTTGTTGTCACACTAATTGTGTCATCAGGTTCTGAGCTCCTATTGGTTTTTGATTTGTTGGTTTTTGTAGGAGAAGCCACACTACAGGACTGTGCATCAAATCTTCTGATACTGCTAGAATTTTGTCTGAGGTCGAATGTTATCGCAGTGGTCAGTAACCGGCTATCGGTGAAGATGTCAAACTAGCAATCAAAGGCTTCACATTTCAGCCTAGGATCCGAGTAATCTTTTAGGATTCACAAAATGTATGTCAGTGGGCAAAATCGTACAATGTGAACCTGGCTTAAAGGGTTAGTTCACCCAAAACTAAAATTTCCTTCATTAATTACTCAGCCTCATGTCGTTCCACACCTGTAAGACCTTCGCTTATCTTTGGAACCCAGATAATTAAGATATTTTTTGATGATATCTGGGAGTTTTTTTTTTATCCTCCATTGAAAGCAACGAAATTAGTACATTCAATGCCCAGAAAGGTATTAAATACAATGTCGAGGTGACTACAGTGGTTCAACATTAATGAACCTTATATAGGGAGGAGAATACTTTTGTGCTCAAAAAATAACGACTATATTCAACTATTTTTCCTGTTCCTGTCAGTCTGTTAAGCAGTTGGCGCAGTGCCGTGTTTCCGTCTGAACGGCGCACATATATGCCTCGTGCAGCTCACGTGAAGAGGCGTTGACCAATACTGAGCTCCCGCTTGGACGTAGAAGCTCCAACGGAAATAGCGTAGCAGGGTAGAGACGGGGAGAAACAAATTTGTTGAATAAAGTCATTATTTTTGTTTTGGTTTTGCACATAAAAAGTATTCTTATCACTTCATAACATTAAGGTTGAACCACTGCAGTCAGGTTGACAATTTTAACAATGTTTTTACCACTTTTCTGGACATTGAATGTGCTAATTTCATTGTTTTCAATGGAGGATAGAAAAAAACCCTCTTGGATTTCATCAAAATATCTTAATTTGTGCTCTGAAGATGAACAAAAGTCTTACAGGTGTGGAACCACATGAGGGTGAGCACTTTATGACAGAAATTTTTGTGTGAACTAACCCTTTAAGAAGGTAAGTAGCCAATTTTGATTTCATGTTGAAATACTCAGTTGGAACCATAAATCCAAAATGGCTCATAATTCTTGTTCTGTAGAGTCTGAATGAGATAAAGAGAATAAGTAAGAATCATTACTTTCTTTCTGAAGAATCATTTCTTACTTTTGAATGCTTTTGCCCTCAATTCTATGTAGAAATGTGATATTCATAGCATTTTCATAGCACTCTCTGTTTGGTGGGATCAAACCACCACCCTGCAGCACCCTCTCAAACTCTCAAAACATCCACCCCATTTTGCTGTCATTCTCTCTCTCTCTCTCTCTCTCTCACACACACAGACACACAGACACACACCCCCTAGACATTCACATCTCGTCACTCGCTCGTGCAGCTAGGCCCTGAGATGACACCAATTACTTCATACTGGAGCACACAGCTCAACCCTCTCTCTTTCTCTATACACTGACACTCACACATATACCACACATAAACAATATACCCCTGTTTCTAATATGTCTCTTATTTTTATGCAATTATCTCTCAAAACAAGGGACATATTTAAAAGGTCGCCTCTCAGCAAGAGGGTCTCCAGTTCAGGTGTCCTTTCTGTGCGGCGTTTGCATGTTCTCTTCGTGTCTGTGTGGGTTTCCTCCAGGTCCAATCCAAAAACAGTATAGGTGTGAATGCACATGTCAATGCCACGTTGGGAAAAGATCTGATAACCTATTCCCGGAAAATTGTTGCCAATAAAATTCAAGGTCAGTTTCTCGCGTATGGCCATAGAATCACCAAGAGTCGGAAACGACTGGAATGGTTAATAAAAGAGAGAGAGGTTATAGCTTACAAGTGAATGTTCATTTGTTCATGCTGTCATTTCAGCATCTGTTTTACTTTCACCCTGATGATGTGAAAGCTCACATTTCAAACCACTTCTTTTTGCTCTAGTGCCAGCTGTGGCAAAGTATATATTTTTTTGCCTTCTACCTAACCTTGTTATCTAATGAAATACTTGAAAAGTGCTATTAATTATAATTTTTTGGCTTGTTTCCCAGTAAAAATATCTAAAACATGATGAATTTCCCTTTAAATCAGCATGAAATGGGAATTCACGACCTATTTTCTTAATGCATGTTATTGATCTAATTACGAACGATTCATCTTTCATTTTTTATTTTAGTTTTTTGAATTTTGAATTTTTAACCAACAGGTCATAACTTAATCTTCCATTGAAATGTAAGAGTGACGAATGCTGGATTTCGTCAGTCTCTGGGTTACATTTTTTGTTTCTGCATCTCTGTTTCACTCAAATAAATGAATACTTAACAATACTGAAGAAAACTTTAAAACTATTGAAGCAATACTGAATGAGATATTAAAGTATGTTTTATGTCTTAAAAAATGTTTTTTAAAAGTGTGCTTCTGAAGGATTTTTCCATTTGTTTTAAATCTACCAGTGCAAAACAAATTGGACTTGTAATAAAGATATATTCTCTGTCTTAATACATATATTATGCTGTATTTCTTCTCTTGTACATTTATCTTGTTTCAAATTTTTTTTTTTGATATTTTAACTGGGAATTAGACAAAAAATTCATAATGTTGTCTTTTGTTTACATCAAATAGAACTCATACATTGATTTTTAGTTGAGTTTGGTTAACAGTATAATACTGCAACTAGCAAAAAATACTACATAAAAAAATGTAAAATAAACATAACATTTTTTTACCTACTTTCTGTTAATATTTTGGTAGTGTATGCATTACTTTTAAAATAAACGTTTCTCTTTTTTTTCTTTATGGTTTATGAAAATGCCTTCTCTATGAAGGATACATGTGATTCTAGAAGATTGACCAAAAGAATTGAGCCTTTTTTATCTAAAGCACATGTATAATGCTTCAATATGCTGCCTATATAGAAAGCTCACTAGGATTTGAAACTAGTGTATCATATTTTTCTGAACCGGCATAATTTTCATGTGTTTATGATAAGATTTGTTCTCAAAGTAACATTAATAATACCAGGGACAAATATAAATCCCTAGCTAAAATGAATCTGTGGGAGTGATGGAGGGATAGCTGAGCTACAACTGAGCGTCTACTCAGTGAGAATCAGTCCCAGAGGAAGAACAACAACTTCAGTGTGTTGTGGAGTCTTCAGCTGCATTTCCACCGCAGGTGGACTTTCCCCAGGAACTATAGGGACTTTTGGGTGGCACTCGGTTTGTTTCGACCGCAGGCATCAGGGCCTAAATGAAGTTCCGGGTAAAAATGTCCCCCTCTGAAAAGTCCCTGCTTGCGAGGTAGTACTTTTTCAAATTTCAGGAACTTTCTGAACATACTGATTGGTTGAGTTCATGCCTCATTTTGATTAGTCGACTCCACGCAGCAGTGTATTCCAACTGCTATTTTTAAATATATGTTGCGGTGCATACAGTAGTTGTTTTCATCAATGGAGTTTAATAAAAACACTGATGAAAATATGCATGCAGGCCTTCCGGAACAATGAGTGTGCTGGCATTTGACTCAACACTTTTCAAGCTGCTGGAGTGATACAATTTCTGATTAGCTTTGAGTGGTAGTTTATTTTTTGGAAATTATTCTGGACTTGTTGGAGCTGTAGTCTGTTTACTACTTTGGGATGTTGAGCCATGTTGCAAATACAGGCGATTTGATTTCAAATCTGCTTACATGTCTCAGTCAATAAATGCATCTTTTTAAACAGAAGTCATTATGCTTTTTCTCTTTTTATTCACGTTAAAGGAATAGTCACATATTTACTCACCTTCATGTCATTCTAAACCTGTAAGCTGCTATTTTCTCTATGCACTATCAATCGTTTTATGACAGATTGCAGTTTGAATGTACCGAATGGAGAATGAGGCTTGAGAACATTACACGGCACCATGAACAAAATTATGTTTTATTGACTAAGTTCGGGAGGAGCACATTCAGATAATATACCTAATCAGCACAAGAGAAGGCATCACACCCTGTGAAAATCTTTTTATGAAACTTTGAAAGTGTGAAAATGTTCTCACATTACAGCCTGGAAAGTCTACATTTTTGGAGCTATATGTACAGATTATAACCCTCATTCATCAAAGTGAAAATAACATTTTAAGAAGTTCTTATTACCAATTGAAAAATGAAAAACAGGATTGGAAAAGTCACTTGATTTAATACTTCATAGAGCCACCTTTTGCTTTAAATACAGCCATTTATCTTTTTGGATATGTCTGTACTAGCTTTGCACAACTAGATTGGGGAATATTTGCCCATTCTTCCTTGCAGAATTGCTCAAGTTCAGTCAAATTCCTTGGTGAGCGGCAATGGACTACTCTCTTCTAGTCCATCCACAGATTTTCTGTTAGATTTAAGTCAGGGCTTTGACTTGGCCACTCAAGGACATTCACCTTCCTTTCCTTAAGCCATTGCATTGTTCTTCGGGCGGTATTTTTTGGATCTGGATGTCGTGTTGGAAGGTGATTGACCTGCCCATCTTCAGCTGTGTAACATAGGGACAGTGGTTTTCTTCTGGATGTACTTGGCGGCATCCATTTTCCCTTCAATCCTGACCAATTGCCCAGTTCCCACTGAAGAGAAACACTTCCACGACATAATGCTGTCACCACCATGAATTCACAGTTGGTATGCTGTGTTTTTGGTGGTTTGCTGTTTACTTTTTGCTAAACGTTGCGCTGAAAGAAAGAAACCTGAAAGATTCCTGAAAAGCCTTTCCCCACCGCTCACTCTCAATCGCGCTATGCAAAAACACACCTGGAAGACTCTAATGCCATCTGGCAAGAAGTGCTATAGTTGGATGAGACCAAAATTGACCTTTTTGGACTGAACTCTAAGCGCTATATAATATGTAGCTGACTTACCTCTGCTCCATGACAGTTTTCCAGCATCCCTCCTAAACCCCAACTCCTCACTCTCAATTATTCTTATCTCTGTCAGGAATGGGGGAGAACTCTGGGTTGGGGCCAAATTCTGAGCTTGGAGCCTTCCCCTCAGACAGCGTGCCAAATATGCATATTCTGTACTATATCTGATTATGAAAGAATATATTGTAAAGTAACACTGTCAAACAAGCCATAATAAAGCATGGCTGGAAATCACACTCTACCTTCTTTATAACATTCCACAATGAAAAGACATAAAATCATGCAATAGAACAGCAAATTCTGGTGTGCACTTTGTTTTGCACGCATAAATGCCTGTGGTTATCCTTTCAAACCCCAGCTATACAACTCCAATTCTAGAATCTGTGATTTTTTTAAATTCTCTGTACTTTTTTTCAGTTAAATAAAGTTGAAAGAGAATTAACAATATTTTCACTGGCCAACTTAATTGTATTTTGTATATATATATACACAACACACTGCAAAAAACAGAGACATCTTGGGACAAGAAGCATCTTTACCACTGTGTCTCATCACCTTTCCTTTTAACAACACTTTTTAAATGGGAATTGAGGATTCTAATTGTTGCAGTTTTGCATGTGGAATTTTTGCCCAGTCTCCCCTGATACAAGGCAGCTGCTCAACAGTGTGTTTATATTTACAAAAGGGTTAGTTCACCCAAAAATTAAAATTCTGTCATTAATTACTCAGCCTCGAGTCGTACGAAACCCGTAAAAACGTTGTTCTTCTTCAGAGCACAAATTAAGATATTTTTGACGAAATCTGAGAGCTCCATAGACATCAATTTAACCACCACTTTTCACTCAGCAGGGATATATTAAATAATCAAAAAACTTTTAGATCGTTACAAAAAAATGTATTTTAAATAAATGCTGTTATTTTGAACTTAGCACAGCAACAAATAATAATAAAAAAATAATAATAAAATGTAAGCATCACAACCGTTTTCAACAATGATAATTAAAAGAAATTCAGCATATGAGAATGATTTCTGAAAGATCATGTGACACTGTAATGACGTTGAAAATACAGTATTTTTTATCTAATAAATGCAACCTTGGTGAGTATAAGAGAATTACATTAAAAACATAGAAAACCGACCCCAAACTTTTGAATGGTAGTGTATTTCTTTAAATTTGCTCACACATGTCTCAGTGACATGACCTGGGCCATATTTCCCCCTTGCGAATTCTTGATGACACTTTTGTGAGTGTCTTTGTACAGTCATACTGTCCTTGCCTTTGTTCTCTTTTCTTATAATCTCAGTGTCTCACACACATACATCTCTGTCAGCACCTTCTGAGCCTGTAGAAAAGTTCTCTAGCCCTCACAAAACTGTCAATCAGTTATACACAGTCTCTCTTCTGCTTTCTTTTACACTTTCACCTTTCAAAGGCTGCTGAACTCATCCAAGGGACATGGTTCCCTGGCGCAAGAAGAATTGTTTCTTGTAGCTGAGGTTCCTGCTCAGTGCCAGTGAATTCTGCCAAGGGGCAGAACTGTTGTGTGTGTGTGTGTGTGTGTGTGTGTGTGTTTGTATGTGTTCAGCCACTTGAATCATTAATCTAAGCAGATCATTCAACTATGTGCAATGGAAGCTTTCAGGGGGAATTTCATTTATGTATACACAGCTAGACATAAAATACAGACCTGTCTGTCTTTTAAAGGCAACACTTGCAGAAACAGCACTGTTAGAGTAACACATGCATCTAGTCTGCAACAGTTTGACATACACAGTGGAATGTGCATCTCTCAGTGTAATGAGTGGGATGCTGGGATAGGCACAAGGTTGCATCACTAAGTCTCGATAAATCGGTCTGACATCTGCCAGCCCTTGTGAGAATTTAGGAGTTTGTTTGAATAAAAGGACTAGGAGAGTGTGTGTTTGCACGTGTGTTGGCAAAACTAGGGCAGGCGTATAAAGACACACAGACATGCACTTACTAACCTAAGACAGATATGGGGCAGACACGCTCTCAAACTGTTATTGGTTCCAAAATTCACGTGATTACACTGGATTCTGAGTTACTTTAAGACAGCAGCCGTAAAGACCAGCTTAGACCACCGTGGTCTTACTGGTAAGGTTAGTTTGTTTGCTGGTCAAACTATTTACGAAGCCCATTGAGGACAACAGCATCACATGCCGTGGTTCAGCACCCAAAACAGTCGGTTGTACAGTCATACGCATTCCTTTATTATTTTATATTATCCTGAGAGCGATAAAACCTTTAAAATTTACGGTAAGAAATCGGCCGCTGTGGTTACCAGAACTTTACCGTAAAAAAATATGGTAGTAACCTTTAGGTTTTAAACTGTCTATTTTACAGTCAAAGGTTCATAAGGTTTAAGGTTCATAACTGTTTCTTTTACACACTGTAAAAAATCTGTTAAATTACTGTAAAGAAATTCTTTTATTAACTGATATAATGTTAATTCACCAACCTATTGAAGTACTAATATCTGTTTTGTACCTTTGTAATACAGTGACAACCAATAAAATGCAGTGGTGATGAGTCACATGATGAGTCAAAGCTCATCACAAGAAGGTTTCCCAAAAGCTGAGAATGACAATGCACACAAACACTAAACGCCATCATGGTAACACATATGAAATTTAAAAAATTCAATTAAAATGAATTTAACAACATTAGATGTAACATGAAATCCTAATGTACATAATTGATTAGAAAAAAACTAAGAAGAAACAGAGTTCTTTCTGCAAAAGTACATACAATGTGAATTGTGGGAATGTCAATTTACATTTTTTCGCTGTAAATTATGCAATGATTTATTTTTACACTTAAAAAACCTGTAAATTAATGACATTAAATGTACCGTTAGATCTATTACAGTTATTCACCGTATATAGTATGGAAACTTTCTGTAAACCAATTAACTGTTTTTCACTGTAGCATTTTTACAGTCTTTTAACTTTAAAATCACAGTCATTATTTACAGTGTTACTTCACCCAAAAATTAACATTCTGTCATTAATTACTCACCGTCATGTCATAACACTTTTGTTCATCTTTGGAACTAAAATGAGGATCTTTTTAATGAAATCTGACAGTTTTCTCTCCCTGCATTGACAGCCCATACGCAACTACTACTTTCAAGCCCCAGAAATTTGGTAACAACATCATTAAAGTAATTCATGTGACCCTGGTTTAACCTAAATTTTATGAAGTGACACGAGTGGTTTGTTTCCGCAAAAAAACAAAAAACTTTATTTACGAAATATTAATCTCCACTGCGTATCTGTATGTATGTTTTATAAGCTGTTTTCCAATAAAATTCCACACACACACACACACACACACACACACACACATATTATGTGCTATGCAATTTGAATACATTTTTACAGTTTTATTGTAAGCTCAGAAGGAATTTGGTCTGTAAATTCCAGAAGGAATTTAAGGCTTTTTTTCAAATTGCAGCTCATCTGTAATTTAACCTCACTTTTTGTTATTGTGACTGAAAGTCAAGGTGCATCAGTTTCCACCTACTAAATTATTTCATTATCCTGTGTGTGCGTGACTGTGTATGTGTATGTGTGTGTGTGTGTGTGCGCGTGTGTTTGAGCGTGTGCGTGTATGAGGGAGAGGGACAGACAGTGAGAGACAAATAGAGAATTATGCCCCGCCTTATTCGGTCAGAGAGACACTCTCTCCTCCCTTGTTTTCTAAATGCATAAAGCATCATTCTCTCTCCCTATAATTACTGCAGTCATACAACTGACTGTATTCAAACCTCCAAATTAATTCTTAGTGTTCCATAGTGCTGTCTTCTCTCCCCTTATGCTGTCGCCATAAGGTCAGGGACAGTCTTAAATCAGATTGTCTCTGACAGGCTGAGAGAGATATGATAGAACAGGATTAGACCTTAAAGCTGGACACAACATTTTCCAATTGATTGCTATTGAATCCCAGGTCATGGTTTCTTAACAACATTTAGTATAAAGCCTCTGTAAGCTCTAGGGGCTGAGTAAGAGTAAGATTTAAGGGCTGAAATGATTTAGGGCATATTAGACCACAGGTACAGTATAAGGATAAATTACAAAGTTAAAATTAAAACATGTATTATAAAATGGATATTTGCGGCTCGAAAATCTGATTGAATAAGCCACGGGGTCAAAGGGGTGCATCGGGGTCAATGTTTTCCCCTGCTAGACTTTACGACAGATTTTAGAGTGGTTAAAAAATTGCTTAATGCTTTTTTTTTGGTTGTTTGTTTGTTTTTTGCAGTGTTTAGTGATATACATTTCTGAGAACACAGTGTAAAAGGTACAATATGTTTTGCATTTTATCCCCTCTCATTTCTTCAATAGTTTTCATTGTGATACAGCAAGTTGTCTTTTCTAATGTGTCATAGTGATGTGCCACTAACTGGCAGCCTCCCTACTGCTCAAAGTCACAGTTAGTCTTTTTTTAGGTCCTGCTCACCTTGAAATACATAGGCGGTGCCATGGAAACCATCCTTTTACATCTTTCAAAAAAAGATTTTACACCTTGTGCAAATGCTAACTGCCTATTTCTTTAAGAAGAAACAAGTTTCTATCAAATAAGGCATCAAGTGAGCAGCTGTTGTGCTGCAGACCACAGATATTTATCTAATAACAGTTTGTTACAAAGCTAGTTTGCTTGCATAGTCTATATTTGCACAAATTGCTCAAGACATTTTTCACAGTCAGTCTGCAGCATTAGATTTGTTGATATAAAGACATTTTCACTTTGCTTTCTGCAAAATGTCATTGTGTGACAGATGGATACAGCTGTGAGAGTACTTGAGTAAAGTTACATTAGTAGCAGTTATTTAGGAAACACTCTTGATAAGAAGAACATAATGAATAACACACACTCAAAATATATTTAACAACACCAATGACAGGGCGACAGTGCCTTAGGTAGATGAGATATATTTATGAACGTGCATACACTACTTTTCAAATGGTATTTCATCATTATTATTATTATTATTGTTATAATTATTGTTATTAATCAGCAAAGACCCATTACATTTATCAAAACTTACAGTGAAGCCATCCAAAAGATTTCTATTTCAAATAAATGCTGTTCTTTTGAGCTTTATCAACGAATCTGGGAAAAATGTATCACGGTTTACACAGAAATATTATGAAATGTTTCTTAAGCACCAAATCAGCATATTTGAATGATTTCCGAAGGATCTTGTGACACTGAAGACTGCTAGCTGCTGAAAATTCAGCTTTGCATTTACAATAATATATTACATTTTATTTTATTACATTTAATAAAACTTATTGTTTCTCAATATTTTTATACTGTTTTTACTGTATTTTTATAATCAGATTAATGCAGCTTTAGTGAGCATAATCTCACCAACCCTAAACATGTGAGTATGTTATACAAGATATAGATTTGAATAACTATATCACAATATTATTGCATCATGACTTAATTTTACTTTAAAAAGTAGTTTCTTTCTATTTGCACATTATTTGGATCTCACAATTCCCAATTCTGAGTAGTAGCAGTAATTTGTCCTTGAACAAAACAGCTCATCCTTGGCATTGCAATATGAGCACATTTTTTCTTTATTCTCGTAGCAAAAGTCATGAACCAAGTTAAAAGGCCGTCTTTTAACTTCTAGGGTTTGGCTCTCTATCTATCCTGACAGACCTCTTTGGCTTTCTTCGAAATTGCATTGCACTTATCCACTGAACTTGAATAAGCGAGCAAACAGAGAAGACCCAAGACGAGCAGCCATTTTAGCCCTTGGTCTGTTTCTACCTGCCCGCTCTGTCTTCGTCTCCTAAATCCCGTCTTGGAAGTGAACACAGTGTTCTTTTGGCTCCAGCAGGCCTCTGATGTTTTATTCAGCATCTCCTCTGAGAGCTGAAGGGACAGCACATACTTGTCTGGTCCCCTCTCCCTTCTTTGCCTCTCCCTTCAACGATCGATACATCCGTGTCTCAGAGTCCCTCGCGTCATCTTTCCTCCCTCACAGTGCGCGCTGCGCTTCCTCTGTTTGGTATTCCAGAGCAGGAGCCACAGTGTAGATCCATCAGCAAGGCCTAGAGATGAAGGGATGAACCGAGAGAGAGACACAACAGAGACAGTACGCCTTCTCTCAGAGTTTCTCAGAAATGCAGCTGAATTCCAGACTCCATTCCACAAAACTGGCATCTCTTTGGAATCCTTTTTGATCAGTAGTTTGTCTCTCTGAACTTTGACAAGTTCTGTGAGCTGCATCACCTGTGTTTCTAAATAGGTAGATCAAAACTTGATTCATAATATAAGTACAGTGCATGACAGTCAGTCCATCCATAGGCTTTCATTATACCCGCCACAGAAGCCTCAGTCATGACTCACAGCACTAACAGTGCAGGACCATAATTGTTTTTGTATGTTGTCCCAGTCATATTTATCAATGTCTTATGTTTTTTGGGAACATTATTTCAAGATTGCCATAGAATGTTATTTAAAACATTACTATTGCTGGTTGTTATTAGTCTTGTGTAGACACTATTATTTTTTTTGCGTAAAATATGGTTCAACTTAGAGCATTTCCAATTTCCATTCACATTTTTTCAAGGAACTATATTTTGATCTACAAAGACCCATTTATGTCACGTGATCGTTCTGAAATATATTGATTTGCAGCTCAAAACATTTCTTATTATTACCAGCTGTTATTTTGTGAACCCCCTAAAACGTTTGGGTAAAGTTAGAAATGAATACTTTTATTCAGCAAGAATACACTGAACGGCTCAAATGAGGCATTAAAGACATTTATAATGCTACAAAAGATGTATTTTTTGATGAATGAATGAAAATGAATTTATTCATCAAAAAATCCTGTTTCAACAAAAAAATTAAATAAAAAACTGTTTTCAGCAAAACTGTTTTCAATATTGATAGTGATAAGAACCATGACTAATAACTGAGCACCAATAATAATTGATGGTAATTAAGCACTAAATCATGTGACATTGAAGACTAAAGACATCATGCTAACAATTCAGCTTTGGAATCACAGAAATAAATGATTTTTTACAATATATTAGAATAGAAAACATTGCTTTTAAATTGTAATAATAATTCACAATATTATTGTTTTTACTGTAATTTCTATAAAATAAATGCAGCCGTGGTAAGACACTTACGACAAAATTGATATTGTTCAGAACTTTTGACTTTAGTGTGTATTCAAATTTGTTGTGTTCAAGCAATTTAATTAATATAATATATTAATTATTTATATATTATTGAATCGATCATATTTATCATTTTATATTAAGATATCAATTTTAGGTTTAATTTTACATATAAAATGTTGCACTTTTTTGATGGTAACCACACACATATCACCGCTAATTTTATTCACAGAAACTCTATGATCATTATGCAACACTAAAATGATCATGTTATTCTCAGTGTATGCTCACCATCAGATCATTCAGCCTTTCCTGTCTAGGACGTCAACGTGAGAGGACAAACAATGACAGCGTGCATGCGGAGCATGCCTGGGGCATGAATTCATGCTCATGTGTGTGTGTGATGTGAGATTTCCCTTATGGATGCTGCATAGATGCAGTCAGCAGGACTGGTAATTACCAGTTGTCTAAACAGACAGATGGAATTAAGGAGAGTGACTGGCAATTTTCCGTACGCTTGTATTGGAGCAAGGAGCTAGAGCGCAGGAGCGTGCGAGAGAGAGAAAGATTACCTGACACTGTGTGTTAGCACCTTCACTTGACATTTTTATCTTTCACTCTCCTGTCACTAGCATCAGGTGCTACTCTTTCACCCTTCTGACAGGATACATCTTGCCCTCTGGCCTTCCTACTTCTACCTTGCACCTTTCCCTCCTCTCCCTTCCTTTTCCTCTCTCTGTCTCTTTCCTTCTCCTCTTCTCCCTCTCACAGAAGAGAAGGTCATCCAGGGTAGATGCCCTTCTGAGATGGCTTACATAACTCAGGCTGACATATGGATCTTTTAGTACGTTTTTGCACAGTAAACTCCAACTGTGCTCAGCTTGGGCAGTGATGGCTCCCTCCTCAGTCTCCTTTCGGTGTGAATCTTGTCAAGAAACTGTCATTTGCAGTGACCCGTGTAAAAGCTACAGCTGACATGCACTTATCCTAAGCCACTGATGCTTGGACGGTTTACGCACACTGGCCAATTAGATACCGAGGGATTACAACCTGTGTTGTGTGATGGTAGGAAGAATTGTCACACAACATTTGATTGCAGTGAGTAGCAGGCTAAATTCAGCCACAAAAATCAGAACTGAATGAATGATTACCAGCATGAATTACAATCAAACTGTCACATAATCTTAATTGTGGAATGAGCTGCCACTATCTATTACGTCCGTCAAATTGATATCAATGTTTAAAAACTTGCTGAAAGTGCACTTAATGGTGGTAGCGTATAACGGTTAGATTTGGTGCTTTTTTTGTTGATGTGTGGCTTTATGCTTGTTGTTGCTTGTCCTTGTCTGATGTACAGCACTTTGGCTCAACCTCGGTTGTATTTAAATCAGTGCTATATACAGTACTGTGCAAAAAGAAAAAATAAAAATAAAAAAAAAATGCTTTCAAAAATAAAAAATCAAATGTTAAAAGTTTATAGTTTTCAAAACCCAAAATATCATGAAACAAAGATCAATCAGAATCAAACTTCAAATCATCAAGGTCCAACCCTGTTCCTTGGCCTTTTGCACTCCTTCATTCTTCTAGGTAACTTGAAACACAGCCTTTTTTTGAAAAGGGTTGGCAGGAAGGTGGCCCAAATCTCTGGAAAAAACTAACATTCAGACAGCTGGAGTTAGGGCAGCTTTCTTGCTTCTCTCTCTTCATTCTCCCCACAGTGAGACAGACAGACTCCAGGGCTTGTGGGGGATCATAGGGCCACTTCCAGGGTTCTACACTTTTCTTGAACTTCTCTTCTTCTTCTTAACGACTTTTGCTGTATGTCTGGGGTTGTTGTCATAAATTCGTTGTAAATTTGGGGCCAATCTGGATGGGATGGTTGCTGCCCTGATGGATATCTCTTGAATGGACCCTATCTGCTTGTACTTCTGAGGATACCATTAATTCTGACCAAATCCCCCCAAACCCATTAACCTTTGCAGCAGCCCCACCCCAAACTTGCAAGGAACCTCACCATGCTTCACTGTTGCCTGCAGACACTCATTCGTGTACCGCTCTCCAGCCCTTCGGCGAAACAAACTGCCCCTCTGCTACAGCAAAATTATTTCAATTTTGACTCATCAGTCCAGCCACACCTGCCTGCCATTTTTTCGCATTTCAGTTCCTGTGTTTTTCGTTCCAGTTGTTAGGCTTTTTGGTTTCCACGTTCAAGGGTTCTGTTTTTTGCCGCAAGTCTTCTTTGAAGGCCACTCACTTCTGGACTTATGCCGGTAGATAGACAGTTGATGGGTGCCCCACTCAGGGTACCACTGTTCGCATTGAGCTAGGGATGGCAGGCTGCTCGGGATCCGATGATTGAAGGAAGGGAAGAAAGCTTTTCTCTGTCTTTCTGCTGCCTCCAGTAAGTTTCCTTGGCCGACCACTGCCTCAACGTTTGTTTGCTTCTTCTTGCTTGCTTCTGCTTCTTCAAAAGAGCAGCTGTCTGAAAACCCCTTTCTGCCTGGGAATGCAAATTCTGAGAGAGGTACTTGCTGATGCAGTATAACTTGTGTTTGTGTTGTTGCTGTGCTCAGTCTTGCATGTTGACAGTGACTTTTGACAGTAAACTGTCTTCTTGTTAGCTCACTTTGTAGCTGAGTTTTGCTGTTCCTCCACCATTTTTTTTTTCCTCCACTCTGTTTTCTTGTTTCAGTTAATGATTGTGTTTCAACTCTACATATTGATTGAATTGATGAGCATAGCACCTGTTTGGTATAATTGTTTAATCATACAACCTAACTATATGGCCAAAAAAAATCCCTGACTTTGCTGAAGTGTACCTTGAGAAATTGATGCTGTTTTGAGGGTAAGGGTGTCACAACCAAATATTTGATTTTTTAGATTTTTCTTCTGTTTCACTTTTTTTGCATTTTTAATTGATAAAATAAATATAATATACCAAGTTTCTTTTTTGAAAGCATTCTTACTTTACACATTTTTTTTCACACTGCCTAAAAACTTTTTGCACAGTACTGTAAATAAAAGGAAAGAAAGATAATCTGAAATGTATTAAACCCAATGTCTGAAATACACATTCGAAAGTTTTTTTTTATATAAAATGTAATATATATATATATATATATAATTTAATATATAAATTGAAATTCAATATATGTTAAATCAAATATATTTTATTATATTTAAAAACAACAACAACAACAACAACAACAACAACATGTTATTCCTCATTCCGCGCAGTGTTGTCCTCCAAACCATATGCAAATTGAATCCTATAAAAATCAAGTAAATTGCTTTAAAGCTGCTTGTCAAAAGTTTTACATCAGGCTTCTAAGTCACAAAAGCACAAAATAAATGTTATCTGGTTTGGTGAATGTTCTGTTGGAATATAAATATCCCTCTCTCATTGTAACACGTTAATGCCATTTCTTTATCCTGTAAAAGTAAGAGATGTTTATCTCTTGCCTTTATAGTTATTTACATGTATATTTAAACCTAAACATGAACCTCTGTAAACCGATAAAAACTAATATTTAGTCACAAATATTGCCCTCCTTTTCCAATCGCAGTTCGTATTATGATTGATTTTGTGCTTGTTTTTTAAAAAGTGTCTTATAGACTTGGGCAGTCGTGGCTTGAATTTTTTGGGTCTCAAACCCACTAACTAACTGTAACTTTTTTTTTTGACCAGTCCATTTTGACATCTGAAATCTAATATCATCTGATGTGAAAGTGATTCAGCATCTTTTTCCCATTACAAGCTGCATTTTGTCACAGCTATCTGGACTTATTCATCTCTTGTTTTTATTGAATTACATGTGTTCGTTTGTTAGAGTTTTCCTGCCAGTCATCAGTTCCCATGGACACTCACCAGACCGTCACACCTGTTCATCATCTCCTCATAATCACTGTGTATTTAGTTCCTTTATGTTTGTCGGTTGTTGTTCATGTTCGTGTGTAGACACGCTGTTTCTTGGTCTTCATCATTGTGGATTTTCTAAATTTGTTTTCATTAAAGAACCCTTTTGTTTATTGAATTCATTTTGAACTCTTCTCCATCTTCATCTGACCAAAAGTATGGAATTTGCAGCAAAGTTTTCTGTGATTGCCCAGCGTTGATTTTTTTTTTTTTTTTACTTTTACTGAAAACTTCTGTCATCTTGCCATCACCAACCCCCTTTGACGATAACACCCTGAAGTCATTGTTCAGGATCGGGGCGAACTACCACCATCCCATAGACCTCCCAGACACCTCTGGACTTAACTGGAAGGATGCCATCATCCGGAGTCTGGAGAGGGTCTACCCACGGCCCAGATCACAGCTGGACCCAGATCCCATTTCAATACCCATGACCACAGAGGAATAGATGGAGAGCTGCCACCCACCGCGACGCATCAGCCTGAGCCCGAGGGTGAATGGACAGCGTTGACTCTCGTCCCGGAAGAAGAGCCCCCCGTGAGTCTGACCAGGGGTTTGAGCCCACAGCATCAGTGGCCGAGGGTATACTGGTAGAAGTAGAGATTGAGGACTGGCTGATGGACTTCAGTAACATCTCCCATCCTATCCCACCCCATTTCATGTTCCTCATCACTCTCCTTAGACAGCACTATGGACTGTAATTAGGTTATTTCTTTGGAACCCTCATCACTGTTTCCAGACTACACAAATAACTTTTTTGACTCTGATTTGTCGTTTTTTTTTTCGGATTTCTCATCGGATTTCTTCAATCTCCTCGAGTCTCCACCTGCCTCCCTCACCAGCCTACTCAGCCAGTCATTCAGCCCTGCCTCTGCTGAAAGTGTGCAGCCCTTCGACACCTCCGTTGATACCAAGCTATGAGGTTGAGCCGTACATCAAGCACCAGCCTGAGCGAGTGGATCTTGTGGCTCCTCCTCTTTGCTCCTCCCACCTTTGGCTCCACCAGACACTCCCAGCCTTTCGACTCTACCGGGTTCCCTCGTCCCACTGACTCCCTCTTGGACAGTCGTCACTCCACCTTCACCACAGTTTTATGGACCTCGTGCTACGTTCCGTTTCTCCACCCCTACAGCTGCAGTGGGCTCCTCTTTCCCTTCGGGTTCACTTCGGTCCTCCATCACACCGCCATCGCCTCAGTCCTTGGGCACTCTAGCTTCTCGAACGCTCATCGCTACGGCATTGTCTAGGTCTTCTGTGCCAGCGATGTCGCTCTGCTCCATTGACTTCTCCTCCATCCAGTTGATGTCAACCTCCACGCCACCTTGGACCCTCCCTGGACTCCACCATGGGCTGTCATCTCTAGGTTCTGGGTCTGTGCCTTCGGTCATCTACCACCATTGCTTCCTGGGCTATATGTCATCCGTTAGTCACCATTCCTCCGCCAGTCACCATCCCTTCACCTGCTCCTCTTCCCATCCTTTTGCCACCTTTCTCACCTACCTCTAAAGCCCACTCCATCCCTTCCTTAATGCTGCTTCTACGGTGCGAGGTCACGCCTATTGAGAGGTGACGTTCTGTCAGAGTTATCTGTACTCATTCACCTTTAGTTTTGTTTTCATCAGTCGCATGTGTTCTTTGTTTAATTTGCCCCACCAGTTCCCAGACCTACACATCTGTTTGTCATCTCCTCATTATCACTGTGCATTTAGTTCCTCGCGTTCACTCTGTGTTTGTTGGGTGGTGTTCGTGTTCGTGTGTAGACACCATGTTACTTTTGCTTCATCATTGTGGATTATCTGAGTCTGTTTTCATTACATTTATAACACTTACAGATAAGGGTGTGGCAGGAAAATGTTATGCACTTGGGAAAACATATTTTAAACACATTAAACATGTGCACCTTAAAACATGAACTATTTGAGTTTGTTTGAATCACTTTATATTAAAAATGCTCAAGTTTTGGACAACTCCGTGTGTGTACTTTTCCACTTCCATTTCTCACTTTGTTACCTTGTCTATTATTCATTTGTATTTTGTCCATTATCAATACTGTAAAATAACATTGGTTTTCCCGTGCAAAGACTAATCTATAATGAAATTTGTTGTTAGTTATTTTTCATGATTGGCTATCAATTTTATCAGTTATTGCAGGCTAATTAATTTTTAATGACTGTTTCTGTTTTAAAACCAAATGGCATACAAGTGGATGGCTTCAGGAAGAGCTGTAGAAAATGTTTTGTATAATGTTTTATGTAGTGCTGTACCTTAAATGACTTTTGGGAAAACAATTCTTAGTTTAAAAGATTAATTCTAAATCTTTGTTAAGGTTTCTATGAGATATTTGCCCACTGGTCACTAAAGTCATTGTCTTTATGTTAAAACATAATCTTAAATTCGTTCTAGATGTGAAAAATACACTTGAAAACAGCATTAAAGAGGCAAAAAGTCTATTTAAGATATTTGTGGGAAAAATCTGGGCTTTAATGGGCTAACATTTTAATCGTAGGTGGCTGCAAGCATCAGCCAAATCCGTGGCGCTGTTCACACCACACACATCTGCAACAGTACTCCAGCCATAAGAAGAGACAGACGATCCATCTCCTCTGGGAATCATTGTAGCGTATCACTCTCTGGGGTGCTCCTGAAATCCAGTTTCTTCCTCATATCTGCCACAGCTGATTCAGAGGCACTCCTGTTATAAATGTCCTTGTCTTTAAGATGCAGCTGGTGTTAGAAGAACTGATCCTAAATCAGGTGTGGAAGTAAAATTGAGATTTGACTGACTTAGGGTGGATATCGGTGGGAGTAATGTGTCTCAAAGCAGGTGAAACGGGGCCTAAGGGTACACTAAACCTTTTAGAGTCTGAAAGCTGGAAAGAGGATTTTAGCGCTATGTGTTAAAGTTTGCCCGGAGGAAGGTTCTGGATTGTGCAGGGGGCTGTACTAGGAATAAAAATGTGCTAAAATGGAAATTGTGGTGTAAAATGGCAAAGAATTTAACGCACAAAAGAACAGAGTGGCATAATGATTTAATTGGTTCACTAAGTGTAACTTATTCCCTTTTGGCCAGTCTCCATTTTCTTTTGTTTTTATACTTGTTGAATTCATTGTAATATCTGTTGTCTCGTTGTTTATATACATTATACACTACCATCCAAAAATCTGGGTTCACGTTCACTAAGTTTTTTGTGTAAAGAAATTAAAAAATCAGCAAGGACACATAAAATGTATTAAAAATGAATAAAAAAAAAGATCTATACATGGTTACAAAAGATTTCTATTTTTTGTAAAAAAAAAAAATAAAAAAAAATCATTAAAAAAAGTAAGTTTCCACAAGCAACTAAATACTAAGCAGCTTAACTGTTTATAATACATTATCAATATTTATAGAGATAATAAATGTTTTTTTGAGCACAAAATCAGCATATTAGATTGATTTCTGAAGGATCATGTGACACTGAAGACTGAAGTTATAATGCTGAAAATTCAACTTTGCAATCACAGGCAATCACAGATTTACTTTATATATATATATATATATATATATATATATATACATACATACATACATACATACATGCATATATATATATATATATATTAATCAAATAAATGAAACATTTTGATCAAAAGCTTCATACATACCAAACCTTGACAATATATATATATATATATATATATATATATATATATATATATATATATATATATATATGTTGTTTATATATTATATTTATATATATTATTATATATTTGTTTAAGCTCTTCTAATACAGTAGGTCTTATGGATGAAACTGTACATATATATGGCTTTATATTGTATAAATGCCTATTTAGCCTATAATGAATCGATTACACTTATTTTTATTGCCCATTATTTGGATGAAGAAAAGAAGTAACGTAGACAAGTTAAATACTTTCTCAAGGCTAAAAAGAAGGACTGGAAATATATTTCTCTAATCAGCAAGGAATTCAACCCAACAAACACCTGGCATGAGTCCTTTATTCTCTGTGTCACTCAATTTATCATCATGGTATTGTAATGTTTGTGTAAGTTTGGCACACAGTATTTATCTTGTTTTTCTTTCTTCTCACAGGCAGGAATGATCAGAACTGAGCAGGAGGAGTTTTTCATTGAGCCAGTGGAAACGGGACATCACGTGATGGAGCAGGAGGAAGAGGACGGTGGCCGTTCTCATATTGTGTACCGTTCCGCCGCCGTGAAGAAGCCTCCTGTTAGCTCGCTAGCTGCAGACTTTCACTCAAGAGGTTAGTCCCCTTAAATAGCTTTCCCTGCAAATTTTGCCGTTGCTTTTGTGTTATGAAGTTCTACCATTGTTCCAGCACTGTCTAACATTTCAGCATTTAGACTCTAAAGCATTTCATTCCAAATCTAGAAGTTACTGTCAGTGTGATTACAATTAGTGGTTTATGTGGTAGACATGCCTAGTTAACCCAAAGAGTCAAAGGAGGCCTCTAGTCAGCTTGGGTTTCACTGTTTGGATCATCATCCACTGGCTGCTCAGCTGAGTCCAACAATATGTCATATTGCATGTGGGGCTGGACCCAAATATTAGATTATTTGAATATTTGTTCAGTGGGTTGGTATTCTATTTTCAATTTTGAATATTAGTTGTTGTTTTTTCCCCACACACCTGGCATACTTCTTATACTTAATAAATATATTTGCTTCTTCTTAGCCTACTAAAGTGTTCCCTGTTACTGGAGTATTAAACGTTAGATTATACTGGCACGGCTCAGCTCAGAGATCCACTTGGTCAACTTACTGAGGTAAATGCTGCACAATGGTATCGCTTTTTACAAGGTTGGACACATCACAAACAGCCGATAATGGGTTGCTAATGTAACTCAAACCATGTTCCCGTTCGTGAGTCTTCTAAAAATCAGTAAGGATTTGAACAACTTAGAATGTCAGTGGTGAAAGGCATATAGTTCATCATAACATTGTAATATACATCATACACATGCTATATTGCTAAATCTACCTGAGTTTTCATATCAATAGGGAAGTATACCAGGATAACCTTCTCTTGAGACACTTCAGATCAGTCGTAGTTAATGATATGCCAAAGCAAAAAAATGACGCGATTGGTTGCAAGTTAGTTTGTGACATCAGAAACACCAGCAATTTCAAACTATGTTTTTTGAAACTGTTTTTAGATCACTGCGGTTTTAAAGAGAAAATACTCGGCAATGGTGTTGACTTATGAATTTGCAAATGTTGTGTTTTAATGCATATTAAAATCACCACATCGACATATAAACCACATTAAAAACTTGACCACAGGGGACTTTAATTTGTTACATATCTCTTTTTTTACACAGCCCCGCAGATGACATGCAGGTAAAAAAAAACATATTGTGGCCACGAATTAACAAATGGGTAATTCGACTTACTAATACGTTAGCTTTTTTTTCTTTTTTCTTTCCCTCACTTTAAGTAAAACATGTGTATAGTATAATAATTTGTTCCCTCATTTTACAAAATCATATAAAAAGAAAAATGTCAAAAATATTAGCCGAAATATATGCCTAAATTGAAAATAAAAACGTGACTTCACTTGAAAATGGGATCTGTTAATCATCACACGTTACAGATTTGTGTGTTTTGTGTCATATATCATTGAAAAGGTCTTTCAGGGACCCAACAAAACCAAGTGAACAGTATACACATTTTTGTTTATAGCTTCACCAAACACTAGCAAACCATAGTAGATCACTTAAATTTATTTAGACCAGGTGTTCTCGATTCAAACGAGCCCAAACACAACATAACACAACACTTAAAACTTGAGATAATTCTCATAGAGTGGCATTTACATGCTGCTTTGCCAAAGCTATGAGACATCCGAGCTCTGATCGCATAAAGACTGTAAAAAAACAAAAGTTGTTGTAAATTGAACTTGTTATACAAGAAGAAGTTGAGAAAACTCAAAAATCTCCTGAAACTGGTTGCCTTAAACTTTTAGGTTTTCTCAACATTATTATTATTATTATTATTATTATTATTTGATACAGTGAAGATAATGACAGTGATATAGCATTTTCTTTTCATTTGACAACATCGAGAAGGTCAGCAATTAAAAACGTGATCTCAGGTATGGTGGGTAGACAAAACAAACGAGCAGTCTTTACTCAACAGTTCTTCAATCTCATGGTTTACATTGCTGGATATAGCAAATGATGACAAAATTAACATGTTACACAAAATAAATGATGTATGCTTAATATCACAATAAGTATGTTCAAAATGGTGTGAATTATTATGATTGAAACTTTTAATATATTAAATGTGTGAAAGGTGTTTATATGACCAAAAATCAAATCCAATATTCATAGTACACAAGTAGATATGGTAAGGGATTTTGAGCTGTTAATCTGACGTTACAATCCTTAGTAATGCGAGTGAGTAATTTAAAAGGTTTAAAAAGCTTTAAAAAGTCTTTCTTTCTTGTTCTTAAAGGCAAATTTAAAATGTAGGTAGCTTTTGAGCATTTAACCATGATTTCAATGTAATGCTTACAAGTGACATTTCGCAGTTCTGCCAAGTAGCTGTTCTAGAGGAGATGTTGTTAGCACCATTTGGTCATGGACCTATTCAGGAGGTAGAAAATCAATTGCAAGCCTTTCTTCAATTGCTCTCTGCGTGCACAAGGCTTAGTCAAGTTTCAGCTGTTTTTTCCCTCCTCTTAAATGTGTTTATGGCAAAGCCGTTTCACGCTTTCAAACCATGCTGCGTGTCAATACACCTGTTGTCTAAAGCCCTCTGAAATGAGTGACTATTGGACTTTTACATTTTTTTTCTTTTTTTCGGATACGCTTCATGGAAAATGTGCAAGTACATTCAAATTCACTTATAAAAATGTATAAATTCAATGCAACTCTTAATTATAGGATTTCTGTTTGTGGATTTTTGTTTTGTTGAAAAAAATAAGAGTGATGCTTCATTTCAGACGGAAAATAACATGCACAGCCAGGAAGTTTTAGCATTGTTTACAAAAAAAAATAACAACAACAACAACATTTGGTTTCCTTTCTTGTCAGCCATGTGGGAAAAAAATAACTGTTTCACATGCGAATAAACAATTATGCAATTAAATATTGTTTTTTCATAACAATCTGTTTACAGTAGCTGTGTACTAAAAACATTCAAATTAAAAGGGACAGATAAATAATATTTCATTTTGAAATGAATAAAGAAGCAGGTAATATATGTTCATTAATTAAAATGAAAACAGTAAATAATTGTCTAGCCCTTACTTCCTGATTGATTATGGGGGAAAATTATTTTACTTTTTCTTTTTACATAATGTACAGTATGAATTCATTTGTGTTTTAAATTATTAATTGCATTGCGTGTTGCTAAAAATTTTATTTTTAGCACAATTTTAATGTGCATGAACTTTATACACACACACACACACACCAAAAAATGAAAAATGATACACTGCAAAACTTTACTGATTTATCATTTTCTACCCATTTTAACTTTAAATTCGCCACCTTATTTGCTGTTGTTATTCAGATACCTGATAAAGTATTTAATAAATTGTGATATTTTTGTCAGAATTTATAATCATATACAGTACTTTATCATATGATATTGATTATATATCATATAAACAATTGTCACTTTTTACATTTAAATGGACAAATCTGGTTGCAAGGTATGAATCATAAATCTACTGTGGACCCTTGACTAGCTTTACCATTCTAATACCATTCTGAACTATACTAACTGATGCACATCAGTGTGTGAATTCCCTCAAAAGTAGCATTCAATTCAAATATTCACAGATCTCTGTATCTGGGTGCTCATAGTCTCATATTCTTTCATAATTGCTTAATGGCCTTGGATATGTGAACAGACTCACTCAATGAATAGTTAGAAAGATTTTGTGCTTTGTCCTCGAGAACATAATTCTGTGTACTGTGCAGTGTGTTTCTCCATTTGAGATATTAGTGAGAGAAATTATGACCAAAAACTAAAAATATATGCCAGATCGGATCTCAAAGTACAGCAATGCTTGTGATGTTTTTGGGACCAAAGCGTGTCACTTCACTTTAATGTGCAATTGATCAGCTAAAGGTCGATCAATTGTGACCTTTATAGCACTATAGGTGTTGACGCAAAAGTGCTGGTATGAGAGGCATCATAACTTTCAGTTGTTGCTGCATTGTGTAGCTGTGCATTGAACGGGTCCTGGAGTGTGCGGTGAATATGGGGGATTATGAAGGTCTATTCTGAGAGCTCACGTCTGACACCGCAGCCATCAATAGTAAAGGAATAAAAGCAGCTGTGGAGAGGAAAAATGAGTTTCCATAAGAGTGCGTGGCAGAAGGATCTAGAAAGTGACAGATCTTAGCAAAGCTTAGTTTAGCGATGAGCTGAAGTGTGCGCCTATGAAGTGCTAGGGTGAGTCTGGATGGCGTGGGAAGCGATGCTTGGGAGGTGGTCGTGCTGCACTCTGCTGTGAAAAAGCGGGGTTTTTCATGGCCAGACGGTCATGTGATGCAAAGACAACATAACTGAGCTGTGTTCCAGCTATGCTGCATTTTACCTTCTCAGAATTCACAGCACCATCGATTAACAACATCACTGTTGGAGCAGATTAACGGTTGTTCTTGTGGTTAACTAGGAAGTTGAATCGTTCTTTAGGGTTTAATGTTTACCATGGCATATTTTGTTGAACATGAACATTACGTAAATGAATGTAATGGTGGTTTATAGCAAGAAGGGCTGGGCGAATGTGATGTTCACAAGAATTTTAAGCAACATTGAGATGTTTTTTTTTAGATGATATTTTAAAAAGTGTCATTAGATTAGTTTTGCATGTTTTTTTTTTTTTTTAAAGACATACTGATTATAAGAATCTGCGTAGTAGAGAATAGAAGGCCAAGTAACCATAATTTCATGTTATTGAAATCCTATGTGAGAGAATCAAATAATCACTTTTTTATTCTCTAAAACAATAAAATTGGTTTTACACAAACTATTCATTCATTGACAGCCCTCTAAAATACAAGTAAAGCACTTGGTTATGCGACTAGATCTTTCCTGTTGGTAACTAAAAAAATGTCTGTCATTAATCATTGGCTACTAAATTCTTAGGTTGCTCTCGAACACGTTGATCATCGACTGTTATTAACCAATCGACCGATGGCCGCTAGTGAGAATAATAGCTTTTATCGGCCGATACTGGTTATTGGACTTTTCCAAAAAAAAATTTGTGACTTTTAAAGGTATATTGTTATTTTGGTGTATATAAATGAAAATGATTTTCTTATGTATATATGTATGTATGTCCCCTCCGTTCTCCTCTTTATCAAGAGAATATTCTTTTGGTCAGTGGACTGAGGCATGCACAGACAGATGGACCCCCATGAGGCGTATCCCACAATGCATCACCTGCTTCTACTGCTGCTTCACCCTCAGGATGTTCTCCAAGCAAATACAGTTTGTCTGGTTAACTGTGTACTTTGTTTTTAATGGTTGTGCTTCTTTTTTTCCTTGTCTTGCAATGAATTTGAGTTCTTTTTGGGTCACTGTTTGATGGTTCATTTGGTAGACCAGAAGTAGACAGCTGTCGAGGGGGTTTAATTTTACACAGTGTCTGTTTTTCTGGCCTGTTTTGTTGATTTTGTCTGGAAAAAGTAGGTTGCAAGTGAAGCATTCAAACAAATTAGTGTAGTAGCACTTAATTGTCACATTGTTATTCTGTCCATATTGGCAAATCCTTTTTGAGATGATGTGCACCACCCACATGAACAGGATAAATTAGTGACTCACTGAATCTCATGTGTCATATTTAGCGAGTTGTGTTCATTGTTTCATATGCTATTTTATTATGTAAAAGCAATTTCCATATCACTATTTCCATTGCAAAAAGGGAAGAATAAAAACACTTTGAAACTGTCACATGGGATTTTAATAAGATGGTACCCTTCATAACAATATTCCAACATCTATTTGGCTACCCACTGCTAGTGCAAAATTGATTATCATTTCAATTTGAAAACATGCAGTATGTCATTTTTATTTATTGCCACAAAAGGTTCAATTTTTCAGGTGATGTCACCATTAAATTATTACCGGAATGATCCCTCCTGACTAGCTTTAGTGTCTTACAGGAATTGAAACTACAGCCTTCCGGTTGCCAGCCCTGAGTCTAAACCACTACACAAAATCCTTTGCTGAATCAATTTAACTGGTCTTTTCCCCATTGTGACTGTTTTTTTCAAGCAAACCTGCAGGTAAAATAAGGAGCCATTTAATCCTGGTTCTACAGAGCAGCCTCCTACACAGTGACTGTCCAGGCCTATTACATCATGTCTTGGGAGAACTGCACATGGAATGGACAGAAGTGAGGAAAGAAAACGGGAAAATAATCCTGTTTTCCATTATTGCTTTTTTGGTTTGAGCCTCAGTGTTTTACGCGATGGGTCAATGATAGGTTAGTACTGTCCATCACTTTTACGCTACGCGTTGTGAACGTCTTGTGGTGGAATTTGCTGTGTTAAGCATTAATGAATGTGGAGGAAATGCTTGGTGTGGAATGGTCACATACTCACACTCCAGTATAAATGTGTCACACACACAGAAGAGGGAAATCGTTGAGGAAGGAAATTCAACTGTCAAGCAGGTGAGAATGACTTAGCTCAGTGATAGTTCAGCATGTGCAGACAAGAGCGGTGCACAAAAAAGAAGAATTAAAATTCGAAGAAGGTAGAAGATCCACAGGTTAGTAGCCGGGGTGGCAATGCAAATAGTCGTCGACAAGACCAGACTGTGGGTGAGTGGATTGTGCTGGTATTTATTGGTAGTCCTGATTAGGTGCAGCAGGTGTAATGAATCAGAATTCCGGTGACAGAGATCGAATGAGAGGAGTGATGGGATCTGCTGCTGAAGAAGTTGCTGACTCTGCGACAAAATGTTATCTCAATATCAAATAATAGTTGTCATACATGCACAAATGGCATCTTGCAAAATTAACAGAAAGTCAGTGAGAAAGCAGCTCCAAAATAAGTAGGATTGTGTGACGAGCAGGGCGGGCGAGAGCCGTGAGGGAACGGCGCGATCGTATTTGATTAAAAGTTGTTGAACTTTCGCCGGTTCCCGCCTCCTTCTTCCCGTACTTAAGTACTGCGTTACAGATTGGTACTACTTGAGATTGTTTTTTTTTGTGTTTTTTTTTTGGCAGACTTTGGTCTCTGTAAGATTCTTCAAAATTTCTCCTTTAGTCTTCCGCTCATAAAATAAAGTCATAGTAGTTTAGAACAAGATACAAATGATATAATTTTAAGTTTACATCCAAAAGTTCTTACTGAGCTGTCCCACAGATGGATAAAAGTTTGTTTTAAACATCAACTCTCTTGCACCTGTTGAATGCCTGAATTCAACCTCAGTTAAATCGATCAGGTTTCCATTCTGAGTTTGTCTCTCTGTCTCCCTTAGCAACCCATGCTCTGATCTGCTAGTCAGTGGGGACTCACAAACATATAAAATTTCAGCCTAGAAGAGATGCTGCTTTTCATTGGTCATGATCATCATGGTCATGGTCATCTATCTATCTATCTATCTATCTATATCCATCCATCCATCCATCCATCCATCTATATTGTCATCTTTATGGGGACATCTTTTAGGATTTGCCAGGGACGCACTAACACACACTTTAAACGTAAGGTTCCAAAAGATGGTTTTCAAAGAGAAATGACATTATTGGTTCCCCAAATAACATTTTTAATGGTTTTCTGAACATTTTAAAAATATGACCAACCTTTTTCCACTATTAAAAACCTTTTGTGCTGTGGATTGGTTCCATGGATGGCAACGCTCCTTTATGGAACTGTTGATGCTAATATAGAAGTTTGGGGGTTTGGGGGTTTATTCCTTTTCCTTTACGAACCATCCAGTTGGTTTTCTCCCTTTCTCCACAGGCGGTCATGTGGTATTCGTAGCTACACCCACGGTATACAATTATTTCAGTCTTGCCATTTCCATCTGTATGTTCTGTAACCGAATTTGTTTGAACTGGACAGATTACAGGGCAGCACCAAAGCTGGTTTTAGTGGTCTTTTTATGGGATCTTGACTCCAGAACATCTGTTCTGAAAGGCCTAATATTACAAAATAATAACACACCCAGTATTCCCAGAGATAGACCCGATGGACTTGAGCACTGGAGGAAGCAGCTGGTTGTAGGATCACTTCCTTCACTGAAACTCTATAATTTTCTCACACACTCTCTCTGTGTCTCCATTTCGGTCTCTCTCCCTCTTTCTTACTTTCATGTTTCCATTAATTTGTAACACCTGGAAAAGGGTACACATTGATTATCAGAACAAAGTGTTTAATTCCTTTTGCAGCATGTGCTCAGAGCTTTTCCAGTATGTACTATGAGTATGTGCTGCTTAAATGCTGTATATGAATGACATATTTAGGAAATATATATGGCAATATCCATGATCACACTGGATATTGTGTGGATACCAAAAGGTATGTTAATGGCAGGTTTTAAAAGAGGCTCTTTGTTTTGAAATACAAGCAGTAGGTATTGTATGATGACATGTTTTTTTTTTTTTTTTATGTTTCTTGTTGCGTTTTGATATGCTGGGTTTTTCAGATAGTATGTGACAATCAGGGCTGGGTGGGTTACTTTTAAAATGTATTTCACTACAGATTACAAACTACATGCTTTAAAAAGTAATTTGTAACGTATTTCGTTACATTACTCAAGTTTAGTAACTTAATCTAAATACTTTAGAATACTTTGGAATACTAATAAGTGTGAAACAAACACAAAAAAGGTCATTGCAATTTTTTATCTTACAATTCTGACTTTTTCCCACAGAATTACGTGATATAAAGTTGCAATTGTGAGTTATAAAGTCAGAATTATGAGATATAAACTCGCAATATTGAGAAAAGTCAGAATTATGAGATATAAACTCACAATATTGAGAAAAGTAAAAAATATGAGATAAAAACACAATATTGAGAAAAGTAAGATTTATGAGATATAAACTCAAAATATTGAGAAAAGTCAGAATTATGAGATATAAACTCACAAATTGTGAGAAAAAGTTGCAGTGACCATTGAATTATAAAATGACTCACAAACAACTATCACAAAACATGAAAACAGTCGTGGATCATCAGGTCATGACAGGACAGTTAAGTTGACAGTTGGGCAATTTTTTTTTTATAAATTCAGTCATTTTTTCTTGTTCAGGACAGTACTAAATAAAAATAACAAAACTCTTAAAAGTATTAAAATGTTGATGAAACTGAACTCCGCTTTTTCAGACTGTCAGAGTCAGAGAATCGCCAATTGCTGTTTAAATGACATTAAAACTCAAAGTAATCACTTTGGTAATCTAAAACACTTTTCAGATGTAACTGTAATCTGATTACCACCCATTTAAAATGTAACTGTAATGAAATACAGTTACTCACATTTTGTATTTTAAATACGTAACTAAGTTACTTATTTCGTATTTCGTTACTCCCCAACCCTGGTGACAACGCGAGTATACTGAGCTCATTCCTCAATCCTTCTTTCTATAAATTTAGTTTTCACATCCTCACGGTTTAAGTTACAACAAAGCATATTCTTGGCTGGTCTATCACCATATAAACCAGAATAACCTCCACTGCACTCAAAATAACTTTTGCTCGGGAGCCATGTGCTGTCAGATGCTTGAGGTAATTCTTGAGACTGTTTCATGTGAGAGTGATTCACCTTGGAGTGCTGTTCTCTGTAGGTCTGTTATTGAGTCATCACTCTCAGTGCCACACCACTATCATTACTGGGAGGGGGCATTATGGGAAATAGCAGGGTGTGTATCCGCCTGAGCATCTGGGATACACATTAAAAAACTGGTGATTCCAATCACGATGTCGGTGAGCACATGAATGCACATAAAAACTAGGGCTATCAACTTAATTAAATGTTAATTTCGTTAATTAATTATATAAAACATAATATGAAAAGGAAATGTTATGATACTGTATGCATGTAAATAGCATAATAATAATTCAGTATTTTTATAAAAAAATTATTTTGTCTGCCAAAATAAATCATCTTAAATCGTTTTCATTGATGGCCTGCAACGTAGTTCCTTTAAGAGTTATAAGGAATTAGCTCCCCATTTTATATTGCAAAAAAAAAAAAAGAAAGAAAAAAGGGGGAAATACAAAACATTTAGAAAATGTGAGGGTTTTATTCCCAGGGTTGATTGCATTAATATCTAGTAACAATTTTGTAGCCCTATTAATATTAAAGGGATAGTTCACCCAAAAATGAAAATTCTGTCATCATTTACTCACCCTCAGGTTATTCCAAACCTGTATGAATTTATCTCTTCTGTTGAACATAAAAGAAGATATTTTGATGAATGTCAGTAACTAAACTTTTAATGGACCCCATTGACATCCACAGTATTTTTTTATTTTTCCCATATTGTGGAAGTCAATGGAAGTCATCAACTGTTTGGTTACCCATATTATTCAAAATTCAAACATATTTGGAACAACTTGAGGGTGAGTAAATGATGACAGAATTTTCATTTTTGTGTGAACTATCCCTTTAATGTTCTTGTTTTATTGTAGAAATAATGCATATCTTCTATTGTAGGTGAGTTTTCTTGTATAACGAAAAAATAAACATTGCAAGAAATGATTATATGTGATGATTGTGAATTATTTGGCTATATATGTAGTTAATCATGTAATTAATGTGTTTAGTACAGAAGCAACTGTTTGACATTTAATGATAATTTATTGAACCATATGCTCATTATTACTGCATATTGGCTTCTTGTTTAATCAAATGAATGGGAAGTAATTGAGAGTAACAAAACAAAACACCTGAGAATTTTTGTTTTTGTTGGGAAATGGTAGACAAAGTAACCATGGCCATTGCAGGCAAATTGGGTAATCATCAGCAACTGTTTAGAATTAGCCATGGCGTTGTGTTTGTTGTGGATCGTTTTTTCCCCCACCAGCCTGAAAACCAGTGCTGATTTCATCGTGAAGATGTTTTGTTTTGAGCCTTCTTTAGCTGTCCGCACCTCTGCGTTTCATTATTTGATACATATGTCATGTTTTTCATTAAAGTTCCACTCCATAGTTGCTGGGAACATGGCTATTTTAATAGATGTTCACATGCCCTTAATTAGAGATACTCTGGGGGTAATTGAATGCCCAAATGACACCTCTGGCCTATTAGAATTCATTAATGTGTTGTGATTAGCATTCACAGCGCTCCCCGGAGGCATTTGAGGAGTTTGAGGAGAGATCATTTTGAAGCAGGAGGTCTGGATCACACGTTTCAAAGATACTACTGCAGAGTCTAGATTATGAGTGTCAAAACTGCTGCACTTGCTCGTGGAAAACCTCTTTGAACCCTGTTAACCAGTGCTTTTTTTAAAGCGGGTGCAATGTTTATAATCTCCTGACGCTCTAATTACATTGGAGATCATGTTTTCAGATGATGTTTTGGGTGGTTCAGAGTAGTTTCCGCAGTTCCAGATGGTTTACTTGGTGTGATTATGACGCATGTTAGTTTTGAGTGTTTATTTGGCAGAGAAGAAGGGTTTGATGTTGATAGTAGCTCATGAAAAGCATCTACATGGTTTCGAATGTGTAGCTGGCAGGCAAAACGCCCAATAACATTCTACTGGCTTTGATTCATGGGGTGTCTGGTGTGTCACTCCTCAGTTTGGACAAATTTAGCACATTCATGTGCACCCATCAATCTACTATAAGTGCCCTGCAACTTACACTCATATGCAAGCATTTTCCATTCATTTGCAGTGTGATGGAATACAATTTATAACTAGATAAGCAATATGGGAACGATCATGTTAAGCAGGTCTGGTCACAAATGCGAACACTTAGCAGAGCAGAAGGGAGAATCCATTTTGACTGAAAAGTGATGGTGAAGTTCTTATTAACTTATTAATTAACAAATTTAAAGAAAATTTCAATTTTAAAGCCAAACTAGCTCTACATTATACTGCTCATAACACATACCAAGTAAATGGACATGAGATTGAAATTATGTGAGAAGAAAGAGACTGAGGAATGATATAGGCAAACAGATATGGAACTTCCCGAGCTATGTAGGAAATAAGTTTCTTAGAACGATGTAGCTGTATAATTGTCAATTATGCTATTCATGGTCAATTTTACAAAACATATTTGATCACTGAATGCAACGTCCGACTAATCAAATTCAAGTATACCATAGAGTTTTAGAACTTTGGCATTTAAAAGTAATCTTTCTATCACTTACTTTCTTCTGTGGAACACAAAAGAAGGTATTTTAAAGAATGTTACAGTTTTGGAGGAACATGAGGATGAGTAAACAATGATGAATAATGAAATTGTAATTTTTCTGTGAAACATCCCTTTAATATTTCTTAGTGTTTTCTCAGGGAATAATATATCATCCTTTTGATAGTTTTGTCCTTTTGAAATGTTTTGCACTCTTTCAAGTGTTTGGATAAAGAAAAGAGGCTCTTTAAAGAACAAGACTGATTGATTTCTGCAGAGAGTACTGATGATGGTCTAATTAGAATTTTGACACAAACATTTGTGCTCATTAGGGAAAGCAATATAATCACAAAATCATTGCAGCATCAGAGATCAAATAGGACTACTAGTGTGATCTGAACAGCATTCGTGTACATTAAATGTCGGTAGGCTATTTCCATTATTTACTCACCCCGTGTTAATCTAAACCCTCTCTTTCCTTTCATTTTAAGCATTGAAAAAATTACACCTTTCAAAATTTCCAACAGAATGTCATAGTTTTGGAACAAAATTATTTATTCTAAAGCAAAGCATGTGTTAATTTAACATTTTCTGATCAAACAATTGCCCATGTAGATGTGCTAAACATGTGATATGTACAAAGTGTCTGCTCGAGCTTCATAGACCTGCTTTTCCTCTGGGCTGTTAATTATTTCATATGGTATTCTGATCTCAGATATCCACCCTGCAAGCAGTCCAACTGGTTAGTGATTCTGCAATGCAGCGAAGAGTATACGTGTGTGCAAGAAAGAACTATTGACAAAAGTGATGTGCTTATTCAAATACTATTGCTTTTAGTCACTGTATATGCAGCTTTCACTTAGAAGAGTGGGCAAATGTGTATAAGCCTCATTAAAAAGATGATCTCCAGTAATTTGAGGGAGCTGATTTTGCTGTCCTTGAGGCATGGCTAATTGAATGAACACTTGTCTGATTTTTTCCCCTTCTTTTTTCACCTCACACAATAGCCTGTGGGCCTGCTGACCCGTGGGAAACTTTAGACACTGCGTGAAGAATGAAAAGAATGTGGAAACATTTCAGTTGAATTTTGTATTTGCACTGCATTTATTGGAAAGCCAATTTCCAGGAAAGTATGTATGTAGTGATCTTCCAGTTGTTAAGGTGCTGCACAGCCTTTCTGCTCTTTTCAATGGATTATTGTGTCTTTGTAACATTAGGTTAATCCAGCGGGAGTGAAGCGAAATAAAAGCAGTCCAGGGTGGCCACACAGCAAATGGTTAAGGCAATGAACCAACACCTCCACTGGCTTACAGAGTAATTGTGTACTGGGAAACTGTAGGACTACCTAATACAGCCGCCCACTTTTACTCAGGCGAATCTGATGACTGCAGCACCCAAATCAATTTTAGCCCATGCGATGAACATGATTTATTTCCACTAGTCTGAGCTCCTTGCTGTATTGACATTCTTTAGGTTTCATTACTGTGCACCTCGTAGGGGTATCCCTCATTTTAGAGCAAACAGAGTTTCAGATGTTTCTCCTAAAATTCCTTATGAGAAATAAGAGTACATAGAAATGACACATGAGAAATATCTGAGAGAAAAAGAGTCAAAACTGAGAGAGTGGTGGAAGAAACAGAACATCTCTTTATTGTCTTGCTGCAGTCTCTTTCAAGACTTCATTTTATTGCTCAGAGGTTGCTCTTTCTAAGCTTTTGAGACTTAGTTGTGATTCTCATATATCTCTCGTTTCAGTATTATCAGCGTTTTAGATGTTTCTCCTAAAATGCCTTAGTAGAAACAAACGAGACATGAGCAAAATCTTTGAGAAAAGGAGTTAAAACTCAGAATGTGGTGGAAGAGACTGTCTTGCTGCAGGCTTTCAAGGCTTCATTTTAGGAATATTTTATTGCTCAGAGGTTCATTAGTTAACATGAACTAATAATGAACTGCACTTATATAGCATTTATTAATCTTTGTTAATGTTAATTTCAACATTTACTAATACGTTTTTAAAATATCGTTAACATTAGTTTATGCACTGTGAACTAACATGAACAAACAATGAACAACTGTATGTAACTAAGATTAGTAAATACAGTAACAAATGTATTGCTCATGGTTAGTTCTTGTTCGTTAATACATTAATTAATGATTAACTAATGAACCTAATTGTGTAAAATGTTACCTCATATATCTCTCATTTCAGTATCAACAGTGTACTCTAACATCAAATGGAGTCTCCTGCTTCTCACACTTGTCTTCTGAGACGAAAAACTCTCGCAATGGTCTCCTTTAAAGTTTTAGAAGAGATCTCAACAACATCACGTATTTTCAGATCAGAATTTGATTTTTGATTGATCTCCTTTTACCAAGAGACGCTGGAGCTCTCACTCTTGTCTTCTCTGAAGTTTCAGAATAGATCTCAATAACAGACTTGTCTCTGTACCTAAAGACATTGGCACTCTCACATTTGTCTCTTCAAAAGTTGGATTAAAGATCTCCGTAACATCACACACCGTGCTCAGATTTTTCTCCTCGGTTAGAGTTTCTGGAGCTCTCACATTTGTCTCCTCTAAAGTTTTGAAGTGCTCTCAGCAAATTTGCGTATTTGATGTGTTGTGTATTTAAGCAAATTTACCAAGTCAAATGTCTCAATGTGAACTCAAAGATTCCTGTCATATAATATATATTAAAATTCAGATTAGTCAAGGATTGAGTCATTTAATGTGCCTTGCTGCAAAGAAAGCTCCATGCTCGATGCTGCTGAGATGTCTTCTGAAAATTGAGAGAAGATTGAGAGCTCCAGAGTTTCAAGCAAAGAAGACAAGTCTGTGCACAGTGTGTGATGTTATTGAGATCTCTTCTAAAACTTTAAAGGAGATCATTGTGAAACATTTGAGAAACATTTGAGATGTTAGGTTTTTTTTAGCCATTTTGTGGACAGCACATCAACATCGAATCTCAGCTAAAGGTACTTTCCTGCTCCTCTTCCCTTCACACCTCTCCCATTTTTTCCTGCCTCTCATCCTTTTCTCATTCGCATCACATTTGTCTCCTTAAAATCTTAAAGACATCTCAGCAACATCGCACACTGCTCAGATTTTTCTCCTGAAATAAAGACTCCAATGGTATAAACTTCTCTGAAGAGACCTCAGTAATATTGCACACTGTGCTCAGAAGACTCTGGAACTCTCACGACAGACTATTGTGAGAGGGTTAGTTTTTGTCTCAGGAGACAAGTGCAAGTAGCAGGAGATTCAAGCAAATGTCTCCATTTGATGTTAAAGGATTAGTTCACTTTCAAATGAAAATCACCTTTAGCTTTACTCACCCTCAAGCCATCCTAGGTGTGTGTGACTTTCTTCTTTCTGATGAACACAATCGTATTAGTAGTTATATTAATAAATATCCTGAAGCATCTTTAAAATGTAAACTTTAAAATGGCAGTGAACGGGACCAATTAGTATGAAGCTGAAGAAAGTGCATCCATCCATTATAAATGCACTCCACACAGCTTCGGGGGGTAAATAAAGGCCTTTTGAAGCGAAGCAGGGTGTTTGTGTTAGAAAAATATCCATATTTAACAAATTATAAAGTAAAATATCGAGCTTCTGCCAGACTGCCTTCCGTGTGGATATTTTTGGATATAAAAATGGATATTTTTCTTACACAAACGCTTCGCTTAAGAAGGATCGATGCACTTTTTTGAGCTTCATTCTCGTTTGTCCCATTGAAGTAAAGTTAATTTAATCTTCTGCCTGTTTTTGTATTATGAGTTATTTTAGTTTGTTAATAAAGCCTATTTGAATTCATCATCTTTGATGTGCCTACGAAACAACAGCTCACCATGACACATATAAAATGATAAAACCGCTTATAGAAGCTGACAACAGTTTAACGCAATAAGTTCTTAATAAACTTTTAAAAAATATCTTGTTTCACGTTACTGCATTAGTGGTCACTGAGTTCACAGAATTTCTTTTCATTCTAAACCTTGTGCTCTTTTTCTGACTAGCATCGTTGTTAGTCACACACTTTTTTTTGCTGCTGAGTGTGTTTGCTTTTTCAGCTTCACACAGTAACGGCAGAACAAGGACACAAACTTAATGTTTTATTAGTTCATTGTGGTGTGATATACAAAATCAACACTAGCCAAGTACCTTGCCTCACTCATGTCGTGATTCTGTGAATTTCTCTCTTGTTGTCTTGTTTGTGTATTCATATTTGTACACAAACATTTGTGGATTATATGTCAAGTCTTCTGAAGCCATAAAGTATAAGCACACAATGAAGAGTATACTGACATTTCAGACCTTATTCACTAATATTTTTCCCCTCTGCAGAATCTCTGAAATGTCAGTGATCAAATTGCGATTAAATTCAAATATAAAAAAGTTTTAATTTTTTGACTGAATTGTTAATATTGTTAAAGGTACACTTTAAAATGTAATCAAGGCCAGTCATAACAAAGTACCCATGTTCTCTTTGGAAGTTTTTATTCACTATGGCAGCTTTGCAAAAACACAAAGACACACTGAAGTTGTCAGCTGCTAGAAGAGAGTAATGGGGCATAATAGACATCTCACCTCGCTATATCAGTGTTATGAAGAGAAAAGAGAGACGGCTGTCTCCTTTAAGTGTTTTTGGCAGCTTAACTGATAGTAATGAAACATAACAGCCAGCCATAATAAATGTCACTATTACTTAGTGGGGCTCTGAAGGGAATTAAAAAAAACAAAAAAAAAAAAACAGGCACAGACTGAAACTCAGTTCTGTGCTGTACTCTATACTTGTGTGGATGACATAATTCCCATCTATGGATGTCTGTGTGAGGGAAAGAAGCCAAACTTTGACGTGATAATAACTTAGGGGATAATGCAAGCTTGTTGTTCTGCACCTTCTTAAGGGAATGGTGGAAAACATCTCGGTTACGGTTAACCCTCATTCCCTGAAGAAGGGAAAGGAGCCGTGCATCAGAAGTGAATCGAGAAATTGGGATATCGTGTCTACTAAACGAGCCAATGCATGTTGTAGTGTGATATTTGCATGCGGTCACACACTACTGTTCCACATGTCTCATTCAGTGAGACTATTGGATAACACTGGGAAAGCAGGCCCTTGCAGGGGGAGGGAATGCTGCAGAATCCACATCCTGCCCAACAGGAGGTATAAGTGGGGATATATATATGGACTGGCTAATAGGGACAGTGGAATGTACAGAATGTATCTGGGTTGGCTCCTGCCAACCGGGAGGAGAAACACCTGGCAGGGAGGACAGAGCATCTCTGCCAAGGGAAAGACACGGGGCTCACCGTGGGGAGACTTACCATGGAAGAATACACATATGGGACCGCCGTGGGGGTCACAACATATGGCACATAGCCTAGCACAGGTTCCACAAGGTGATGGCATCCACTATCCAGTGGGCCATCTTCAGCTTGGACACAGCAATTCCCTTCTGCTGGCCTCCGTAGCAGAGCTGCTCTGAGGTCCTAAAGCTCAATCTGGTTGACCGAGTCCAGCTCCACACTGAGAAAAGAGATTCTTTGCAAATTTTTCCCAGCTGACACAAAGACCCAACCGGCTGAGGTCATGGAGTATGAGATGATGGAGCACAAAGTCCCTGTGTTTGCACAACTGCTCTTGAAAGTGGGCCAGAATGAGTCGTCAAGGTAGTTGAGGATGCGAATACCACCAATATTCTGTCAGGGGAACAATGGAATCCTCCACGACTTTCAAGAAGCCACTGGGCGACAGGGAAGACCCGAAGGGTAGGACCTTGTACTGATTTGCCAGCACATCGAACGCAAACCGAAGAAAGGGTCTGTGACGAGGGAGAATGGGAGACATGAAAGTAAGTGTCCTTCTGGCCGATTGCTGCGAGCCTTGGGGGCTAATGTATTCAAAAATGCACTTCTGCATCAGCATCTTGAGCAACAGCCTGTGTTGGGACCGATTCAAGACTCGCAGGTCCAAGATTGGCCATAACCCACCACCTTTCTTGGGTACAATGAAGTAGGAACTGGAGAGCCCTGACTTCATATCGGCTGGAGGGACTGGCTCTATTGCGTCCTTCTACAGTAGGACTGCAATCTCCGCCCAAAGAACAGGAGCATTGCTTGTCAGCACATGGGTGAACAGGAGAACCCTGAAGGCCAGGGTATGGCAGGCAAACTGAATCACATAGCCGAGTCTGATTGTGCAGATGAGCTAGCTAGACAGGCTGAGGAGTGTTAGCCAGGCCCCTAGGCTCTGTGCAAGTGGGACCAAAGGCACAATAGACATACCTGAGGTGGGTCAACGAGGTGGAACACAGGGACCCAACAAGGACGGCAGCATGGCCAGAAGTGGGGTCTGGGTGTTGGGTGCAACTCCAACCTGGCTCACGTTTTTTTTTTTTTCCCAACCCGGCAATGTCTTCATTACCGCCTGAAGAGCTGTATCCACTTCCTCCAGGTCACCCGTCTCAGGGCTGCTTACAAAATATTTTGCCACCTGGCTTGGCAGCAGGCTGGGTGGGCTGTTTGCAACTGGCTCCACAGTGTTGCCTCGGTGGAGGCCCTCAGCGATGAACAGGCAAAGCTTCTGCGGCCGGTGGATGGATGGAGGCAGCAGCGGATTTCCCCTCAAGGAAGCGGCCATTGGACACAATTGCATCACAACGGCATGCTCGACTATACCCCTTGGCTGCTCCGCCATCCAGGGTAGTGAATGTGGATGGACCTTGTTATGCTATTCCTGGAAGAATGGTACCGGAGTGGGGCTCTGAGAACCAGCACGGGCCACCCTTAGAAACCAATCATCCACCTTTGATGTTTAAGGACACAGTGAAGGGTCCCACACGAGCCCGACTCTGTCGGCGACCCGGGCAGCCATAGCCGTCAATTCTGGATCAGGCTTGAATGATGCCACTCCCCCAGAAGGAGGCAACGCAGCCGAGTCTTCATCTCCAGATGATTGAAGGTTAAAATAAATGGCTGGTCGCCCATACGAGGGACCACTGCAATCTTCTGGAAGTACGTACCACAGGCTGCGATGTGTTAGGGATGAGAGGCCCACGAAGATTGCCTTAGTAAGGAAGCCCTCGCCGTAATCCTCAGGTCACCTATTCTATTCGGCAAAGAAGTACTTTTCTGATGTCCTCAGCGTGTTGAATGTCTAGATGTCTGGATGTGATACTGTCAGTGGAGGAATTTCTTGAACATGATAACAAACATTTCCCAATCCCTGGAATTATTTTAATATTTTTTTACATTAGAAAAAGAAATGTGCATAAATATATTAATACAAATAAAATAAATGTAATATAGAAATAGAAATATGTATTTCTTATTGTAAATATTTTAGCAATTTGCAAGTAATCTTTTCAATTCTGAAAATGGCTTTTTTTCTTGTGAAGATCTTGGCAGGCTTGGCTAATGGGAAATTCATCATGGTGTTTTCAGCAGTGTTCTTAGAAATAAAAAGTAATAACAACCCCACAGAATAGGCTCATTCAGACGTTCACTGTGCCTCTAATCATCTCACACTTGTAGTTTATGTTATATAGGCATCATGTCTTTCAAACTGATTCTAAACCCTTGAATACTGACAAGCGACCGCTGAAGATGGAGTGTGCACTGCTGATGTCTCTCTTGAGCTGAGGAAATCCCCAATCTCAGGCATGGCTTTCAGCAACAGCACTGCTTTCCTCTCCATCTGGCTGCTGTTGCTTGTGCAGAAGAGGTATTGCATCTAGTCTTTTGGGTGAAGTTGTTTATGGTCAATGCAAGTAAATGTTTCTTTAAAGGGGACATGACTTTTTCCACGTTTAAGTGTTATAATCGGGTCCCTGGTGCATCTACCAACCCTGAAAACGTGAAAAGGGACAACCCGGTTACTTTGTTTTGGGAAGCCTTTCTCTGCAAATGTGAAAAAATGAGCAGCTCAGATTTCGCTCCCCTTGTGATGTAGGAAGTGGATCTTATTATAATGTTACTGCCCCGCAAACTGTATGTTTCCACCCACAGCACCTCCATTTTGTTTTCACAAGCGAGAATGGTGTACCAGTTCTAACAGTGAACACACAAACACACCTGAATGTCATCAGGATTACTAAAGCAGCACATCGTGAAGGAAGGTGCATTCGGTCGGCGAGGACAGCAGCACTCAAGAACGACCATCCCTGAGGTTGTGATATGTCTCAGCTATGTAAACTTTATCACTGATCTGTTTACGGTTATATGACATGTGTTTATAATGGTTATATAAACATATGAGTCTCAATAAACTCCTGGCATCCCAGCTACTAAGGAAGTAGGATAAATATCTGATTAATCTCATATAGACACGTTTTGTTGAAGTAAATAACCCACAGCATCCAGCATTTGCATTTAGGTATTGTATTGTATTGTATTGTATTACTTATTTATATTTATGTATTTTTTGGCAACACTTTCTCCAGTGAATGGCAATGGATTATGTATCCACTAAGGTATATCCACCTGATTCTCAGGGGCACTAGAAAAGTAAGTTGTGGCAGACTCCTCGCGTATTTTAAGGGACAAAACACAGATTTTGGAGGTAATAAATAAGGATCACAAACATAAACAGATTTTTTTTTTTTTCTGAAATCGTCTCATCTAGAATGTGCTGTGTTCATTGCCATGTCTAACACAAAAATGGTGGCGAGTTTAGCAGAAGTGATGTCTTCTGTTCCATGAATTGGAATCTCGAGCTTGAGGGCAGGCATAGACATATACACTAGACGTCGCCTGGCTATGGAATTTCATTGGAACGAATGCGTCAATAGTGCCGCCATCTTGGAATAGGGGACTCCTCCTCTTTAATGCATCAGCGTCAATGTAGGCAAAGATCTAACAGAAATAAAATCACCATAAGTAGTCATGAATGCGATTTTCTAGGGGTTTTTTTTGTTGTTGTTCATTCCAACGGTCAGACATGTATTTATCATTGAGTCCAGAGAAATTTAAGTTTTTGATATTAAGATAATCTACTTTTTAAAAATATAATGCATAATGCTAGTACCCCTAAGTTTATTAATCACATTCTTCCACTTGAGTAAACTTCGAATGAACTATCGCTACTTACCTTAGACTACTGCATGAAAAATTGCTACAATGTTAATTTAAACATTCAAATTATATTGCTTTATTAAATATGATACACAAAGCAATTTGCTGGTGGAAGCAAATCACAAATTTGAGAGGAACGTTTATCATTGACGTCTCTGTTTATCACTTGGGAATCTACAAACAGATTCAGAGTATTTTATTTAATTATTATTAGTATTAAATTACAGTCAATATTATACAATTTTTTTTTAATTAACATGATAAAAAAAATCAAAAACCCTTTCAGGCATAACCTCATTAAATATGATCTTAAGTGAAGTAACTTCATAAAAGAGCATCTGCTTGTGTTCAGTCCAGGACAATCTAATAAAATATGTTTGACAGATAAAATATCTTACAAAACATACATAAAGTTGAGTCTTTAAGTAAAACAGCATGGGTCAATTTTTAATGTCCTAATTAAGAGCTTCGGAATCTACAAACAAAACAAATCCATAAATCCAGAGTATTTAGTGTCTTCAGGGACACGGAGCAGAGTAAAGCTGGCTGAAAAGGTTTGTTCCCGTTTTTTTGTTGTTGTAAACAGTTCCTGTTTCCCCCCATCACGTCGTATCTCATCAGATACAATCGGAGTAAACTGCCAGACTAACTTAACTTAACTAATAACTTAACCTAACTTAAGATGAGTCTCCGTTAGCCCAGAATGCTATGTGGAAATAGACGGAGACTGAACTCGGACACACAGCACCAGTCAGAGAAACTACTGAATAGAGACCAAATCAACTGTCCACATTTCCAACATCTTACGATCATATTGCATTGATATAAATACATTCTGTTCATTGTCGGTTTTCCTAACTGTCAAAAACTAATGGGTAACTAGCGCGGATTAGCTGCGGTCGTTAACCAAGGACTGAAACAAACCAACGCAAACATAAATATAATTTCGTAACATTCAATATCATCAAACACATTCTCACTTGTGAAATGTAATCCCTTGCTGTCTGGTTTTAAGATTTCTTTCGTTTGAACACCCATAAGCAGCACAAAAGTCCGGTATTGTCCATGAATTCAAAAGTAGAGGCGGAGATAGCGGCTTTACCGAGCCACTTCCTATGACAAGACCCCTGTTCCAAGATGGCGGTGCTTTTGACGCATGCTGAGAACCCTCAGGCGACGTCTAGTGTATATGTCTATGGAGGGCAGGGAGCACAAACTTATTTGCATTTAAAGGTACACACACCAAACCAGCTAATTTTCTCTCCCTTCCACAAATAGATAGTTAAAACATGGTATAGTAAAAATCCATGGGGTAGTTTGAGCCGAAATGTCAGAGACACATTCTGGGGACACCTGAGACTTATATTACATCTTGTAAAAAGGGGCATAATTGGTCACCTTTAAATGCTGACTAAATGCTGCTTTTATAAATGTTGCTTTTTCGGAATAACAAGTGTCTGAAGCATTTTAAATCTAGATGATTATACATTTTGTTCTGAACAGTGATGACTTGATAATAATTTGATGTAAATATACAGTTTGTGCAGATGGGGTGTCACGGTGACTCCTTCAAAAATTGCAGTTTTGGCATCTTTTTTGGCATGTGTCTGCGCTCCTGAGGAGCCCTGCCCTTGTAGTGCTGCTCATGCTCCAAACCTCTGCCCAGTGACTTTGAGCCTGCTGGGCAATAGACCGCTGTGCCTGGCATCAAATATGGCCGAAATATGACTTCTAGGAATTTGCAGTCATTTCTGCTCACTGCAGATCTATGTATCTATCTATCTAGAATCCAATCAGAATTACAATTGTGTGGGTTTAAAAGACATTGGTTACACACAATAAATGTAATGATTATTTGGAAAACCAAACCATTAGACTTGTATACTAAGTGAAGATGAATATGGTTTTAAACAAATCCACTCAGTGATCAAGTTTCTACAACACTTTTCAGTCTGTGCCAAAGTCAGTTAATAATGGAAAATGCCAACCTCAGAGTTAAATTAGCTCTCCAAAGACCAGCATTTTATTTGCTGATAAAATTATTAAACACACACAGGTTTGTTTTGCTATCTAAGTGAGGACATTCCATAGGCGTTATGGTTTTTATACTGCAGAAACTGTACTTTCTATCCCCCTACACTTACCCTACTCGAAAGCAGTTTAGTATGTTTTTAAAGCTATTTTAAATATGAGGACTCATGAATTGTCCTCATAAAACATGTTTATGTCACAATACCATTGTAATACCCATGTCAATATACAAATGTGTCCTCATAAAGGAATGAAATAAATGAAAAACAAGCACACACAAACATACACTGGGTTTCCATGTTTTGTGGGGACATGGTTCTTATACTGTATAAACTGTATATTCTAAGCCCCAACCCAAAACCTACCCATCACAGAAAACTTTCTGCTATTTTAGATTTTCAAAAAAGATCATTCTGTTTTAAAGTCTGATTTACTGTATAAGCTTGTTTTCTCAAAAAAAAACAAAAAACAAAAAAAACCCACACACATACACATTGGGTTTACATGTTTTATGGGGACCTTCCATAGTTATGATTTTTATACTGTGCAAACTAAACATTATATCCCCTAAAGCCTTGCTTATACTGTCACCTGTCTCCGCTCTGCGAGCCTCCACTGACTGGGCACGCACCTCACAAAACGGACAGCATTTATACTTGACGCGGTTGCCATTGTACTATTTTTTGAAACGACAAGGGGCAATTTGGAGTAATTGTCCTCTTAAACCATCAGGAGGCAGCGGTGAGAAAAAGACACACATGTGACCCACACTATAAAATAACCAAAGAATCATGTAAAACCATTAAACCTTGAGGACATATGTATAAAACTAAGGGTGTTTTCACACTTCAGGGGTCTGAGCGTAGTTTGCATGATTTTTGGCCCATATGTGAACACTCGAACCGAAAGGTGGTCTGAGTATGGTTTGAATTCATCTTATGGTTCTCTAAAAACATGTAATCTAAACACAAATCTCTCTGGGCTCGCTTGATTTTTACATATACAAATTCTAATGTAGTTTGATCATCAGATGCCTCCGTACAAACAGCTATTCGTCATGGCTGCTTCTTCTCTCAGATCCCTACATATTATTCATTCACAATGTACATTTGTTTATTGTCATTTTAACGAAGTAAGAGAGATGCGGCTACGTGCCTTGCCAGTTTTTTTTTTAATATATGGTTTTATGAGTCCACACACCTAGTACATGCACAGAAAACCAGCTGTTGCAGTGTGTGTACTAAACTGAATTATCTGTAGTATCTTGTTGTGTTTAAAGCACTCTAGGTTCACATAAACAAGCTTTGTCTTTAGTGAATGTAGCAGGGAAAGAAATTGCTGGTTTTAGGTATACCTATAGAAAATATATAGTTTATTTAATTTGTTACTTTCTTTTATTGCATTTGTCCTTGATTTTTTTTTCTATGCCGATGTTATCATTGTATTCTGCATTAAAAAAAAATCAAGGAAAACAATTCAAAGTAAATGTTAATCACAAAGTGTGACATAGTACAAGAATCCGGATGTAATTGTTACATTCTTGTGGGTTAAGGAGGAGCACAACGACGGGATACACAGGAACAATGTTTAATATTAATAAACAGGAGAAAGAGCCACACAAGACACTAAACTAAATATAACGACCGACAAAGGAACAGAGGAAACACAGGGCTTATGTAGGGAGAACACAAGGATCAAACAAGGCTAATTACTATTCACAGCTGATAAAGATGAACTCATGATGAGTAACGAGTGGCGGGAGAAAACCAAAACAAAGAGCACGTGTGGGAAAAATGAAAACAGAGTCCAGAACAGAGACACATGTAACAGTAATATTGCAACAAAATCTATATATTTCTGCAAAAGATAAACAATTTAAGTTTATTCAAGAGCATTTGTAGCTATGTCATTTCACAAAATAATAACTGATAATAATAATAATAATAATAATAATAACAATAATCTTTACGAACAAATTTCTTGGTTAGTGAGGCACATACAATTTAAGAGAATCACATATTGAAGGCCATATGGTCAAGCCATCAATCACTGATCTGGGCTAGATCCCAAAAGCAACAGTATGAACACAAAGAGGTCTGAGACCACATTCCTACTTAAGTGGACAAAAAAAGGAACTGAGTCCTCTTTTAGAGACAGGGACAGTGTGAACTGAAAAGAGAACTGGGTCCTTTTTTCCTTGGTTCATCTCTTGGTCCACATAATGGGGTCATAGCTTGGTTCTTTTTAAGTGGACTCAAGTGTGAAAACACCCTAAATTAAACAACTTTTTTCTTTTTTCAAATTTTCATTTCATTTGAAAAATTCATTCATAATACATTTTTGTTTAACATGGACCTATATTTTCATTTGAAAAAGCTTATTTTTGCAATTGTAGGTTCATTTTGTAAATGTAAACAATTATTTTAGACAAGTGCAAACTGGGTACTGGTAAGATGCCGGTACAGACCAGAATCGCCTTGAATCCGTGACCCTTTGGAGGTAGACACTGGTTTACCAGTACCCCCACCACCTCATAACACACTATGTATGTTCTGTTTAGTGTCTGCACAGTTCTCTCTGTCACTGGCCATAAAAAGGCCAGTATAAGCATGGTCTTTTGTCCATGTTTATACTAGAAGATTTGTGTCAGATTTGCCTAAACCAAGACATATATATATATATATATATATATATATATATATATATATATACAGAAAAAAGATTCGCCAAATAAATAAATGACTCACTAACATGGTCTCTTTCTCAACCACTTGTTGTCTTAACACTGCCAAGTGCCGTTTTACCTGATGCTCTGAGAGGAGTAGAAATTACCTCAGCTTGGTGTTTGTGTCTGTGCCTGTGAACATACTGTGGGGGATGTCAACAGACATTTCCTTTAGGCAATTCGGATGAGGTTTTGATGCTGTGTGTATAAAAGGGAATGGACAAAGAAAACCATGAAACACTCACATACCTCAGTCTGGAACACTGTGAACACAGACACAGGTGGAGTGAGTAAACTGTATAAAATGGGGTATTTATCATTCCACTTAGGAAGTGCTTTCAGTTTAAAATAATTTCGGCATGGCATGTTTAACGTTACAATCATATTGGGTCTTTGGTGTTAGCTGTACACCCTGATATCAATGCTGAACACATCTTAAATTTAAGAGTTGTCGGTCAACTTAAAATTAAGGTAGATTGATCAAGCTGTATGGTTTCATTTGGTCTATTAGTGCAACTAGCCTGTGTGAAAGAATCACCTGCTCATGTCCTGTGAGTGTCAGCAAACAGACAGATAAGAGAGGTGCCAGCGCAAGTGAAAGATGATGTGGTGTCACATTTGAATAAATTAAATATTGATGCCATCAGTTGATTCAAATTCACCATCGGGGATCTTGGGAACAAATTAGAGTGTTTCTAATAAGATCATTTCCATTTAATGACGCCACTGTTTACCACCCCATGACTAGTGGGATCTTTGCAAATGGTCTTTACTTTGTAACTTACAAATCATTTTAGTGTTAACAACTCTTATGGAGGGCAAAGAAACACTATGTGATGGAGGTACAAGAGCATATTTTATGCAATAGTCGAGTGCAAAGTGCACCGTAACCCTGAAATGGCATTAAACTGCAGCTCCATGCTGATTACCTCCCTTCCTCGCTGTCTCAAACACGCAAGCAACAATAAATCACCCCCCTCAGCAGCCAAGCTAGCTCAGAGCCGCCTGGGCTCTGTCTGCTAGAGCAATATTAGCCCAACGGTAATTGAAGCACTTCTACTGCATTCACTGTGTTAGAGTTTTTGGCCACCCACATGTTTGGCAGTAGCTTGTCGAGTGAAACTATTGGCTTGTTAGTTAGTTTGCGCAGTAATGTTTGCAGCTCTGCTAATTACTTTATAATCAATCTGGTTTTGGTTTAAAAGGCAGCACACAGGGACACAATGGTAAGTCAGTTTACTGCATTTAAGAATTCAATTTCTGGCAAAACAGCTACTGGATATAATTAGATATATGGATTATAATTTGTGATTTATGTTGTTTGTAGAATTTTTATTTCATCAGATTATAAGCCAAATTTCAGGGTTATGCATCATTAGAAATTAAAAATCAAAATTAAGAATGCCTACTTTACTAAGGGTATGTTTACATGAAAAAAATTTACTAAAAACGGAAATGTTTTTCCTTCACTTTTTCATATGCACACGACACCATTGTCAAAACGATAGCTGATTGTTCACACAGATCCGCGAAAATGACTAAAAACGCTCGTTATTTATTCATTCCAGGCCAGTAGTTGTCAGATTGTAAAGAAAGACATTACCGTTTTCACAATTTTGTGTCTTTTTCATTCACGTGAAGGCGATAACGGTATCGTTTTCAAAAAATACCCCCCCCCCCCCTTTTTTTTTTTTTTTTTTTTGCATGTTTAGGCTCCCAAAACGCCTTGTCAAGTAAAGGAACAGACGAAAACTTTTATGTTTTTAGCCCCTAAATTAATTCCTGAATTTAAACTGATGATGTAATCCAGAATTGCAGTTTCAATTTTAATCTAAGTGGAAGAAATAAAATGTCATTTAATTGTTTGTCAACACTTTCTTTGAAAGTTTTGTTAGTTTATAAATTTCATGTAATTTAATAAGTTCGGCTCTAGCTCATCGACTAGAGTGGAAGATCCCTTTTCTCAGAATTCACTGTCCGTGTTGAGTTTCTTTAAAGTGTCATGATATAATCCTCATGGTGAGAGTTGAAAGCGATGAAATCCATGCTCCTCGTGTATTTCGCAACAATCGTATTTTTCATGTGCTCTTGTTCAAATTCCAGTTCTGACCGCATTGTGGTCAAAATAAAAACAACACTCATGTGCTATTGTGCTGATGGAAACGTACACATGGCTCACGTGTCCGAACGTAGAGCAAGCAGACTTGAATATGAACTGCACTTTTGTAACAATTGAACTCTCCGCTGTAATGCGATCTTATGCTACAATATTTTCCATTTGTGCTGGTGGACAACAGTAAAACAAACCACCTGCACCAAAATTCAGATCTGGTTGTATCGCAGGGAAGCACATTGTTGTATTGTAGCACTGAGGAAACGAACACCTACCACCCATGTCTCTGAATGACAAGAATAGGCAATAGCCACATTTACATGTACACTTTTTTTGTCTCCCGATTGAAAGATTCGGCGGACTGTTTGTGAGTCATTATCTAATCAATTTTAGTTTTACTCCAGTTTGATTTTGCCGCCATCATTTTGCCGCAAAGTAATCAGTTGTTCGGTTAATAGAAAGTTTATTCCACCCCTCTCAAACAGATTACAATTTCATTCAGTTTTGGTTTTATTCCGATTGAGGTGTTTATATGGAGCAGTTTCATTTGGATTGGACTTTTAAACAGATTACAATGCTCCGTGTAAACGCACATTCTAAGACAGAAGCAACAGAAGTGTTTCTTCTTCATGTGTAATACTGCAATTAAATTTTTATGCTTACTATGGCACAGTGATTGGATTGAACAAGCTCTTTCTCATGAATAAATGCAGAGAAGCCGGTGACATCCGATTTTTTGACATGGCTTCGACTTTGCTTCGCTAACCAGAAGTACAAAATTTCTCTAAAAAAAATGCAAAAATAACCAATTTCCACTTGATGTAAACAACTTGTTGATAAACTTTATTAGTGCTATTAGTGTTTTCAGTAACATTCAACCTATACATATCTGTTCAAAATGTGTTCGGGGGTTTCATGACCCTTTAAATTGCAATTCAGTAAATTTCAATGCCATTTCAATTCCAACTCATTAATTATACTGAAGCCCATTCTTTAGTTCTGAATTGAATTTTGCCCAAATCTGGTGACCTCAGCTGTTTGAAAAGTGGGGACATATGAAATGTCCTCATATTTCACGTTGAAGTTGTAATACCAGTGTCATACCCATGTCATTATACACATTTGTGTCCTGATATGTCACAAAAACGCGCACACACACACACATTTACATTTAATCATTAAGCAAAATAGGGAAGGGAAAAAGGAAAGGATAGATTTTTTTTCATACATACATACAATATATATATATATATATATATGTATATGTGTGTGTGTGTGTGTGTGTGTGTATAATGTATGTATGTGTGAAAAAAATCTATCCTTTCCTTTGTTTATATATATATATATATATATATATATATATATATATATATATATGTGTGTGTGTGTGTGTGTGTGTGTGTGTATATATATATAAACAGGAAAAAAGTCAGCACACCAAAAATTAAAAAAATTAATAATGGACTACCTGTATGAGGGTCTAACTAAAGATAGGATCCCCATATCTGACTGGACATTGTTTGTTGCCTATTGTAGATGTGCATTTTAAGTGAATGTACAAGTGGCCTGATGTTTTTATTGTAAATTAGCTCAAGTAAAAGTATAATTTACACCTGGAATTCTGAGTATATTCAAATTGAGCGTATGGACAGTGTAATTATGGTTTTGCATTACCATAATTTATGCAATAACGGCCTTTACACAACAAGGTGCTTGAGAAATAAGTGATGTATTCATATAGACAGCACAAGATACATCTTTTCCTCAAGATGCTTTTTTGCCCCTTTGTACATCAAATCAGTTGTCCCATGTGGCAGCTGTCAGAGTTGCTTGTGGTTTTTTCAGTGCACAGCACAGGTTATTTTTAATGAACATATGAGATTACCAGCTGTGAAAATCAGAGAGCCATCAACACTTCAGTGCGAGTCACAGTATTATTTTAAGAGGTCTAGTTTTCATGTCTGTAATCACAGCACAGTTTCACCCAAGGCATGGTGTCGAATCCATTAGCATCGGTTACAACTGCTAGGTGTGGATGTTGACAGTGTTGAATGGTGTTTGTGTGACTTGTGTTGGCTTTCACACTGTTGGATATGGTGAGTAAACCTTCCTAACACAAAGCTAGAGTTAGAGCCGCTGTGAATCAATGTAAAAGACTAGCACACAGTCAACACAAACGTCTGTTTTCCTTGCTCTGTTTTTCTCACCCACTACCACGCCATGTCTCTTGCTCTCTCAGTCAGTGTCACCTTTTCTTCATAGTGACCCACTGCATCGATGTCTGGCACATTATTCCTGTTGAATGATGTACATTTGGCCTACAGATCCTTTCTCGTCACACACGCACACACTGCAGCTGTTTGCCGACCAATCAGTAACCCTGTCATTATTAATGAGAGAAAATGATGGCATCAATTTTTAAGCAGTATCACTGGCGAGATGCTCACGATGTCCTCTTCTGTGCTTGTGCTTCGCTGTGCTTATGCTTCCCTGTCCTTGCGTAAAGGTGTGAAACAGTGTAAGCCAAATGAAATGTATTTTGAAATGAAATTTATAACTTTGTGTTCAGTAACACATTAGTTATTACTGTGTTTTCTTGAATAATGATTGGTTAGGGCTGTCAAGCGATTACGTTTTTAAATCTAGTTAATTACACGATGTGGCGATGAATTAAATCGCAAATTAATTGCACATCAAATTTCACTGAGAAATTATCCCCAAAAGATACTTTAAAGTCATTATTGTGTTAAATGAGAAAAGGATCATGTTGTCATGATCTGGTCTTTTGTTTATCTGTTTCTTTCTTCCCCTGTCCTGTAAGTTGTCACATGTTCCTTCTTTTGAGTCTAGTTCTTTCATGTGATCTTTGTTTTGTTTCCCCATGTGCTTGTCCATCATTAGTTAATTTAAGTCAGCGTAATCATGTCCGTCACCTGTGCCCCTCTCGTTATCCTCCTGTGCTTCTGTGTATATATTCCCTCTGTGTCAGTCCAGTCCTTGTCCGTTGTTGAAGTTTCATGTTGGTGTTAATTCCTGTGTTCCTGTCTTGATTCGAGTATTCATTAAACTATTGAACGTTCATCTTCCCTCTTCGCGTCTTCATCCTGCAATACACGTTACACATATAGGCATTACACAAATTAGCTTTAGGAAAAAAAAAGATTCAACATTGACTTTACTACACAAAATTTTAGGCTTCAACAGCCATGAGGGATGTGATGACACAATTAATATTAAATAATTAGCAAATTAATTCAAAAGAAATCTGAATAATTTATTATAACTTGTTATAATTAATTATAAATATTTGGATCAGTTAATAGAATTAACTTAATGTAGTCAAATTAATTTTACAATCAATTAACCTGTTTGTCCAGTGAACAGTTGGTTAATTGTTTATTAATTCTCAGAAATGTTCATTTCCGGGTTATGGGAAATGACATTCTTACTGTACAGTACTACTTAGAGCATTGTCATAATCGTGTCCATGTTTATCTGTTTATTCTGTTCCCCTGTCCTGTCATTTGTCTCATGTTCTCCTTGTTGTTAGTTCTTGTCTTGTTATATGTATCTTTGGTGTTCTTGGTTTTTGCATTCTTGTCCTGTCAATTGTCACATGTTCCTTGTTTTGTATTATAGTCCCGTCATCATCACATGGTCTTTGTTTTGGGTCAGTCACGTGTTCTCTGTTCTGATTTCCTTCTCGTTATTAGTTCATTTTCTCCAGCTGTGTTTCATTAGTAATCATGTCCGTCACCTGTGCCCAGCAAATTACCCTATTGTGTTCATCTGTATTTATTCCCTCCGTGTCTGTCCAGTCCTGGTCAGTTCTTAAAGTTTCATGCTCGATGTATGTAACCGGTCTTCTGTTTAAAATTAAATTGTATTGCTTACTTCTGACTCCTCGTGCCTGTTCCCGAACACCGAGTGTAACAAGCATGCAGTCAAAATCTGTATGATCAGGGACTCCAGTATATGAGCAAGAAACACAGAAAACTTCACATGAGACATGCACAAGACTTTACTAACTATTAAACACTAACTAAACTAAACTACAGTTGTGTTCAAAATTATTCAACCCCCACTGAAATTGATTGTTTTGGCCGGTTTGACATTGATTTTGATCATTCAGTCATCCTGCTTACAATTAAATCAAAGAGGCACGTGTAGGTCAGACAAATATAACATAACATTTATAATGAAATAACCACAAATGTCTTTTCTCTGCTCACATCATTATCAGTTTTATTCAACCCCCAAGTGACATTCAATCTTAATACTTAGTACAACATCCTTTTACAGTTATAACAGCTTTTAAACGTGAAGCATAGCTTGACACAAGTGTCTTGCAGCGAGCTATGGGTATCTTCGCCCATTCATCATGGGCAAAAGCCTCCAGTTCAGTCACATTCTTAGGCTTGCGCACTGCAACTGCTTTCTTTAAGTCCCACCAGAGGTTCTCAATCGGATTTAAGTCTGGTAACTGCGATGGCCATTTCAAAATGTTCCAGCCTTTAATCTGCAACCATGCTCTAGTGGACTTGGAGGTATGCTTGGGATCATTGTCCTGTTGAAAGGTCCAACGTCTCCCAAGCCTCAGGTTTGTGACGGACTGCATCACATTGTCCTCCAATATCTCCTGGTATTGAAGAGAGTTCATGGTACCTTGCACACGCTGAAGCTTCCCAGTACCTGCAGAAGCAAAACAGCCCCAAAGCATGATTGACCCCCCGCCATGCTTCACAGTAGGCAAGGTGTTCTTTTCTTCATAGGCCTTGTTCTTCCTCCTCCAAACATAGCGTTGATCCATGGGCCCAAACAGTTCTAATTTTGTTTCATCAGTCCACAGAACACTATCCCAAAACTTCTGTGGTTTGTCCACATGACTTTTGGCATACTGCAGTCGACTCTTCTTATTCTTTGGAGACAGCAAGGGGGTGCACCTGGGAGTTCTGGCATGGAGGCCTTCATTACGCAGGGTGCGCCGTATTGTCTGAGCAGAAACTTCAGTACCTACATCTGACAAATCTTTTCTCAGTTCCTCAGCAGTCACACGGGGACTTTTCTCCACTCTACGCTTCAGGTAGCGCACAGCAGTCGAAGTCAGCATCTTCTTTCTGCCACGACCAGGTAGCGTTTCAACAGTGCCCTTTGCCTTGAATTTGCGAATGATGCTTCCTATGGTGTCTCTTGGTATGTTTAACATCTTTGCAATCTTCTTATAGCCATTGCCCTTCCTGTGAAGAGTAATCACCTCTTCTCTTGTCTTCCTGGACCATTCTCTTGACTTCACCATGTTTGTAACCACACCAGTAAATGTCTAGAAGGAGCTGAGTATCACAGTCATTTTAAAGCTGCCTAATTGGTGCTTATTAGGCTTTATTGCTGCTCCCTGACATCCACAGGTGCTTTCAATACCTGATTGAAAACACTTCAATGGACCTCTGTTCTTCAGAGTGGTAGTCTTTAAGGGGTTGAATAATTGTGTCAATGAAGAATTCACAAAAGAAACATTTACTACTGTATTACAAAACCAATTGATGTCATTTTAGTTGCATATGCTTCTTTAAGAAGTCCTTGTAGGATTTCATTCTGAATTCAATTACAAATGCACTCTAAATTCTCTAAAACCATTTACAGCATTGGGGGGTTGAATAATTTTGAACACAACTGTACATACATTTTACCAAGGGAAAAAGAGAGCTGATGCAGAATACTGGAAAGCAAGAAGTTATAGCATTGTTTGAAAGTCAACAGATCAGCAGCCTTGAGCAAACCATCAGTTTAGTTCTAACACACCCTTCTTTAAAAGGGGTAAGGATACTTGATGTATCAAATAATGAGACTAAGTGTGATACTTACGCCCATTTGAATTAAACTGTCCTGATGCAAATTGTGGAGGCTCCCATTGGTCTTTGCTGATGTTGTGTTGATGAGAGAGAACCAGTTGGAATCAGAGGATCTTTGGTGAATGGAATGACAAGGCCGCAGCCTGGCACAAACTTGGGGGTCTTCAGAAGTCTTCTAGCTCAGCGTCATCTTCACAACAGCATTTTCTCAGTAAAAGATCCCTGTAATCTTGTGATAAGTGATTTTTCAAGTGTGAAGATGTCACACCCTCTGGAGGTGATTGAGCCAATAAGGAATTGTTCCTTTGGAGGGAACTTTTCACGACTCTTTGTTCTCATGCAAGATATTTGCATATGACATTGCATTGGATGTATGATAGAACTTTATAGATTCTTATAACACATAGTGTGTAAAAGAGTTAGCAAAATGTAATGTAAATTAACAGATTGAGAGCAAAAATTGAAGTCCATACAGACCAAACATGCTACCCTTGTGATTTTAGTTAGCCATAGTATGCAACTCTGAAACATTAATAGAAAAAAGTTCAAAAGAGAGGATTAATGCATAGGTCAAACCCTATAAAAAGAAAATAATGAGATGGGAAAATTGGATACATGTTTATACATTTCTAATGTGGTTTTATATATACAATATATAGGATTCAAAGGGTTTACTTGTCCTTCTCAACAAGAATTAAGTCAGAGTCGCAAGTCTCTGCAGATTCTTTCTGATCGTAAACCTTATCTCTGTTACCACAATAACCAGAGTCCTGGCGTTAGCTGCATTTGGGGTGTTAGTTGCAGTTTAGGGAGAAGGATTCACAGAACTCTGTTGAGAGAGTGAATTTCTGAATAATTCATTAAATATAATGAATAATTGTGTCTGATTGGTCCAGATGCTGCAATACCTTTTAATGGATTTTTTGTTAATATAGAAAATATTTATTTATTTTATTTTTTTAAAATGAAATGATACTCTAAATCAAAAACTAAATGATTCATTCAGGAATGAAGTAAATGGCTCTTTTTTGAATGGGCCATTGAATCATTGGTTCACTCAAAACGCAGATTCACATCAGATAGTGAACACACACCCAGAGCAGTGGGCAGCCATTTTTGCTGCAACACCTGGGGCTAGCTGCCTTGCTCAAGGGCACCTCAGTTGTGGGTAATGAGAGTGGAAGAGAGCGCTGTTCATTCACTCCCCTCACCTACATTTCCTGCTGGTACTGAGACTCGAACCCGTGACCTTTGGATTACAGTTTTGACTCTCTAATGCGTGGTTCAGACTACTTGATTTCAGCCAATGTTTGCCACGATCTGCTTGTTACATGTATAGCTGTTCTGTTGTCATGTTCCACATGTGCTCTTTGTTTTTTGTTTTTTTTTTTCCCGCCACTTAGTTCATGTGCTCTCCCTCAGTCCTCGTCTGTTCTCGTTAATGTTATACCGTGTTCAGTGTATTCCCTGACTGTTGTTACCAGCAAATTCCGTTGCGAGTAAACTCCTTCGTCCTTGTTCCCATCCACTACCACATTACGTAATACTGCTTGACTAAGTAGTGTTGGGGATTTGTAAATGACAATGGGACGTCGGAACGCAAGATTTGATCGTTTCAGCTTGTGCAGTGTGTCATAGTGAATGACAACTGATGCCGCCTCTGCAATGCTTCACGACGTCACGACAGAAACGACAGGCTAGCATGTTTAATTTTTTTCAGTCACATGTGTGATACTGACCAATAGGAGCACAAAAGCACCTTCCTACATGCTTTCGAACATGCTGAAACAAAAAAAAGACAATGATATCGTTCCTGCTAGATTAAATATTGTTCCTCAGTTCTCTTTGCAGGAAATCCAAATATCCATGCGATCCAGAAACGTTTCCACTTTTTGATGTTACACTGCTTAATGTTCGTCACCAATCCCCTGTATGTCTTGGGCGGGGCGGGTGCGTTAGAACTTTCTAAGAATAAGTTCCATGTTAGCTAGGTAAGTACTCAGTTCTCGTATTTTTTAATTATTATTAAAATAGAACTGGTTCTGCATAAGAACCGGTTCTCGGTTCCGAATCCTAGAGTGCCAAGCCTTGTTGATGCACATTGTGTGTATTGAAATAGTTCAGTGTGTGCTGTCAGGAAAGCCATGTGATGTGAGTATTTGTATTTCTTGATGATGCCAAGAGCATGTGCTCCATAAATCACACCGTCTCACATACACACATTTAGAGATTAAAAGGCCTCGAGGGGTCCGGCCACTCTCTCTCTCTCTCATACACACACACACACACACACACACACACACGCGCGCACACACGCGCGCACACACACATGTTCACATGCAGAGACCAAAAGGCAATTTTCACCAGCATCGTAGTGAGACCCACTTCATTAAAATTGGATAGAGAATGGCAGGCCAGTGCCTTCAGAACAAGAGGAGCGAGAAGGTGAGGGAAAAGGAGAAGAGAGAGCGGAATCTGATTTCCCAGCCTCCTCTTTCTTTACACCCTTCCCCTGCCGTCCGTACCGTGCTGTCAAGAATAGCAGGGGGAAAAGGAAGCTATCTCATTACTTGATGTTCCTAGGGCTATGCGCTTTGGGTTCTGGGTTGGAGCTTTAGAGCTTGAATTAGCACATGCTCGCTACGTGGCTGGTTTAATTTGTGTGGCAACAGAGGAAACGCTCCGTATTGTCAGAACAAACGCGCAGGCCGTGTGTTTGCTGTCACCGTCTGCTGCACTTTGCTGCATTGCTGCTTTTGTTGTGCTGTATTTAATGAACTCATTTGGGGCATGCACTTCATGTAGACCTTAGCAAACTGCTGTAGTGCTTGAACTGACTGTGCTATGTGAGACCAGGGCACTGGCCATTTAAAGGTTCTTAAATCTATTGACTTTGGGATTGTAAGGTTATTCTCTCATAATAGAGAACTATGTTTGAATATAGGTAAATATAAAGAGGTTTCAATACGTAGAAATGTAAATGGGGAGGTTCTGTAATTGTCTTTTTTTTTTTTTTTTTGACTGTTTTGTTTTGTTCAGTTTTCCCCAAGGACGTTCACCCACAAATGAAAATTCATTATTTACCCATCCTAATGTTGTTACAAAACAGTATTGTGTTATTTATATATTTGATTATATCAGATTATATGCTTGTATGTGTGTGTGGTCCTCGTAAACCCTATGTTATGGGGAACAAATGTTCCCACAAACATGGCAATATCCAAAATCCTTGTTCTTGTGGGAACATTTTTTTGGTCCCCTTCATGAAAATTCTCTTTTTTGAAAATCTAAAAATGCAGAAAGTGTTGGGCTTATAATATACAGTTTGTACTGAATGAAAATCATCATGTCAATGTAAAGTCCGCATAAAATCCCGACACATGTACGCGTGGGTTTGTGTGTGTACGTTAAGGGGTTGTTAAGATTTTTTTTAAACACCGTACACAATCCCAGATGAGGAATATGGGTCTTATCTAGCGAAACGATCAGTCATTTTATTAAAAAAAAGATTTAAAAAATGATTAATTATTAAAAATAAAATTATTACTGCCCTCGACAGGCCACAGCGTCTACACTGCCGGAATTCTCCAAGAAGAAGAAGAGAGCTAGTGCAAGACGAGCGTTTGTGGTTAAAACGTATATAATGTTTAATTCATTTTTAGAAAATGGCCGATCATTTCGCTAGATAAGACCCGTATTCCTCATCTGGGATCGTTTATAGTGCTTTGAAGCTGCACAAAAACTACAATGTTCAACTGTAGAAACCTTCCACCCATTCGAACCCACTGAATTCCACCATACAAAGAAAAACCGTGGAATGTTTTCCTCAAAAAAACGTAATTTCTTTTCAACTGAAGAAAGAAAGACATGAACATCTTGGATGACATGGGGGTGAGTAAATTATCAATTATTAAAGTCTTTCTTTTTCACTTTTGCTCAACTTAATCCATCCTTAATAAATAAAAGTGTGGTAAGTGATTCCTTTCAAAATTAAGGTCTTACCTCAAAGTATGCATCAAAGAAAATAACAAGTATGCTCAACTTTTGAAATTTTGTCTCATTTTGCAAAGAAATCCTGACTTTGCTAAAAACTTTCAGCATGTGCAAAGTACAAGTAGTAGCTGCTCTCTCTCATGCGCAAGATTTGTAGAGTGATGATACACTTTCAATACACTACTCTTTCTTTGGACTGCTACAAACTAGGTTACAGTGATGAAAGTGGTCAATGCTACCTCAAATATAATAGTATAATAGTGACGCGGGACAGTCAGGAACCGGCCCGGTAGTTTTCTTGACAGAGTAATTTGATTTGCTTATTGTGTTATGCTATTACGGCTTGATAATTAATTTATCACAGGTCTTAAGTGAAACTCTCTCTCTCTCTCTCTCTCTCTCTCTCTCTCACTGATCTGTGTGGCGTTGGATTAGAGGACATTACCTGTGCAGTGAAATGAGGAGAATTAAATAACACCCAGTGTCGTGTTCAGATTGGAATCAGGAAAAAATAACCCTCTTTGAAGGCTGTTATTGAATTTCATTAGAGAAAGATAAGCCCTAGCATTTCCCCTGTCTGTTTCCCCTCGCTACACTTTCAGTGCTGACTCTGTCCAAACAATATTACTGTCCGGTCTCTATTGTAAAGCAGTATAGCATATCCCTCTCTGCTGCATTCTATCACTAATGCACACCCACATTTATTGGTTTATAGAGTTCATGGTTGTACCCTATACACGTTTTAGCACATTGTTTCTGATTATTATCAATTTTATATCTTAAAAATGGGGTCATAGGAGGTACTTTCTCTGATTAATCTCTTTAATAATAATTCAGTTATTTAAATCACTTTTTGGTTCAAATTAAGAATGAACATGTTTTCTATGTTGAATTAGTGACCAATTCTCAAAATTTCTATAGAAATGAGTCAAACTTACATAGGGGGCCGTGTTTGTGCTAATATTCATTTAAATACAACACAGCACTGTTTCAAAGCTTTTAGCGGCTGGTTAAACTGAATTTCGGGTGGTTAGTGAATAAGAAAATGTTTAGTGCCCTTTTGTGTTTCGTGTCTTTCGTGTCAAGTTGCATTGCAGTTGCATGCATGAATAGGCACAGTTATCAGAGATGAGAGTAAACAGTGTGCCTGAAAATCTGATTCTCTCCAAGGATTTTGAGAAATGGCAGTCCAGATTTATTCATTTGGTGCCATGGGAATGACACGCACTGGACATCTGCTCTGGTGCGGCAATCCGCCACAGATAATCCCATTAAAATTGCAGTTTATTAAAATGGGAAAACATAAGAAGGGATACTTTACTTTGCTGCATGGAGGAATATAATGTTACAGACGGATGAGTGTATTGATTAATGATGGAGCTTGCCAATGGGATCCAAAAGAGAACACATATCCCATGAAGGCACAATATTGCATGCATGCTGCATGGTGTCCTATGTGTATGTGTATAGAAAGGGGCAAATTTACGAAATTATTGTTAAAAAAGTAATAGGTCTTTTATGCAATCTACAGATTAACCATATAGTAATTGATTTAGCTCTATGTAGAGTATATTTTGATTCATAAATGTGTCAACTAGAGGAATGATTTGTTATGAAGTTATAACTTATAAATATATGCTTCATACGTATATATACTTCATAATCCTGGCTTTAGATATGCGTTTATAATTTTTACTTTAGTGTTGCCAATTTATGAATACTAATATTAAGAATACTCTGTGTCCATTGGAGAGGCAGATTTTACACAAACAAATGTACATCCTTATTTGAAAAGGACCTGTCATTTTTCTATAGGTTTGCACAATTAAAGTATATTACTGACTGATGAATTTCCATAAATCACAACTGATATATATCCACGTTCCCTGTGGGAACCTCTACCCGGGATCATTTGCATACATATTGTCTCACACCTTTTGTTTTCTCCACCCCCTCTACTCAAGACCATTTTTACAATCTTTTTGCAGTCGAGATGGCTGCATGTGGCAGCTAGCTGAAATAATCTCATCTTGGACTCAAACCGCTGAAGTACATCATCAAATTGTTCTGTATCAGTCACAGTCTGATTTTATTAAAAGAGCATGTAAAGATGAGCCTGGACATGCTTGACAATTACGGCAGTGCTGTATAATACATGTGTGTTATGGAATGTTTGCTAATGAACACTTCTGACGATGCAGTATATGGTAATGCAGACTTTAATCTGAACAAACACAAAGAACACCAGGATAGCCACAGGGTAGATATACCCAGGAACACATAAGGAGTAATGAATGGGGCACAGGTGAATGACATAACTAATTACCAAACACAACTAATAAAGGTAACCATGGGAACTAAGGAAGAGTTGGAAACTCAAACAAAGAACACATAGACAAGACAAAACAGGCAGACAGATAAACAGATCCCTGAAATTATCCCCGCCTCCCAGAAGGCACGACCTCCGGTAATGCTAGAGCAGACTCAGGGGATACTGGAGGCGCCACAGGATGAAGATCTGGAGCTGGCTCAGGCGGCGGAAGATCTGGAGCTGGCTCAGGTAGTGGAAGATCTGGAGCGGATCCAGGCAGAACTGGAATGACTCCCGGCGGAATGGGAGCGGATCCAGCCAGATCTGGAGTGGACTCAGTGAGATCTGGAGCAGATCCAGGAGAAAATGGAGCAGATTCAGGAGGAATTGGAGTGCACTCGGGAAACACTGGAGCAGCCTCAGGGAAAACTGGAGCGGGCTCGGGAAAACTGGAGAGGGTTCAGGGAACTGGCATTGTCACAAAGTCAATAAGCCACTTTCCATCAACCAGTGCGGCCATCGGAATGCAGGCTTGCGCCTACATCGCGGCTGGGGAGCGGCGGCCAAGGCGATCGATGGACTGAAGTTTTGCGCAACCTCTGGAGCTGCAGATTGCAGCAGGGAGAAGGACTTCAGCACTGCCCGCACCGATCGGATCGCTGCTGGTACCCCAACCATGGTCACGGGATGGAGTTGGAGGACAGACAGGGATGGCTCCAATGGAGGGGTATGTGAAGGAAATCGGCCTGGGGTGAGCTGGTGTGGTGAGTGTCTCAGATGGGGCTGGATGAGGAATACAGTCCTCTACCTCAAAATCAGATCCTTTTAAACAGAGAGTCAAATTAATCGACTCAACGAGAGAAAAATCACAAACAGGTTCGCAATAGCAAGTTATATTCTCATCCAGTCCCATCTGAAACAACACAACAAGGACGGCATCCGGCCAGCTCACCCAATGGGAGAGCTCGAGAAACTCCCCCAAACACCTCTCCAACAGAAGCCCACACTGCCGAATTCCCCACAATTGGTCCTCAGCCTGCATCGTCCTTCTATTTGGGTCAGTTATTCTGTTATGGAATGTTTGCTAATGAACACTTCTGGCGATGCGGTATTTGGTAACACCAGGATACAAACATTTCAACATAAACGATAACCGACAAGGTCTGAGGGAGAACACAGGGTAGATATACAGAGGAACACATAAGGAGTAATGAACGGGGCACAGGTGAATGGCATAACTTAGCAAACACAGCTGAACGAAATGAACTATTGACCATGGGAACTAAGGAGGAGCGGGAAACACAAATAAAGAAAACGTGACTAAAAGACAAAACAGGCAGACAGATAAACAGATCCCTCACAATATACTCACTAACAACTTTATTAGGTACACCTGTTCAGTTTGTTAATGCAAATATCTTATCGGTCAATCGCATGGCAGTAACTCAGTGCATTTAGGTCATGGTCAAGATGATCTGGTGAAGTTCAAACTCAACATCAGAATGATTTAAAAATTATTTAAGTGACTGATCGTTACATGGTTGTTGGTGCCAGACGGACTGGTCTGAGTATTTCAGAAACTGCTGATATGCTGGGATTTTCATGCACAGCCATCTCTAGAGTTACAAAGAATGGCCCAAGAGAAAATATCCAGTGAGCGGCAGTTCTGTAGGTGAAAATGCCCTGTCGATGCAAGAGATCAGAGGAGAATGGCCAGACTGGTTCAAGCTGATAGAAAAGCAACAGTAACTCAAATAACCACTTTTAGCACCTTGTTGAATCTATGGCACAAAGAATTAAGGCAGTTCTCTAGGCAAAAGGGGTCCAACCCAGTACTAACAAGGTATACCTGATAATGGGACCGGTGTGTGTATATATACGATGATTTAGTCTCTGCTGTCTTTAAAAGAAAGTGTGCTATAGTACATCACTTATCACAATGACTGCTGCCATATCTCGCTTGCTGTTCACTGACATTTATCCTTCTTCCTCTTATGGCACATGTTTGCTCTAATGCAGAGATCTTTGAGAAATGTTTTTATTTCCCCAGAGATAAAGGTCAGGGACAAAATACATACACAGATTCCTGTTAAAGTGTCCCTATTATGCCATTTTTAAGGTTCCTAAAATTGTTTTGGTAGTCTCCTACAAGTTGCATGCAAGGTCAAAAAACACTTTCTCATAATATACATTTAATATCACCGCATTTATCAAAGATTCTTAAATGATTAAAGCAGTTTGAAGATTTAGTCTCTCTAAACCCCTCCTTTCCCTCAGCCTTCTCTGCACTGATTGGTCAGATAGCCCAGTTTGTTGTGATTGGTCTACCGCTTATAGCGCCTGTCAGCAATGTAATCCCCAATGCCATAACTAAATTACAGCTCAGGAGGCTTATCAATTCTCAAGAGACGTATTCAAGCCCGAGTCCGACAATGAAACATCTGAAGTAGTTGATAAACTCAACTGCAAGCATTATAATAATAATGTAATAATAAAGACACCTTTTTAGATTGGCTAAGGGTAATTCATGTACGCTATATTGTTCAGCAGCAGCAGCATGTCTTACTTGCTCAGCAGCTGCAATAACAGCTGCAGCAGTGTAGCAGATTCCTCCATCACCAAATATATCAACATTATCATGCCCATTACCATGAGTTGTCATGACAGAAATTTATTTATCGTGCACTTTCGGCTTCACAACTTTTACATTCACAGCTACATTACATTGCATGAAAAGTAATATTCAAGCATAAAAGGAGCACTTTAGAATTGGTTATAATTCACACTTTTAACACTGCTATCGTGAAACCTAGAAGATTTGAGCAAATGGTTTCTTAGAATAAATGTTTTTTTTCTGAGGCAAAGGTTCTATTGAAATGAGGATTTTTCGTAACCCAATGTGTTATATTACAGTCATCAAAGGTTTTTACGAGTAATTGAAAGTATTATGAGCTTATTGCCATTTGTTGAAAATTTAGTAGAGAAATGCTATACAAGTGTTTTCTGATTGGATGGATGGATGGACCGACAGAAGGACAGACAGACAGATGAACAGATGGAAAGATTGATGGAGCTGTTGCTATTGGCAATATTAGAGACACCTGTACAGTTTCAGCACTGTTGCTTCTCATTTTATCTATGTACGTGTGATTTGCATGTATGTGTTTGTTAGTTTAGTTGTGTGCTCATTATTTAGTCAATAAAACTTGTGCACAATACATATTTGGTTCTGACTCCCTGTCTGCTGATAAGTTGTCACTTAAATGATTGATCTGTTTACATGCTCTTAAGCACTGTAAATGCTAATAAAGAATTATTTTCTGTAGCCATGAAAAATGCCCATTCATTAATAATCAATATGGAGTGTTTACAGCATGAACTGATTGATTGATTGATTGATTGATTGATTGTAATTTTTTCAATGTAGCTACATCAAGGTAATCTGATTAACTGATTGAAATATTCAATATTAATCGTAATGAATATTCACAATGAGTTATTAATAATTAGTAATATTTCCCCTTTAAGCTAATTTTGCTTTATTTTTTTTAACTATCCATTTAAATTAAGTTTTTATTTAGCAAATGCCACGTGTAGGAGTCATTTTAGAGATTTTAAATTAGAAATTATAGTATTGTATCACAATTAGTTGTAGTATGAAACACGATCACTTACTATATACGCATAGCCTCATATTACTGTAAACAGTATTGATTCACTAGCAATACTCTGATTTCAATGAATGCAGAGTGCACACTTACAAGAAAGTACTCCCCATTTGCGGGGTTTCACAAATGAAACCCCTTATGTCTCAATTGTTTCTCTTAGATTTCAGTAAGATTAAATTGAGATATTTGCTTAATGGACACCTCCTACTTCTCAGATTTTTGTTTTTGTTTTTTTTGTTTTTTGAGAAAAGGACTCTAGTAATCTCACATGTATTTTCTCCACTGTTGAGAATAGAGCTCAAACATTTCTCATTCAATTCATGCTCCACTTTTTTAATGTTTTCTAATGCATTTTAGGAGACAGGTCTAAGAGAAAGTAGATACTTAAAGAAAATATTAATAAGAACTACATTAAGCCTCCTGAACAATGAAAGAGAAATAATATGAGTGATTTGAATTAAAGTGATTCTGTTATTGTAAAACCACAGTACTTAGATTCCTCATTACCATATTCATGTAGGTATTTCAAATGTGTACTTTTTTGTTATATTTTCATAAGGCAATCAATCGCAGCCTTGCACACATTTTGGGTTCTGCGTATTTAAACAACTAGGCTCAAACTCAATATCCCAGCATTCAACTGAAAACATATCTTGCCACTGATAGACACAGAGAAGGTGGGAGAAATGTAGAATGTAAGGTTGACCTGAGAAAGAGCAGGCGTCTGGTGCAGAGACGCTGAGGAGGAGGAGGTGGAGGAGGACCCCTCCCATCTTGGCGTGAGTGGGTGGATTTCTCTGTTTATCTTTAAGATCTGGCAGTGACAAAAATGCTGAAAACCGTCTTTTTTCCTCTTTCTTGTATTTCATAAGAGGCACTTTTATTACACTTTTTATTACACATTTCTCTTATGGCACTCTTATGAAATCATTCCCTTGTGTAGATATCCAGAGTTTAATGTGTGAATTGCTAGATGGCTTGATATAGCCCAGTGGAGCCTTTCTCCCATGGTGCTTTGCTGTTGCTTGTACATGTCTGACTTTGAGGACAGTGAGCTATAAAGATTATGGAACACCATAAACTAAATATTCCACATTTGATAAAGCCTACTGTCTATTACAACTTTGTTCAAATACTGTGGTTATTGGTTATCTATCTATCTATCTATCTATCTATCTATCTATCTATCTATCTATCTATCTATCTATCTATCTATCTATCTATGTATCTATGTATCTATCTATCATCTATCTATCTATCTATCTATCTATCTATCTATCTATCTATCTATCTATCTATCTATCTATCTATCTATCTATGTATCTATGTATCTATCTATCATCTATCTATCTATCTATCTATCTATCTATCTATCTATCTATCTATCTATCTATCTATCTATCTATCTATCTATCTCAGCATCATGCACAAGATGACTCTAGTCTCAAGTGCAAGTGATCATTATAATATAGTGATAAATGGGTATTACTTGTACTATATATACAGTAGATTATTGTAAATAGTGTATTGTATTACATTACGTGGTGGGAGGGGATATTAAATTGTCTTAATCAATATAGATTAAAAATGGCACTTCATGTCAAAAAGGTTGCTGACCTCTGCTCTACAGTGACATTGCTGGTTTACTTACCACATAGTAAACATTAGTACATTGTTGGCATTTATTTAGAGCTTAATCAAATGGCATACTTTATTACCACTGGAGATGATTTAGTTACTGATATCATTACCAGCTCTAAATGGCCTGGTCCTAAAGGCTTAATTTGATCTCGGCTTTTACAACACACCATTAAAGATTAAAAGGCAGAAAGAGCATTAGTTGAGCACTGGCTTTTAGAAAATGTGTGTAGCTAGATCAGATTTCCCTAAGGTTGCGATACCCTTCCTCCAGAACACAGAAAGGCTCGCATCTACATCTGCTGCATGTACACACTTTCTCACACTCTAATTAAAACACTGTCTGACATCACCAGCGCACAGCCAATGAGCAAGCTGTTTGCACACAGAACGTTATTGTGCTTTTGCCACACATGAGATGATATTCTGTGCTGGAAAAACTCTCATGGACACACACAGTGGAATGTACTACTGAATGTTTTTTACCCGATATCACGAAAATGCATCTTCAGAGGTCACATGTGCAATGACCTAGAGGTAATTTAGAGAGGCCACATTCCTTTTTCTGTTGATGTTTGTGGAGAATCCTTTTAGAGTCAAGATACAGTTTATTTACAGTTGATGGTTACCTGTTGATTTCCACCTGCCATGGTGCCAATGCGTCAAAATCCAGAATGATCTGATTTTATTGGTTAGAAATCAATTTCTCTTGCTCTTATGAATGGATGAGGCTTCATTGCCCCTTACGCTCATCTTAACCCTTAGGTTTAGGTTGCTCTTTAGGTTTGTCCTTGCTACCGTGTAATTATACTGAGGAATATTAACAAGCTGCATGTACTTACTATAGGGTTAGAGTTACGAATTTGCTGTACCATGATTTAAGATGTTATAAGTTCTGACTTGTGGTTGTAAATAAATTTAAGTACAAAAGTAAATATGTATTCTAAAAATTGTTTTGGTCACTTTAGATTTAGATTGGTCACTCCTAATTACTGCTTATTATTAGTTAGTAAGGTAGTTGTTAAGTTTTGGCATTGGGCAGGAATTGGATTGCATTAAGGGATGGAGAATATGATCATGCAGAATACGGCATTAATATATGCTTTATAAGTACTAATAAATAACATGGATGCTAATAAGCAACTGGTTAATGAGAATTGTAAGCTAAACTAAAGTCTCACCAAAGCTTTATTTAGTATATTACAATAGAATAAATTGAAAGCATGTTGTACTGTATTTCACTATTTTGTATTTAATATTTTTTACTGTACTCTATTGATTATTTTTGACATTTGACTATTGTGTATTTAATATTTTTGATTTATTATACTATACTGAATATTTTGTCCATTTTATATTTAATATTTGTGACAAAATTTATTATACTTTTAACTATTTTTGGCTATTTTGGATTAAATATTTTTGACTACACTCTCCGTGAAATTTTTCCATATAGAACCTTAAAAGATCATCATGCGCTTCGTACGGTTTCCATCATGGGTTGATTTTATGGATAGAGTTTTAATTAATCTGGTTTGAATTTATTTTTAATTTTAATTAAAAGTTATGAAGTTTACCAGCTCGTAAACATACTTTATCAGCAGTGAAAAATTGAAATAACTATTAAGTATGAAGGTATTATGTTAAGACATTTATCCATTTTGGCAATATTTTTTTATTTTATTTGTTACTATATTGACTCTTTCTGACTGTGGACATTTTGATACCATTTCAAATTCAGAAGACACGTTTGCAATTGGTCTGTGAGTGGAGGTATTAACATTCAGATTTTCCCTTTATAAGTTTACACATCGGGCTGTCAGTATAAAAACAAAAATTTATTTTACATGTGCTCAGATTCAGATCTACAAGCTCACGAATTTTGCAGAACTTTTACCTCTGTTCAAAACTTAATGGCAAATCTTTGTACTTCGGAGTGTGTGTATTTCTACATGTGTCAACAGACACGTTTAGATGCACCGAACTCTCATTCTGTCTCAGTGCTTTTGCAGTTTGGCGGCCTGACGACCCATAAATCTGTCACTCATGGAGATGAGCAAGTGATGCTTTGAGTTGTTAGAAACCCAAGTGAAACGAGCTACTTTGAGTTCAGTACTTTGGGTTCATAAGATGACACTGTGATTCCGGAACAACGTTCTGTGAACATGTACATCTGTGACTAAAACACACTTAGTCAAACTTTCCCTAACGTCGCCAAACAGAACCACAACTGTACATAATATAATATTTTTTTTTAAATGTCCAACCAGTCTCAGCTCCCTATCCCTCTCTCCTGGTGTCTTTCTCTCCCTCGCAGGTTCTTTTGACATTTGCAAAGGTTGAAAGACAAAGTAGCTTTGTGTCCTGATAAGGGCGAGGACTCCTCGGCATGAATGTGAATGTTCTCTCATGGGATCAGAACGGAGCTGTGTATTTGACAGACAGGGTGAGGGGTCAAGTTTTGGAGGATCACAGAATGAAACTGAATAGCAGAAAAAGACAGATGTCATAGATGGAGGTTAGTTGTCACCAATAGGGTAGAATGGGGGGGGGGGGTTCATATATAAAAATAAATAAAATGTATATATATATATATATATATATATATATATATATATATATATATATATATATATATATATATTTATTTTTATTTTTTATTTTTATTTTTTTAACTGGATATCGTGCTGTGTTCCATTTATGTTCTTTGAAGTATTTATACCGAAACAGTGTGGCTTTTATGATGCATCATACTCTCGTCTAAATATGCTGATTTCTTTGTATTATCAATCTTCAAAACAGTTGTGATGCTTAATATTTTTGTGGAAACCATGATACATTTTCTGGATTAATAGAAAGGCAAAAGACCAGCATTTATTTTCAATGGAAATCTTTCATTATAAAATAATTGATTAATCAATAAATGAATGTCTTTCAAAAAACAAACCTACTGACCCCAAACTTTTATTTGCAGTGTTCAAAAAATGCTTATTGGCTTATCAGTTGTTGTTAATAGGTTCTGAGGATGATACTGAAGGGATTTTTTCCCCTTCGCACTTCTGCTGAACAAGGCACTTACACCCAAAGATGCTTCAGGGATGCTGCAACATGGTGGATTTTTCTCCACCACCCTCAGATCATCATCAGCTTTGAGCAGACTATGCTATCATTTCAGCCTGGTGCAGATATTGCTGCAATATAGACACTGTTAATTCAATTACAATTTTAGTAGAATAAAAATGGCATCACTTCAGAGGAAAAAAATAAATAAATAAATAAAACATCTCTGCACATTAAAAGACATGAGCCAAGAGCATGTTAATTGCTTTTGTTGTACTGTAGAAGCTTTCTTCTAATTTTGGACGAAAATCTGCTGACACAGGCTGTGATATTATACACACCTGCTGGTGAGGAAGTTTACAAACCTACAAAATCCTTCATAATAAACACCAACAAAAATAAACACACTCAAACACCTCTCCATTTGGTTTATTGGCAATTTTCTGTGCTTGTCTTCTTGCCTTTTTAGCCCTGTGATAATACGTTACTGACTCTCAGCATTAAGATGATGAATATTGTTCTTACTCTCGGATTATCATCCAATAAGAAAGTGACTGGTGAGCTAATATTAGTCTGTACCGAGCGTTGGTTTACCCATGAGCAGGTTGCCTTGGAAACGTTACATAATTGGAGCATAGAAGATGCCCCCAGTTGATTGGGTGATGGAGACAAGGTGATAGATCTTCCTCAATGTGTTCTCTCTTCTCCATGTTCCGTCTATCCGCCCAGAGTGGGAATGACCTCATGACACCACATATAGTGGCTAGTGGTTTGAAAGCTTTCTTCTTATGGCACAAAACAGCTTTTCCTTTCATGTCTTCAGCAATATGTCACTTAAAAGGAAAAGAAAGCATGCACGTGGCTGTAATGATTTATCAGTTTACTCTTAAAGACTCTTCAATATCTGTATTTTTTTGTAGGTGCTGATCTGGGCGGTCTGTTGGATCTTGAGACTCTGTATCAGGGCGTTGAACGCAGTATTAACCAGAGCCGACGAGCCCGCAGACAGTCCCCCGAACGAGCCTACAACATTGAGGTTTTGCTGGGGGTGGATGACTCCGTGGTGCAGTTTCATGGACAGCAACATGTGGAGAAGTACCTCCTCACTCTTATGAACATCGTAAGTGTGCTCGAGCCACCCACACTGCTTGTTGTGTTTGGGTTACCCTCGAGAAAAATCAAAGAACGATAGAAACTACTCTGTCAACAACACTGCAATTCTACAGGCGTAAGACAGCATTACAATAAACAGCTGAGATGAAGCCGACTGGTGGTGAAGCATTAGAGACACCATCCGTCCGTCCGTCCGTCCATCCATCCATCCATCCATCCATCCATCTATCTATCTATCTATCTATCTATCTATCTATCTATCTATCTATCTATCTATCTATCTATCTATCTATCTATCTATCTATCTATCTATCTATCTATCTATCTATCTCAGCATCATACACAAGATGACTCTAGTCTCAAGTGCAAGTGATCATGTCTATACAAGATGGCTCCATCCATCCATCCATACATCCATCCAAAAATTGTTATATGAATGCGTTTGAATTTCAGTAGATTTTAATTGTGTGCGCGTGCATGTGTGCAAAATTCTGCTTTCTAGTATAATTATATGGGCATATTATCCACTTGAATTAGCTAACTCTAAAATTGCAAATATTTTTACTTTTCATTCCTTAAAAAGCATCAGAAGCTGTTAAACTATGAGATTAATCTCAATTAAATTGTTTAACAGCTTTAAGTGTTTATAAACCCCACTCCTGACTATTTTGGAGCAGTTTTCTGATATTAAAGTAAAAGAATACATGCAGTAGTCAAAATCATACAATCTCAAAGATTTCATGTACTATCAGCTCTCCCTAGCGAAATTTGTCTCTAGAGTAGATGTCCGGCTAACTTTTTGCTTATTTCATTTTGTGCAACTTGTCTCTGTAATTTTCAGAGTTTTATTTGTTTGTTTTTTGATGAGAAGGATGTCAAACTCAGGTAACAATAGATGCAGTAAATCAGTGGCTTTGTGTCATGTGTTCCAGGGTGACGGTAAGCCAGGGGAGAAAATATGCTTCAGGACAAAACAGCTCTCATCTGCTCCTTGCTATGTGTCCTTTAATCTCCACGAATTAAACTTGTGCAGAGAGCGAGAGAAAGAGAGAGAGAGACAGAGAGAGAGATCAGCTAGCCAAAAAAAAAAAAAAAAAAATCTCAAGCCGGCCAGATATTATATCATCAGTAATAGTCAATGATGTGAGGTAAAATCAGACACATATTAGATCAGTTCTGCTGTCATTTTTCTACACCATGGATCTCTCAATCTAAGATAAAACGTGATGGGATGAAAAAGGCTAGAGAAAAATGTATTATAACCTCACCATTTGTCTCTATATTGCATATTTTCTCCAGTTATCATAAGTCCCCGAACAATTTCTGCAGCTGTGCCGCTGCCATCTCCTTTCCTCTCCTCTCGTTCTCATCCTAGGGGTGTTTGAAACGCTGCATTCTGAATAAATGACAGGAAAACAGATAAACAGAAATATATAAATAACATCGAGTCTCCTATCTCTCCCACGCAGTGAGTTCTTGCTGCTTTCTTCTTGAAAGTTTGCTTTGCTCACTTTTGGAAAGCATGTCTCCCTCGCTCTCCGCGAGTCAAGGAGAGAAAAGAGAGAGACATAAAGCAGGTTTTTGCCCTTTTTTCCTCCAACTATTTTCCCTGACTTCCCCACTTTACAGCTTCTCTTTTAGTGTTTGTTGCACATAAGGGCTGTGTGTGATGATGTTTTATGCGTAGCGCCTAAGTTTGTTGTTACGTTGGCTTGGATTTGTGTGTGTGTGTGTGTGTGTGTGTGTGTAAATGTCACTACTCTGTTGCTGTGTTTGCTCAGAGTGAAAAATCCTCTGCAGTCTTTCATTCATGATCTCCTGGTCAGTGGCTGGTCTCTCTGAATGATCCAGCAGGAGGAGAGAGTGGGAGCCGTCTGTCTGTCTGCCTGAAAAGGGATCTGTCTACGGGACTGTACGTGGGTGGCAGGGTTGAGCTCCATTCACATCCGAATTTAGAATGCCTTTAGAATTTCAAAGCCTTTTAATTTCCTGAATTCTGTTTGGATTTCAACTGAAATAATAAAAAGGATACAGAATTAAATTTTGAATTTAGAGCAAAAATGGAATGACATTAAAGCTACCTATAGAAAGGCATATTTAAGGTATTATGTTTACATTGAATAGTTAGGGCCTCGTTTATTAAATATAATGAAACATATCAATTCGAATTCCAGCTCATGAATGGCAAAATGGGTGCATCATGCAATTTAAATGTTCTTTGTGGATTATGTTTAGAGTAAAGTAGTGTCAGAAATTAAAATGTAATTATAGGAAGACCTTAGTATTAGTACATTTTGGTATAGTTGACTCCTTTTTAAATATATAGCTTTCTATTTGTTACCTACTTCATTCCTGACTCTGATCTAAAGTGTTTGTGAATGTAGTTTTGCGTTTCACTGAATTAATTTGATATATTAATCTCTGTGTGGGAGTTGATGTATTTGTGAATGGGATTTTTGATTGTTCTGGAGAACTGGTCCAATGACTTGCTCTGCCCTCAATTTATAGAACGGAGTGAAACAATTCAGTATCATATTAGTATCATATGAAAGTATCATATTAGATACACGCAATCACAGGCCCTCGACGCCCACGGGCTCTTAATTCTTATACTCAGACTCATTTCATCTATTTGCAAGAGCGACCAGCGTAGCCAGTCTGCGTAATGGAGCTGAGACCTTTGTGTGTAGCATTAATTGTGTGAATTGAAAGTCGACAATATTAATTGCTTCCCTCTATATTAGTCGCTCCTCAGGAGTAAACAAGACATGCGGGCAGGCGGACCATTATGTAATCATCTCTTCATAGACACGTTGTTCTGGCCCTCAAATGTCAGACAGGTAATAATGGTCCAAAATGTCAAGTGAAAATGGCAGAGATTCAGTAATGAGTCTGAGCAAATACTGTCCACCAGTGCGTACCCTTAAATCTCTGAGCATTCCTGTACATTACAGAAGAATGAAAGGGAGATTGGGAGGACCGCCAGCCAAGAGCCTGATGGGATTTCTGTACTCATTTACTTTCCTCTCCTGGACTAAAACAGGACGATGATGATTCAGCATAATATATATGTGAGATGCAAAGTGAAATGAGTGTTGTATGAGGAACGAAAGGCTTGTATGGGAGTGATTTGTCTAATGTATTTTGTACTGGCAAGAAGTGTTTCATATAGTTCATTTTGAGTTGCATTTAAAATATAAGTAGAGGCTGACCATTTGCCAAAAAAGCAGATTCCTCATGAAAGTACCGTAGAAAAAACTCCAGTTTGCATTTCTTATTTGGTATATTCCATATCTAAGGGAAGCCTTATGTTAGCTTTGTGTGAGAAATAGCAAATTTTGTTTTCACTGAAAATAGATTTTATAAGATAGACATCAGTCATGTTCGGTTCTTGAGATGGCGATGTTTATCATGACTGATGATTTTTGAGCAAAATATTCCTTCAACAGTTTATTGTTAAAACCTCACTTTATCTGTGTGGCAAGCAGGGTGAGGCTGAGAGCCGTGGGAACAGAGCAGTGCCACGAGTGCTAATGAGGGTCATGTGTGCGCCACATCGGCCTTGAGTCTCATGGAGGAAGAAGGGGGAGTGACGTTCGCAGGTTTAACGTTCGCCAGTTCCCACCTCCTTCTTCCCTGAACAGGGGCTTTGTTACATTGGTGCCAAAACCTGACAAAAAGCCCTCACCGCTGTGGGAAATCCATGGTGCCATCGAGCTGAATAGACTCTACCGCCATAGATACTCAAGGTGGTGGGCTGGAGTGACTTGCCGGGGGGACGGACAAACTTGCTGCCGTCCGGCCGGAGTCTGCAGAGGTGGTGCAGTTGCCGTCACAGTTTCCCATAGACCAGAGCTTTCTACCGTGCGCCATGATGGGGAGGAGCAGGGAACGGGGGACTCTCTTCCCTCCAGCCCGGAACCAAAGGAGCCGTCGCCGTCCACCAGGCATCGGAGGAATTAAAGGGCAGTCCACCGAGGGGTATCCAGCACCACTGCCAGACGTCACAGAAGAGTTCACCCAGCTGGATTTCAGTGCATTTTGGGAACCAGACCAAGATTTTCCCCCCTCTCATCTCTGTCTATCCTCGTCCTTCCGTCTCCTTTTCTTTTGCCTCGGCTGTCTTTGCCGCCTCCTTCTTCCCTGAACGTGAACTTTGTTACAACCTGTCTTTGATAAAAGAAACATTTTGACTCTTAAATCACTTACGAACTTCTTTTTACAGTTCGGCGGGGCCAGATAATAAACAGGCCTGATAAAATAAAAATTGGCCTCTTTTAAATGGCTCATTTTCATGAGTCTTTTTCACTGGTTTAATCTATTTGATAAGGGAATGTTGGTCATTATGCTAATATTTCTCATCGCATTAACCCCCCCTCTCACCTCACGCGCACACACACACACACTATGCACTACTCACTCTGTCAACGACCACACACACACGTAGATTTTTTTTTCTGTCTGCACCTCTGCTATTTTCTTCTCTCTCCCCCTCGTTCCTCTAAAGCAGTGAAGCCACAATGCTAGCCCCTGCTGCATTATTAATGGGATATTAATGATTTTCTGACTTGCCGACCTCTAGGTCTCCATTAGTTACCTGTAGGCTGATGAAACCCAGTGCTCCTGAACAAGGCCAGCAACCAGGGCAGTACTAATGAGACCTACACTCTCACGGTCATTAACATAGAGAAAGATAGGTGGGAAGGGGGGATCTATAGGGGGTTTATTCTGTAGGAGGTCGAGGAAGAAATCTATTGGTGTTGCTAATGATTTGTGACTCTAATTAATATTAAGCTTTCCAACAATGTGTGCATTTGTATATTAGTAGTGGCCACACAGTATACAGCAGCATTTTGGTACCATGTTCAAATTTTTAAACATCTTAGATTTTGATAATACAGCTTTTTACAAGAATAAAGTCCTCTATCTCTATCATTTTATTGTGTATGAATCTATTTAATTATTAGTAACTGCCTGCTTTCTATCTATAATTATAATTAATACAAATTTGTTACATTTATATAGCCCTTTTCTGGGTACTCAAAGCACTTTACATATAGAAGGAGGAATCTCCTCAATCACCACCAATGTGCAGCATCTATCTGGATGATGCGACGGCAGCCGTATTGAGACAGAGTGATGAAGCCAGTCAGTGTGTGGGGATGATTAGGAGGCCAGTCTGCTTTCACTTTATTTTGATGCTTCCCCAACAGACATTCTACTGACTATAAGTAACTTTGTAAGTAAATGTCAACATATTCTACTTACCTTAACTTTTACAGTCTAATAATACTACATTGAGAGTTTGCAATACAACAAACAATACAAGCAAAGTTACTTCTAGTTAGTAGAATGTATATACTTTAGAACGTATATATACAATATGTATGTATGTATGTGTGTGTATGTTTGTGCGTGTGTGTGCATGTATATCATATATCAGCCAGTGTATACTGTAATAATGTGAGAGAAATGAACTTTTTCTTTGAAGTGAAGTCTAGAAACAAGGCAGTAGCCATATCCCATCATGTACTGCTTCTCCTAATGCAGAATCCTGAGGTGTTGCACAGTGTGTGTTCCGTATGAAAGCCGTGCCTCAGTTTAACGATCATTAACGTTCAGAACACTGGAGTCATGGTCACCTGGCTTTGCCTTCTATGCCTTTACTAGTCATCTGTATTAACATGGTTACTAAGGCAACCGAGCCTAACAGCTGCGCTCTTTAGAATTTCTGAAGAAATCTCGGCGAACTCTACGGAAAAGGCCTATACACTAGTTTGAAAGATAAGCTTTTGGCAGCTGCAGACACATAGACTGATTTAAAACTGAAGGAGAAGAGATGATGAATTGTGAAAAGTTGTGAAATATGAAAACAAAGTCTGCAGAAACATAACAAAACACTGACAAACAGGCAGCACAACAAGGACATATTCCAACAGTCAAAAGCAATGACAGCAAATGAAGAGGGAATGCCAGGAATACAGAGAGAGAGAGAGAGAGAGAGAGAGAGAGAGAGAGAGAGCGGGCTCCACCCCATTCTGAAGTTTGCCGGTTGCTTGGCAATATAAAAGAGCAGGTGAGTCGGTGCAGCGACTCAACGGTTTCGCAAAGCATGTTGTATAATCTTTTCCTTCTTCCTTGCCACCCTCTTTTAAGCCCCTTTCTTCTTGTCTGTCTTCGTCTCTTATTCTCGCTCCCCCTCCCGCAGTCTGTCCATCAGAAATCTCATTATTGTTGGCTGTGTATACATCTCAGTGTCTCATTAGCAGGCTTCCAGAGCGGCAGAGGACACAATGTCTGAACTTCTGTACCAATTTGTCTGCCTGTGTCTCCCTCTCTGTCTGGGAACCGCGTTTCCCACAGTGCATTAGGCCCATCCTTCAGCAAACTGAATAAGTAAAGATGGCCGAGGCATGGGGTGAGAAGTCAAACTGCAGAATCATGGGAATTGAAAAAGGCTCTCTTGAACATTATTGGGTCCAGCTTGAACCCAATGTTGTGTGTGTGTTATGCTTTGCTGCCTCTGTGGGGACCAAATGACCTCCAAATTTTGGTGAGGTCTGACTCTTCATGTTGTATCTAACACTGCTTTTCTCTCTTCACAGGTGAACGAGATCTACCATGACCAGTCTCTCGGGGCACGCATAAACGTGGTGCTAGTTCGGATTGTTTTGGTGGACGCCAAAAAAGTAAGAGCCATTGTATGGGAATCATGAATCTAATCATGTTTTGATTCAGTACATCTTTCATGTTAAAAACAAAACAAAAAAATCAACTGACATCACAAATCTTTGTGGTCATGATTTGTGAATCTCGTCGGAAGCGGTAGGTCCTCCGTTTACTATTTTATGAGTACTGTGAATTTAAAATCGGAAATCGGACTCCTTCTATCACGTACTGTTTCATGCGATTTCGGCTGCAATCCGACACCTTAAGCTGTGGTTCAGCCAGTGGCATGAGTTTAGGACAGGGGTATCTTTTTTTTTAATCAGTTTAAGATGGACGGAGTGATAGGGAAACTTTCAGTTTCAATTCAGTTTGGTTTCGCTCGCAACGGAGAAAACTACACACTTCTCTTTAATAGTTGGTGTTTCATCAGAGATGGATTTCATGTTCAGACTCTAGTTTTCACTCTGATAGAGCAGTGATGTAACCCAGTTACATCAAAAAACATAGTTTTTTCTTTTTACAAAAATTCCCAAATGAACCATTTTGCTGTCTGTAGCCATTTAGCACCTTTGCAGTTCTGTGTCATGACAGTTTGACATATTGCATCTGCAGCAAACATGTATAGACACACTCCATTTCTCTCTCTCTTCCACCCTCTGTCTCACACTCACACCTACACAAATATATAAACACTCTGATAGCTTAGCTTATATGCACATCTTTTTCCCACCCCCTTCTGCTGGGTGCTCACCATGGCCTAGGGCCTGTTATTCCACCGGACTGAGCAAACGGGAACTAAAAGCACAGCTTTCCCATGGGAGTCTTTTCAAAGTCGCACGCCTTCACAGTTCAACACCAAAGCACACAGAGTGCTGATGTTATGCAATTGCCTTCCTAATACCCCCACCCCAACACATAAACACACACAAACCAGCACCTCCCCAATGGGACCAAGCAAAGGATTCTGGGAAGCAGAATCAAGAATGCCAGATAAACAATCAATGATGACCCTGCCTCATTCATGAACAGAGCTCCATAAAATGTTGCTCTTCCTGTAACTGGAGATCAGGGAGAGGCTGAACTCAGATCAGGCAGCTGGTCTCAGATGTGGTTGACCTGATAGTGACCACAGTTCTAGGCTCAGCTTTCACCTGACACACACACATAAAACCTGGTTCTTCAGCAGTTCATTGTGGCGGTTGAGGTGCTATAAAGCACCACTACCATTCAAAGAACCTGTTAAGCCTGGTATTGTTCTTCAGCGGTTCATTGTGGCGGTTGAGGTGCCATATAGCACCACTACCATTCAAAGAACCTGTTAAGCCTGGTATGGTTCTTCAGCGGTTCATTGTGGCGGTTGAGGTGCTATAAAGCACCACTACCATTCAAAGAACCTGTTAAGCCTGGTATGGTTCTTCAGCGGTTCATTGTGGCGGTTGAGGTGCTATAAAGCACCACTACCATTCAAAGAACCTGTTAAGCCTGGTATTGTTCTTCAGCGGTTCATTGTGGCGGTTGAGGTGCCATATAGCACCACTACCATTCAAAGAACCTGTTAAGCCTGGTATGGTTCTTCAGCGGTTCATTGTGGCGGTTGAGGTGCCATAAAGCACCACTACCATTCAAAGAACCTGTTAAGCCTGGTATGGTTCTTCAGCGGTTCATTGTGGCGGTTGAGGTGCCATAAAGCACCACTACCATTCAAAGAACCTGTTAAGCCTGGAATGGTTCTTCAGCGGTTCATTGTGGCGGTTGAGGTGCCATAAAGCACCTCTACCATTCAAAGAACCTGTTGAGCCTGGTATGGTTCTTCAGCGGTTCATTGTGGCGGTTGAGGTGCCATAAAGCACCGCTACCATTCAAAGGACCTGTTGAGCCTGGTATGGTTCTTCAGCGGTTCATTGTGGCGGTTGAGGTGCTATAAAGCACCACTACCATTCAAAGAACCTGTTAAGCCTGGTATGGTTCTTCAGCGGTTCATTGTGGCGGTTGAGGTGCTATAAAGCACCACTACCATTCAAAGAACCTGTTAAGCCTGGTATGGTTCTTCAGCGGTTCATTGTGGCGGTTGAGGTGCTATAAAGCACCACTACCATTCAAAGAACCTGTTAAGCCTGGTATGGTTCTTCAGCGGTTCATTGTGGCGGTTGAGGTGCTATAAAGCACCACTACCATTCAAAGAACCTGTTAAGCCTGGTATGGTTCTTCAGCGGTTCATTGTGGCGGTTGAGGTGCTATAAAGCACCACTACCATTCAAAGAACCTGTTAAGCCTGGTTTGGTTCTTCAGCGGTTCATTGTGGCGGTTGAGGTGCTATAAAGCACCACTACCATTCAAAGGACCTGTTAAGCCTGGTATGGTTCTTCTGCGGTTCATTGTGGCGGTTGAGGTGCTATAAAGCACCACTACCATTCAAAGGACCTGTTAAGCCAGGTATGGTTCTTCAGCGGTTCATTGTGGCGGTTGAGGTGCTATAAAGCACCACTACCATTCAAAGGACCTGTTAAGCCAGGTATGGTTCTTCAGCGGTTCATTGTGGCGGTTGAGGTGCTATAAAGCACCACTACCATTCAAAGAACCTGTTAAGCCTGGTATGGTTCTTCAGCGGTTCATTGTGGCGGTTGAGGTGCTATAAAGCACCTCTACCATTCAAAGAACCTGTTAAGCCTGGTATGGTTCTTCAGCGGTTCATTGTGGCGGTTGAGGTGCTATAAAGCACCACTACCATTCAAAGAACCTGTTAAGCCTGGTATGGTTCTTCTGCGGTTCATTGTGGCGGTTGAGGTGCTATAAAGCACCACTACCATTCAAAGAACCTGTTAAGCCAGGTATGGTTCTTCAGCGGTTCATTGTGGCGGTTGAGGTGCTATAAAGCACCACTACCATTCAAAGGACCTGTTAATAAGCCCCTGTTTATAGTTCTTTAAAGGTTCTCTAATTCTCTTAAAATACAGCGCATTTCAGGAAATATAAAATATAATATACAGGAAATATTCCATGGCCCCCACATAAGACTTTTTTGACCCAAGAAAAGCATAAAAGTGATTCAAAACAGCTTTTGCCTTTGTAGTGAATTACCATTCATAGCAAACGAGAGAAGAGTAACATATCTAAAATCTGAGGAGGAGAATAGGGTGGTGGTGGGATGCAACAAGAGTTCAGATACTGAGAGCAGCCAGCTGCAGTTTAAATTATGTGGAAGGAGGAATACAATTGGAGGATGAGAGAAAGCTACAACATGGTGATTGGCTGAATGAATGTAAACTGATAAGCGGTTCAACAGTAGGAGGTGTTTATGAAGTCAGTTACATACCGAAATTATGTCACAAACTTCAATAAAAAAGGCTTTATTGATATATTAACTGCTATATGTTATTTAAGTAGTCAAATAATTAGGCTATACTTTTATGTTTTGTGTGTTTTGTTTTTTTGATTGAAGCACTCTGTAAGTAAAGTTTTCGATCAGCTGTTATGGTTCTACATAGTACCATTTGTCAAAGGTGCTGTTAGTGGTGGAGATTTTTCTGGGACTGTTTACATAATTTACATTGTTATTCCAGTAGGTGGTAATGGGTGACTGTTTTTATGAGTGACTAATTTAATCATCAAAGTGGAGTACGTTTTATGATCGATGGATGCACTTATTCTCCGATCACTCGCATTATAAAGCTTAGACGAGCCAGGATATTTTTAATATAACTCTGATTGTGTTTGGCTGAAAGAAGAAAGTCATATACACCTAGGATGGCTTGAGAGTGAGTAAATGATGGAGTAATTTTCCTTTATGAGTGAGTCATTTAATCATTTATTCAGCTAATTTTTTGTAGTTTAGAAAAGTTATTTTTTTATGTGACATTAATTCTGTTTGGTGCCACTAGTGAGTTAGAAATTATATTCTTCACCTTTAAATGAAACAATCCTGAGACAAACACAACTGAGATTTGAAAGCACAATTTTCCTCTGGGAACGTCTGAATAATGTGATATCTGGAAAAATATATCTTAATCTATTGTTAAGTTAACACCTACACCATTTATTTAATCAGTATCAGGTTCAGAAAGGATCTGTTCTCCAGGAGTGCTATCTGGGTGTGTAACCCATGAGGAAGATATTTTTAAGCCACTTAAACATGACAATCCATCACCTCTCTATATCTGCGACGGCGCTTACCATTACCACAAATGTCAGTTCACCCAGCGGGAGGAATAGCTCACAACGCTATGGTGCCCTCAAATTTTGCTCTTCTTACTGAGACAGTATACCACCCCCAGACATTATGATAAATGGTGATTTTTCCTCAGTGACAGATAGTGTGGGGGGTTACATGGTGATTACGTGTGGTTTCAGGTGAGATGGAGAGACAGAGGTCTGCAGCAGGTCAGGCAGATGGCGTTTCCTGCACTGATTTGTGGTGATTGTCCCTCTGGCCTTGTCTTTCCAGGATTAAGTTCTTAAAATGCAAACTGTCCCACATGAACTCATCAAGCGGTTGACACACAGGTCTCTCTCTCTCTTTCTCTTTCTCTCTCTCTCTCTGTCAGTTCTCTCTTCATCTCTGTCCCTGTGCTCGTCCATCCTCTGGTTTCTTTTCCATTCTGTCTTTTTCCTTCAGTCTGTTGCTGGTCACGCTTCATCTACCTCTCACTGTGACTTAAAATGTTGTTTAACTCCATTCAGGAATGTGGTGGCCACAGGGAGCATTCCCAGTGGGTCAGTTGACCTGTGGGCTGGCTGTCGAATCCCAGTTTTAGATACAAAGTAAATATACAATGACTTTCTGACATCATCAGGCTGACCGTATGGTGGCAGAATCTGGCGTAGATGACATAGACACAAAATAAATGCAATTGAATGCATCCCTGAAACTTTATGGACAATTTGCATGCATGATTTGAACTCTGGTCACAGCACTGTAAGTATTATTTACATATATTATCGTTTCTATTAACGTTTTGAATTAGCTCTTATTTTTATATTTTCAGTTTTTATTTTTGTTTTATATAATTATTTAGTTAAAACGTTAATCATATTATAACCATGGATTCCATCTAAATTGTGCATCTATTTTATACAAAAATGTTTAATATTTCAATAAGATTTCATGAATACTCGTTTCCAACCTATGCGTTCAAGAGAAAAAAGAAAGAAAGAAAAATGAAACATCAATGCCATTGGGGGATTGGTGCAAAAAATGTTTTATTTTCTTCTCTGAAAGTGTTAAGTCACATGACTTGAGGCAAAGTCACACGATGTTTTTGATGCACATTTTCCAGTGTAGTTTATTTGTCTTCTTACTGAATGAAAAATGTATCCACCTGTTCACATTCACATGTTGGTATCATCCGGCTTTTTTATGCAAGATTCCATTTGTTGTCTCTATTTTTTTTTTATTTTTATTTTTTAATCTTTCAGACATTTGTTTTAAAACTAAACAATAGAACAAGCGTTCATTTCTATTTGGCCATATTTTTTTTCAAAATTAACACATTCTTACAGGATTGTCATGACCATTGTCCAAACATATTATGGAATTAAAACAAATATGCATGAACAGAACCCAATTCATGGCTATCATATCTCAGTGTATGCTTAGGGTGGGGAAGTCCTGGGATGATTAAAAACATTTATTTATGTTTTGTTTGGCATGTGTAGTACAGAATTATCTGCTTAACAGAGTTGTTCCACTTTAGTAATTTCATGACATATTTGTTAACCTTTATTTCAACCTCACTCCTCTTTCAGTGTGGAAACCTTTCCACTGTCTTTTCTTTTTCAGACTCACTCGCATCCTCAAATCACTCTAGATCTCCCACTTATTTCAGTAGCACTGCCACAGATATACATCTTTCTCCATCTGTATCTCTTTCTCTCCACCTCTCCCTCCCTATTTTTCTCGCTCTTACACAAACGCCTGGTTCTTCCACACCCACTCCTCTCCCCTGCCGCCTCAGCCCCAATCAGCATGCAGCCTCGCCCGTCTTGCCAGCAGGTTGTCCATCATTCCCAATTACTGTGGCAACCGTTGCTGCCGGCAGCGGCACGCACCGATCAACCGAGTGACCCCGCGCACCTCCGACATGGTTCCAACATCCCAGTCTCTTCTGCACATCTGTTCTGCTCTTCCCCTCACCTAGCACCGAAAAAGATAAAGAGACCCTGACACGACACACCCAGCATCAATCTACAGAGCGCGCATGTGTCTAAGTGTGTGTGTGCGTGTGTGCGTGCGTGTTCGGCGGATCACAGAGACGATAAAGATACCGAGATATTCTTTTAATGAGCAGGCTTGCGCGTCTGTCATGTATTCCGTTAACAAGAACAACGAGAGAAACTCTCCTGTGTACAGAATCCTGAGAAACACCCTTCATGACATTATCAACAAACATCTCAGTGATGGAATGTAGATAAGTGAGGATAAATCTCGTGTTTAGTAACTAGTTTGCATTAGTTTGGTGCCTGCGTATAAACCTTCTGCATAAAAACCATAATGAATTGTAATGAGAGAATAAAGCGCTGGATGCACTTGTGCTGAGAATGATGCTGAGTTGAGTTATTTCCCACCACCCTCTTTCTTTCCCATGGTGCACAGCAAGGCATTGGAATGGTGAAGCCTCCCTCTACTGGTTGACGAAGACATTGCAGCGTAGCTTTCAGAGTTCATGACCTTGATACAACGTAAAATGCATGAGAGCAAGGCACAGGGAGAGAAAGAGAGGCGGTTTCAGGACACACATCTGGAAAGGATCTCCTACTTCCAATGGCTCTCGTGGCCACGTCATCAAAACACAGCCGCGCATTCCTGTCTGGATGTTTCTCCGCATACACATTTATCTCCCTGCACAGATTGTGGAAGAAAACCAGAGCAATGTTTACGTCTGTGTTCACACGAGTGTAAAATGAGGCAATAACAGCGTCATGGCTGCCGTGGTTTATTATGTAGACTTTTTTTTTCTTTTTCTTTTTTGTTTTTATATAAACATTTTATGCCAACGTGATAAAAGTTATATTGATTGCTTTGTTCAGTACTTTCAACATCAAAGGGTGTTAATGATACTAAATGATTGATGAACAGTCGTGCTTTTGAAGTTTGCGTTGATGCAATTGTTTAGGAGTCTATCCTCTGATTAAAGGAATAGCCTGGGTTCAGCATCTGTGATTTGACCGCGGAAAATAGTTTCCACTCATTCATCTGTGTAATAACAAACAACAATTGTTCAGTGTTCAGTGATGAAATTGCAGTGGTTGTCTAAGGGGAAGTGTGGGATGCACTTTAAATAAAATATACTACAGGTTTACTGGCATTAAATGGTCAAGTTATTTGATATGACTAAATAGCATATGAATCTATTACACTACTTTCATGTTAACACGTATAATGTTAAGCCAAGTGGTTGTATGCAACTGTTTCAAAGTTTGGGGTCAGTACATTGTTTTAATGAATTATATAATAATTAAAATGAGTTTTAATCATGTTTGATGCATTAAATTGATCAAAAGTGACAGTAATGACCTTTATAATATTACAAAAGATTTATTTTTCAAATAATTAGACATTAGATTACAGTTTAACTATTTCAAATAAATACTTTTGAACTTTCTCTTCAGCCAAGAATTGTGAAAACATTACTGTTTATACAAAAATATTGAACAGCACAACTGTATTTTCAAAATTGAAAATAATAAGAAATATTTCTTGAGCAGCAAATCAGCATATTAGAATGATATCTGAAGCATCATGTGACACTGAAAACTGGAGTAATGGTGCTGAAAATTCAGCTTTGCCGTCACAGGAATAAATTACATTTTAAAAATATATTAAAATAGAAAAGAGTTATTTTAAATCGTAATAATAATTCACAATAATTGCTTTTTTCTTTAATTTTTGATAAAAGAAATGAGCATAAGGGATTTTTTTTTCAGAAACATTCAAGAATCTTTTCGACCTTAGTGGTAACAATCATCAGTATTCATAACCTTCAAATGTTACTCACCCTTATGTCCATTCAAGATGGAATAAAATTGTAAAGATTTGTAATATTAGTTACTTTTATGATAGAAGTTGCATTTTTTGATGAACTTTAATAGTTTAGACGTTTGGAATTGAGTCACACCTTCACCAGATTCCAATAGCGAAATCAACATTTAGCTTTGAGTGTAACATCATTCTCATGTATGCTTTCAGTCCACGAGTCTTATTGAGCTGGGCAACCCTTCTCAGAGTCTGGAGAATGTCTGTCGATGGGCTTTCGAACAGCAGAGGAAGGACACTAATGATAAAGAATACCACGATCACGCCATCTTTCTCACTCGTCAAGAGTTTGGACCCACAGGGATGCAGGGTAAATGCACAAAGACACTCACCAACTCAGCATCATCAACCTCCAGAGTTGCTAATAAAAGCAGATGATTATTCAAACATGAACACTGTCCCTTTGAAAAAATGGAGGTCCACAAGAACATGCCTCAATGATCTTGACCTCAGGCCTCAGACCAGTGGAAAATAAGAGCTAAAATGTGTTTATAGCGATGAAGATGTGAGGAGGACAAACTCAGTCAGGTGTTCTTATGTGTTGCTAGGTTACGCTCCTGTCACAGGCATGTGTCATCCCGTACGGAGCTGCACTCTCAATCATGAGGATGGTTTCTCGTCTGCTTTTGTGGTGGCACATGAAACCGGCCATGTGTGAGTACCTGCTGCACCCCTGCGCACCTAATGTCAGATAAAAGCTATCTCATACGGTTTAATTTACACAATCGATAGTGAGTCATTGAGTCATTTGCTCAACTGATTCATTAAAAAAAATAATTCAGAAACAAAGCAAGTGACTGCCTATAAGATTGAATCATTGAAACATTCACTCAACCAATTCGTAAAAAAAAGCACCATTAATTACGGAAGAAATATGATGTTTTTCCTAAGTTGTCCTTTGAAAAAAAAACAAAAAAAACAGTATATATATTTTAGGTTGGGAATGGAGCATGATGGGCAGGGGAACCGTTGTGGGGATGAGGTGCAGATGGGGAGCATCATGGCCCCACTGGTGCAGGCTGCTTTCCACCGGTTCCACTGGTCCCGCTGCAGTCAACAGGAACTAGGCCGCTACCTGCAGTAAGTACTAGATGTACATACGCACCCAATCAATCACAACTCTACTATGCTGGATTATATACCACCTCATTCTGCCTCTGTAGTTCATATGATTGTCTTCGCGATGACCCGTTCGAGCACACGTGGAAGGAGCTTCCACAGCTGCCCGGGCTGGATTACTCTATGCACCAACAGTGTCGCTTTGACTTTGGGGCCGGATATATGATGTGCACAGCGGTGAGTCTTGAATTAAGTGCAGCACAGGGCTTTTCATTCAAATAATGCATTATTTTTATGAGATTGTAAAATCACTACGAGCATGTATAATTCTCCTTTGACAACCATCAGCTTACCATAACAATCACCATTTGTGATCATTGGGTTCACCATAGCCCACCGTGACCCAGTATTATGTGTTATACATGCTAATAATGCATTATCAATGTAACACAGTATGTTGTGTTAAGTGACTGAGTTTCTGTACTGTACATGCTGAACGGAAAAAGCTTAAAGGAAGAGAATAGTGCACCAAAAAATTTTCAATATGTCACTATTTCTTACACGCGTGCTCTTTCAAACTCATACGGCTTTCTTCTTTTGTGGAACATAAAAGCAGGATTTTTGGGAAAAAAAAAAAATCCATTCAGGCTTTACAAAGGACACAAAAAACACCTTCATTAAAAAAAAAAAAAAAAGGGGTCCATATGACTCGAACACTTTTTTTTCCCAAGTTTTCCGAAGTAATGCAAGTTATACAGACTGAAAGTCTTTACTGAACATCTTGTCATTGCCTTAGCTCTAAAGAAGCAGCACTGTTTTATTAACAAATTTTGCTTTAGAGTGGAATATTTTCAACGGATCTTTTCATAATTTTCCAAGTTTGCAAGCCTTTTAAACATTCTGTGAGTTCCGTGAAATAAAAAGAATGTCATATGGGTTTACACGAAGGTGAGAAAAGGATGAAACTTCTTTTAATTTTGGATGAACAAATCTTTTAGTGACCGAGAAGGACCAAGTTTTAAAAATCATTCATACCACATCAGCTGGTTTTATTGTATATCGAACAAAATATAAAACAAATTCCAGATTCACAACAAAACATACATTTCAAAATGATATCAAACATCTATCTGAGAGGAAATGTGAGGCTAATTACATTGTTTGCGATTCACTGAAATATTTTGAATTAAAGTTGATCAGATAATCAAAACCAGATGGCACGAGTCTGAAATCACTTGATATTGCTTTAACAAAACTGAACACAAATGATTTCAAGAATCATTTCTGCTCTAAAAAATGAAATTCCAGCTGAACACCACTGCTTGGACTGTACTTCACTGTCTTGTTAAACCATTCCCTTAGCTGCAAAAGGTGGGGCCGTCAGGAGCCCAGGTAAGGTGTTCTCCTCAGTCCCAATGTGGCCTCTTTCGTTTGAACTTGGTTCAATTCAGATGGTCTTATTGTTAATCATTACATGTTATTGGTTGGTGTTGAACTCATTGTCATTTTGCAGACATGTACGCAGCGGGATACTAAACCCAAAGCCGTCTTTTCCTCATTTCAAAATTGATTGGCACAGCCCCCCCCCCCCACCCCCACCCCGCATATGTATTTAACAGCCTGTGACATGAAGTTAAAGGAATGCTTGAGTTCAATACAAATGTAATGATTTACATAATTTCGACTTGTCCTTCAGTTTCTAAAAATAAAGAAGATGAAATGCACAAATGCACAGAAATGCACAAATTGATGTCCATATATGCGCAATATAAGCACATGAATACTCTGTCATCTGCAACGTTCTGTTTACGACAAGCTCCGCACAGAGGAATTACATATTTTAATGCATATTTGGAGGTTCATCCAGCCAAAACAGTAGTCTCACCACTTAAAGGGTGTTTTAGACAACTTTACATCTTATATAACACATTTTTATTTATTTATTTATTGTATGCAAGAATGAATATATTTGCTTCAGCAAAAAAACATTCCTGTATTATTCGTTTTTCGAAATGAGGGACAAAGTTATTTTCTGTGGTAATTGAAAGCATGCCACAGATTCTCTCAATAGAGCTCAAACTTCCTTTGAACATCCCTTTAATGTCAAGTTAACCAGGTCATTGCAGTCTGGTGCCTTTTCAGTGAGTTTTCTACATTCATCAGAAAAGACATCCATGAATAGACTGCCGACTGGAGCAAATTTAATCACAATACAGTTCCTTGAAATGTCTAAAAATTCAGGCGCTAAATAATCATCTAGCTATTGGCCTAGCACTATTTTCACTATTTAGCTTGGCAAACTCTAAACAATACTCAAACTGAGATAACGGAAGCAGCCAGCTGGCTACTGCCGAAAACTGTGAGCCATTATTTTGCACTTAGTATCTTGATGTGTTTGAAACGCTCATTGGGTTTAGGATCCTGCTAAATGGAGTGTCATCATTAGTACCACAGCCAGAGATTCTGGTCCTGTCTACTACGCCTCTCCAAGAGAGGGGGAAAAAACAGAGATTTTGCTTAGCATTTTTCAGCCATATCACATCACTGCCCAGCATTCTGTTGTCTACCTGTGCTCTTGGTCAGAAGCTGTATCATAACTAAAACAGTTTTCGTCATTGTTTTGTTTTGCCTGCATGAGATTGCTTTGTTACATAAATGTAACCTGTCCATTACTGAAAATGTGTCATACTGTTACATCATGTCTAAATAATTGTGCTATTATATTATATTATATTACATTACATTACATTACATTACATTACATAATATTATATTATATTATATTATTGAATAAAATACAAATAGAAACAGTGTCTGATATTTACACACACACATATAATATATATATATATATATGTGTGTGTGTGTGTGTGCGCGTGTGTGTGTGTGATATTTAATGGTGATATGTGCACATCATCTCACCTTTGTAAAAAGCAGTTTGCTATATTTACCAAATCTGATGTCCGTCAGATTGATCCTAGCCTTGTGACTATCTGCATCTTGTCGTAAGATTCATCTCATTCAGAGTGTGTGTGAGAAGTTAAGAATGAATTTTCTTCTCTCTATTCCTCTATTTCTCAGTATCGCTCATTTGACCCCTGTAAGCAGCTTTGGTGTGCTCACCCAGACAACCCCTTCTTCTGTAAGACCAAAAAAGGACCACCCATTGATGGTACCACATGCGGAGATGGGAAGGTACCGCCTCTCATTTGTCCTGATGCGTTAGACTCACTCGCTTCCCCCGTGTTTATGTGTTTGCTTTGTTCTCTTCCTCCCAAAGCACTGTTTCAAAGGCCACTGTGTGTGGCTGACTCCAGACATCATAAAACAGGATGGAGGCTGGGGGATGTGGAGTGAGTTTGGCTCTTGCTCTCGCCCCTGTGGAAGGGGACTACAGTTTCGCACCCGAGCTTGTGACAATCCACGGTGTGTACATCCATCCATCCAGCTATCCATCTATCCATCCATCCCTCTATCTACCTGTCTATCTGTCTGTATGAATTGTTCACATGTAACTAATTCTTTTTTACAACTCCTTTAACCTCCTCCAGTCCAGCTAACGGTGGACGTTCTTGCTCTGGCCCAAGTTATCAGTTCCAGATGTGCAATACACATGAGTGTAAAGATCCGTACCATGACTACAGAGCCGAGCAATGTAGCATGATGGACAACAAGTTTGAGTACCAGAATACCTGGCACCACTGGCTGCCTTATGAACACCCTGACCGTAAGTAATAAGGCAGACTTTACTGATTGTACAGAGTTGTACAAAGTTAAATAAGTTGGAATAAAAGAGTACCCTAAAACAGTACAATACACCAAAAATCTATCTGGACACCTAAGCCACAATACCCACCTTGAAACCTTAAGGTAATAAAATACCCTTAATGTACCAATACAAATCTTTTGTCTTTATGGATGGGTGAGGTACAAAGATGTCCTTTTGAGCTTTTTTTTTTTTTATCTGAAATTAATTTCTTTGCAATAAGCAAAGCCAAATAGAAAAAAAGAAAATCATGTTATCTATTGCTATATTTGTACATTTTATTCAAATAGTTTCTCACTCCTGTCCTCCACAATAAAGATCAGTTTGTCAGCCAGGCTAACAACCGGGCTTACGTAATCAATCTCTCCACACAGCTGCTCTCGCTTACTCAGTGGGCACACAAGATATAAGAATATGATTTCACTCAAACCCCCTCTTTTTTCCACATGTACTTCTACACTGTTCATGACATCAGTGAGAACATGAAATCCCTCCAGAGTCATTAGCGCTGCGGACATCTGCCTTAGTTTATTATCAACACAAGTACATCCAATGTAATGCTCATTTAAAGAGGGACTTTTTGAGCCTTTTATTACTGTCATGTCAATTATCACTAAACACAGAGTAATTCACAGAAGAATTTTTGTGGTTTATGTTTCATACCATGAAATGTGCTTGGATACTTTTGATTAAACTTGGTAATCAATTTTGCTGGGATATCCAACAGCCATCACATTGTTCATGGATAAATTTTGCTCTTTATGGGAAAGTGAACTGGACTTAAAATGTACTTTTGGAACAGAATTGTCTAGTTTTGAAAACACACCAATGTTGGGAACCTAGGATTCTAGGATGATATAATGTACAATGCATTTATAGAAAACTATTTATACTTAAAGATTCAAGATCTTCTCAATACTTGTACTTGATCATTTGGTTGTATTTCTCAATCCATCATTCTGGGATCTCTCTTGTTTTCCATAGCTAAGCAACGCTGTAAATTGTACTGTCAATCCAAAGAGACGCGAGCTGTAGTCAACATGCAGACTCTGGTGGAAACTGGAACACGCTGCTCCTACAAAGATCCCTACAGTGTCTGTGTGTATGGAGACTGTGAGGTGAATAACTGTATGCACCTCTTGTAAATGTGTGTGCTTAGTTCCCGTTTGCTCATGGTGTCTCTCTCCCTTCAGAAAGTGGGCTGTGATAATGTAGTTGGATCAGCTCTTCAGGAAGATAAGTGTGGCGTCTGTGGGGGAGACGGAATCAAGTGCAAGACTCACAAGTTTAACTTCACCTTTGTAGAGAAGAAAGGTACGTCTTCTCAGCACACATGTAGGCTTGGTTCCAAAAACTAGCGGAGGCCGCATTTTAAAGCATCATAAGCTTACAGTCCAGACACAATGGCTCTTCCAAATGTTGGCATAATTATACTGCCTCCTAAGATACATTCTTTTGGCCAAATTCTTCACAAGGGCAATACCATAACACAGGGTTCCCTTTCGGTCATTCACATTCAACGTTACATCAGAGCTGAACTGACGTATTATCACCTTGGAGTCTAAAGTAAACGAGCCAATGGACATTGGTGTGGGAGATTTGCATTTTGTGAATTACAGTGAAAAATATGCCACGTCCTGTTGCCAACAGGTGGCGCTACGACGAACTGAATGTTTGCATTTACTGTAGATGTCTTCATGCCAGGACTCTTATCAAACGTGAAGTTTGGGGCAGGTCGGACATTGTATGCCTGACTTACAACAGCTTCCTCTTTCATGGTGAAATATCAGACTTTGTCAGGCCGCCACAGACACGCCATTACATGAAAACTCAAGATCTTTGCAATTTAACATCGCTAAGGCCTTAAGATTAGACGGACCAAATATGATGTTGTTCTGGTTAAATCTCAATGAGGAGTTAATAACAGTGTAAAATATGACATTTCCCATTGCCCGTGGGTGGCGTTATGGCTATAACTGAATATTTGCATTTACTGTAGATGTCTTCAGGCCAGGACTCTAATCAAATGTGAAGTTTGGGGCAGATTGGACATTGTATGGCCGAGTTAAAACAGCTTTGTTTCATAGCAAAACATAGAATTTTGTCAGGCCTCCATGGACACGGCCTTCAGTGAAAACTCAAGATCTTTGCAATTCAACGTTGTCAAGGCCTATAAATTAGACTGACCAAATATGACGTTTATCTGATAAAATCTCTACGAGGAGTCGTTAAAGTACAACATCTGGAAATGACAAAAACTGCAAAATTTTTCCACAGAAAATTAAAAATATCTGACTTCCTGTTGAGTTTTCAGATTTTGCTCCCAAGGACCTTTTTTGTAGGTATTGAGCTGTGACGCAAAGTTTCATGAGTTTTTGAGCATATTTAGGCCCTCAAAAAGAAGAATAATTGACAGAGCAATTATAATAGGGTTCTCACACCATCTGTGCTCGGGCCCGAATAACCAATGTACAGTACAATACGTCAATAAACAATATGCTATAAACAATACAACACAAAAACAATACTAAACAATACACACAAAACGAGTACAAGCAAGGCAAATAGTCAAATATGGCACAGAAATATTGCACAGTAAGCAGTAGATACTGCAGCTGATATTGCACACAATGGAAGAGAGGTAAGTGCAACTGAATAATATAGAGAGTAAATGTATACTTGCTAGACACACACTGAGGTATACAGAGGATGTTGTTAACCTGTTGTAGCAAATTAGCTCAAAAGGGAAATATATATAATAATAATCATAACTTGTTATAATTAATTATAAATATTTGGATCAGTTAATCGAATTAACTTGACCTAGCTGAATTAATATTACAATCAATTAATCTGTTCTTCTAGTAAACACTTAGTATTGATAATCTCTCAACTCTTCATTTGCATGAGGGGAGTAAGGTGGCAGTTAGTGACCGTTTATACTCTGATTAATATACACAAACACACACTGCATTCTATGAGAAGGTGATGTCCATCAAAGTGTGAGTTATTAAACAAGGATCGTCTGTATATACAATATACAGTAGGGAGAACAAGTATTTGATACACTGCCGATTTTGCAGGTTTGCCCACTTACAAAGCATGTAGAAGTCTGTCACTTTTAAGTACTCTTCAACTGTGAGTGACGGAATCTAAAACAAAAATCCAGAAAATCACAATGTATGATTTTTAAATAATTAATTAGCTTTTTATTGCATGATACAAGTATTTGATCACCTGTAAGAATTACGGCTCTCACAGACCTGTTCGTTTTTCTTTAAGAAGCCCTCCTGTTCTCCACTCATTACCTGTATTAACTGCACCTGCTTGCAATATACAAACTGTAATAATGCACAAAATGTTCTGGGGAAATGCATGTTCGTTCATTAGACAGATTTGTCAATGAATTGGTGGAAAGGATTCCATTTCAATGGCACTACATGTCTGTTTCTTTTAGCCTGTGTACTGTTCTCTCATTGAGAACAATCAATGTCCCGAGTATCTTTGAGGTGTATGAGTGATTCAGAAGGGGTGATGATTCACAGAGGGGAAATGAGACATCATAGAGTCTGCTGAGTGAGGGGTTGAGAAGATTAAGTGGAACAATGGTGTGTTTGATCGGTCCAGTCGTTACACTGTGTAGGTTGAGATATAAAATGCCCCATCAGATTTGTGCAGCTCTCAGTGCATCTCTCCACGCACACCCCGCTAAGGTGTTGTGGTGTGAGACTCGTGTTGTGCTTTCGAAAGTCAATGATGAGCTCTTTGGTTTTAGAAGCATTAGTTATTTACCCCACACCATTCTGTCAGTCTCTGAATTTCATCTCTGTAAGCTGTGTCCCTCCTGATATTAGTCCAACTACAATCTTGTCATCTGTGAATTTGATGATAGTAATGATAGATAATAAAGATGATAAAAATAAATTCAAAATAAAACTCTAAAAGATAAAATTGTATCTGTTTACTTGTGTGTCATGTGAGCATTAACCGACATAATTACATAATTAATTCTGCAATTTCATTAATTCTGCAATTGTGCTTAGAAAATGTTGAAACCTTAGCGGAAATTCCAAGAAACAAATGCTTTCAAAATTCAATACTGAAAGCATCCATTGTCAGGGTATGGTTGCGTAGAGAAGCATGACGAGGAAGAAGATGAAATAAACAAGTAAAATTTAATAATCCAATGGCGACAGGGAAACACAACCAACGCATAGACATACAATACCAGAAAATGACGAACTAACAGGACTGAACTTAAATACACAGAGTACAGGGGGATAACGAGATTAGTGATGAGGATCAGCTGTGGTGATTAGTGGAGTGTCCATGGTAACTGATTGTGGCGGGAAATTCGAACAAAGAAACATGTGACAGATGAAAACAATAACAAACTGAAAGTCCATGTGGCGAGGAAGTGTGACATCCATAAAAATAGCTGAGTCTAAATAAAACCCTGTTTCACTTGTTTATAAATGCTACTTAAATGTCCTAATTGAACTAAGGCCTAATCCTGGTTTAATATAAGCACTGTCTGTGAAGCAATGCCTTAGAGTATTGTTGGATAATACCAGTGGTAGTAATAGTGATTTGAAACTGTTTTGCATTTGGTTTAGGTGTCATTAAGGTGCTTGAAGTTCCCAGAGGGGCGAGACATCTCTTCATCCAGGAACTTAATGGGACTACTCACATTTTAGGTGAAGCCTGATCTTTCCCTGTTGTTTCTCATACAGTAAGCACTTAAGTGGTCTCTGTTTTTGCTTAATTATAGCTCTCTCTCTCTCTCTTTTCGCTGAATAGCTATCAGGAATAAAGCGTCGGGTGATTTCTTTCTCAACGCACATGGAGACTACCCAGAGACTCGCTCAGTTATCGAAAAAGGTCTGGAATGGGAGTATGAGAGTAAAAACAACAAGGACACCATTCAAACCAATGGCCCCCTGAAAAACGATGTGGTTGTCATGGTAATTCTCCTTAGGAATTCACAAAACGCATGAATGGACACGCAACTTTTTAACTTGTCCAAACTGATTGATTTTATGTGTGTACTAGATCCGAATGCATGGATCGGCCAAAGTGAAAGTGTCGATCAAATACATCACTGACAATGACAGACCGAGTGACAGTGCCAATGAGAATAATATGGTCCCTGATAATGCTGTGCCATACTCCTGGGTGGTGAAGAGATGGGCACCTTGTTCCAAGACCTGTGGAGGAGGTAGTTCACTGCAACCCCCACAGTCATTTGTCTGAGAATAGAGTTTCCGCTACATCTCTAATAAGTTTATGCTATATCTGACCCTTTGCTAAGTCCCTCCTTAAAACTTTACTGACCAGTCCTACCACAGCAACAACTGCTGTCCACCATATTATCAAGCTTGCAACCGTAAGTAAAAGAGCTTAGTGAAGGGAAAATAGAGTGCTGCTGTGATGACTTTTTTGTAGGCCAACCCCAGAAGTTAGCATCATCCTGGATCCCTCTACAAAAATCCAACAGCAATTTTCCATTTGGCTTTTGGATCATTGCATAAAATAAGTTCTGTGACCAACATTATGATAGTCTTCACAAATTAACACAATGCTTATAAATTTGAAACCCTAACTACAATCCCCAAAAACTAAATAGCTAAACGAAGGCAATAAACAAACTACACCATGGTCGCACAACTTAAGCATCATCGTCACTTAGCTTCCCAGCTTCCCACAACTCTTTTTGTATTTATCTAATAATAATAATAATAATAATAGTTTAAGTTCGAATAGCTTGGAAGTTCACGATTATAAACACAATGAGGCTGTGAAAGTCGACTAGTGCAGGAGTTCCCAAACACATTCCTGGAGTATCCCCAACACTGCATGTTTTCCGTGTCTCCTTAATCAAACACACCTGATTCAGAACATCAGCTCATTAGTCGAGACTCCAAGACCTGAAATGGGTTTGTCAGACAGGACACATGCAAAATGTGCAATATTGGGGAGGCTCCAGAACGTGTTTGGGGACCCCTGCACTAGTACATAGATGAGTTTACCTGTTCGGCATGATGACATTTAATGCAGAGATATAAAGAGTAACTGAAAACCGCACTGAGAAAAAGTACAGATATCTCAGAACGAAAATTACACCATTATAAGTTACAAGTCAGCAATTCTAATATGACTTATCTGATTTTAACAGTACTTAAATATTTTACTCATACTGAATGGAAGCTCAAAGATGCACTATTCCTCAACCAGTGAACAGACATGCCAGTGAAAAGAAAGTCTCAAAATTGCAAACGACACAACAGCCTCTTAAATGTCTGCAAACATTTAAGCCTCAGTTAAGTTCTCAGTTAAATGCTCAAAAAGGGCGTTAGTAAACCAATAACCTTCAAAAAGATCTCTTCAATATAACGGAGAAATATTGTAAAATAAAATTAAATAGTCAAAGCCTACTTCCACTTGCTGTGCTCATCTAATATATGAAACACCCGCAATTCACAATGACCTGCTAAAGTGCCCTGTTGACACGTTTGGTCAGTAATGGCAAAACCCACAAGATATAGTACCTTCAATGCCCTGTAGATGGCAATATCCCTCTATTTGTAGCAGAAATAAACTGCTGCAGAGAAGTCATAGGTACCGTGTAAAATGTAATGTGTAATTGCATTACTCATTGTAAATGGACAGTATTGGAGTAAAGAGTACATATACTTATTCATAATGTAATAAAGTAGAGAGTAAAAGTTACAAAGTAGCCTAAAAATAAATAAATAAATACAGTAACTAATTACAATTACTAATAATTTACACCACTGGTTTAATGTCCCCCGACAAACTCTGTAGTCCCATTTAGCCACTAGTTTGCAACCACGTTTTTCAAGACAAGTAAAAAGTAAAAGCTTAAACAATCACATCGTTACTGATGTTTTTTTATGTCATAAAAAAAAAAAAAAAAAAACCCTGAACATGTCTTGAGCTTGTGTTAACCGCAGACGTTATTACAGGTATTTAACAAGAAACCCATGGATTTCAGGACAACGGACAGGGAAGGTTTGGCCTACAAACATATGTCATCCTTTCAGCGCTCTATTCATGTTGGCCTGTTATTTATTTATTTACAAAGCCTTCTGTAAGAACAATTTTGACAATATTTGTTCTAGTAGTACGTTTGCATACATTATTTTTTTATTGTATTTCCCTTTTCATGTTCATGAGTTTTTGATACACTTACTTTTTAACAAAAATGTGACTTGACCCCCAATTCTGACAATATTCATCTAATAGGATGTTAGCATGTCTTATTTTGATTACATTATTTTGAATTTCTCTTTTCATGTTTCATTCACTTCACATTCTTATGGACAGGCATTCAGGTGACACGTTACGGCTGCCGTAAGAACACAGAGATGAGGATGGTCCATCGCAGGTTCTGTGAGAAAATCAAGCAGCCTCCGCCCCTGTTTAGAGACTGTTACCTGAGAGAGTGCGCTCAGCCTATGTGAGTTTGTGCAACAAAAGAGCTTTCATTTCCAAATCAGAGTATCATGTATTGTTATAGGAGTTACAAGGATTTTTTATTCATATTTTCAGTTTTGGGAGTAACACAAGTTACTAGATTATTTTTTGAAGTATTCTCTTATATTTACTTGTTATTGCTGCTGTTATCACATGTGGTGTCGGCAGGGGACTGCGTTAACTAGCTCATCTTTTGTTAAGACCTTACCGACTCATCAGCCAGTGGCACATATCCCAACAAACCGTCCCATACCGGCGTGATCAAAAAGATCTTAAACTAGATTAAATATTTTGACTGTTGCGATTCCAAATCGGTTTAATGACCCGTAACTCTGCCTGAGTATCGGACAAGTGTTCACTGTTGGCCAGAGGAGAACTGGCCCCCGACTGAGCCTGGTTTCTCCCGAGGTTTTTTTCTCCATTTGTTGGAGTTTTGGTTCCTTGCCGCTGTTGCCTTTGGCTTGCTTACGTTGGGGACACTTGCTTGATATTCAGCAGTGTTTTTGATATGCCTGCATTGGCGCCGTTGTATACAAACTGAGCCGAGCCGGACGATTACGTCGCTGTTTTCTGCAGTGCTGATATACCTAAATTAACTAGACTAATAACTACTGATATTTGCAACGGAATGAATCAATAATATATAGAATAAGCTGCACAATGACACCATTTTCTTATTAATGTAAAGCTGCTTTGCCACAATTTGCATTGTAAAAAGCGCTATATAAATAAAGATGACTTGACTTGACTTGACATGTGGCACCTTTTGTGTTTTAATCATCAGTGCATGGGATGCAACACAGAATTAAACTTTGTCAAAAATGTGATACAAATCTGATGCATTGTTTGCTGTGATTTAATGTATAAGACTTTCAAAGAAATAACCAATACAATTTTATTGCAAAAAGTATCTAAAACCACATTTACATTTTGTGGTCTAGTTTTCAGCAACTATAGTCAATCTCCAGTAGATGTCATTGTGATACTGTTGTATCTTGTGTCACACGTGATAATTTAGCACCTGTTTTTTTCTAAATAAACTGTGACGGTGTGTTTGCATTTATGTGTAGCTGGGTAGCTGGAGAATGGGGTGAATGCAGTAAATCTTGTGGGAAGACTGGCACTCAGACACGCTCCGTACGCTGCGTCCAACCCCTGGTCGACGACAAGTACAAATCCATCCGCAGTCGTTACTGCAGCGACGAGCGCCCAGAATCCCGCAGAGACTGCAATCGCAACCTGTGCCCTGCTGAGTGGAGGCTTGGCCCCTGGTCACAGGTACAAGCATGAACATACTTTGTCTTTTATCAGTATAGATTTGAGCGTTGGATTAGTTTGACATTCCGTTTGTTTGTGTGTGTGCTGTTGTAGTGCTCAGTGACGTGTGGTAATGGCACGCAGGAGAGGCAGGTGCTTTGCCACACCCGTGACAACACCATTGGACTCTGTCTGGACTCCAAACCAGCTGCATTAAGACCCTGCAGAATGGATCCCTGCCCAAGTTCGTATTCCACTTTGTGGTCACGTTTTCATTATTAAGTCTGAAATAACAACCCAAAATGTCTAACAGATTAGTATAGTCACAATTAAAGTCAACATGAAGCCCATTTTCTGTAAAATGATGTATCGGAACAAGATATTAGAGTAGAAAAAATGTGTAGGGTAGCGCTAATTTGAGAATTGACTGGATCACTCAAAGTGGGCATAACATGCCAGATTGGATCCAGATGGTTGGTGGGAGTTTACATTATCTTTACATTATCTAACGAGACATAACAATGAACAATTTTTAACGTGTATTATCACAAACTGCTGTTTAAAATTTTAGAATTGATAAGACTTTTTAATGTTTTTATATGCTCACCGTTTAAAAAAAAAAGTTCAGTAAAAACAGTAATATTGTGATATTATTACCATTTGAAAAAAAAAGGGAAAAAGCCTTTTTTTTCTATTGTAATATATTTTCAAATTTTCAGCATCATTACTCCAGTCTTTAGTGTCACAAGATCCCGTTCTAATATGCTGATTTGGTGCTTAAGAAACATTTCTTCTTATCAATTATCACATTGTGCTGCTTAATATTTTTATGGAAACAATGATACATTTTTGTGATGAATAGAAAGCTCAAAAGAACAGCATTCATTTGAAATAGAAATCTTTTGTAACATTATAAATGTTTTTATTGTAACTTACTATTACTGACCCCAACAATAAACAATATTTCTAAATTTCTGACACAAATCTAGATTAACAAATCTTTGAAAAAAAAAAAATATATATATATTATACCGAATAAACCTAATGTTAACAAATGTGAACTGTAAAGTGTTTTAAGCTAACAAAATGCTTAATTGAGTTTCACAAAATGTCACACCTTTAAAATAATAATTGTTAGCATTGAAATCTCACTCATCTTCCGAGTGCTAGTTGGAAGTCTGAGATTTTGATTTAATGTTGAATGCAAGCCAAGTACATGTACTAATGATCTATCAGGCTTGCTTATTAATGTTATTAATAAAAGTTGTGTTTTCTGTACTGATTTTGTGCAGAAATAACAGACTAATTCATGACAGATTTCATGCACTAATATAGCTGACGAGTTTTCTCCTTCTCTCCATCTCCCGTGGCTTTCTCCTTCCCGATCCCACTCCCTCCTCTTCCCACGTGCAACAGGGAGCACTTCCGACTTCAACAAGCACGGCAACTTCCTGATACAGTGGTTGTCGCGTCACGACCCCAAATACCCCGTGCAGAGGATGTCAAGTAAAGCGTCTCTCTCCAGCCACGTTGTCGCGCTGCGCTGTCTCACCTCTCTCAGCTGGATCTTCTCTCTGTCACTCTGCCTGGCTTTACAAGGCAAACTCCCCTGACTGCCTCCCTCTTCTGAGGCTTGCACGCTTCTCTTTTTCCTGGGTGGTGGTCCTCTTTTACGGGGCGTTTCCGATAGGGGGAGGTTTCTCTGTTTCTCTCTCTCTCTGTCTCTCGCTCTATCTCTCTCTCTCCTTTGTGGAGCTCTGTGTTGTGAACGCTGGCCAGTAAGAAATTGTTGACAAAACAAAACATGTAAAAAATTTGGGGGCTGTTGATTAAAGGAGGGGCTTTGTGGTTGGACGGGCAGCTTGCGGAGCTAATGATTGCGCTGAGGTTTCCGCAGGGGCGACGCGTTTGTTTGAATCACTGCCCTCTGCAAGCTGTTTCCATATGGCTCACGCTCTCGAGGCGGACGCTGTTTTACATAGGCGCCGCCTGAGCTGCAGGTGTGAAGGGGAAAAAAATAAACATGAAAAGTGGCTAAAAGATTAAAAAAGAAAAACAAAAGACAAAAAAAAACAAAAAAAAGCTTTATTGTGATTGTGAACTTGTCACAATGAGGAAATCTTTGCTAAGTGCTCATTCCACATCCTAGTTCATTCTCGAAAACCGATGGGACAAAACAAACACTCAAACTAACAAGTTAAGATGTTAACATTGGACGTACTGTTGAACCGCCATCATGCGTGTTGGTGGCCGATGGTGAACATGAGGTGGAACTTGCTAAACAGGGTCGCTTTACTACACACGTTTGAATGCCATAACCACCTCATCCTCCATCCTCTCTTTGACTGTTAACAAATTCAATAAATGCAGCTTATTTGTGCTTGCAGACTTTAAACAAACATATAAATATATTTGTATTTATATATGACTATAAATCTATATGGGTACCAATAATATGAAATATTAATAATTTGTTTTACCATGAATAAGCTGTAGCTTATTAGCCTAACATTTTGACTGCTATTGATCGCTTTAATTCTTGACTGTTACGTGTATTTTTTTATTGATTTTACATAAATACAGAACTATTGCTATTTAATAACAGAAGTTAAGTGTTTTCCGGTGGAAGAAGAAGACCTATATTATGCAGGATTCGCTCAGCCAGTTGCCTCTTTATTTTCCGAGAGAAGTGGTTTCATTTTATTGGATTCATCCTGAACGAGAGGGATTCATGCACATTAAATATATCCATGTGGTTATGAGACTGGTGTGCTTTTTCGTCATGCCTTCGCGTGTGCGAGTGTTTCCGTCACGAGTGTGTATCCTTGTACGTCTGCCAGCATGTGTTTCAACGATGGTTGCCAGTGGCCATAGGAAAGACAAACGACACATAAATATACCTCATGAACTTTCATCCACATCCGAGCTCATACTTTTCCGGGGTGGGTGGGTGGGGCGGGCATGGGAAGCGGGGAGACATAGAACAATGCCTTACACTACAATTGAATGTATCGGCATTTATCTGTGAAAGTGATGGCTTAGCGCACAGAAACCAGAGGCAGCTTCAAACAAAACCTAAAATAGAACCAACTGATCAACCAATCTTCACACACATTCAAAAACAGTGGCTAACCCATTGGATACGGAGAGCGTTTTAATGGAAACCTACACAGCATCTCTTTATCACTTCAGACTTGGCATTGTATCGTGAAACACATTTCTGTTGTGACTATGTAGCGAGCTATCCGATTTTTCATGCTCAAAGCCGTGAAGAAAACACTAGGAAAAGCCAGACCTTGCAGTGAGATACTGTAAATAAACATTGGTGTTTACTGTATTTAATAACATTTATGACTGTTATCTCCTTACTTATAAGAAAAAAAAAATGCTAATATTATATACTATGAGTAACTGTCATGTTACTTCACTGGCCTAACTGCGTCTTGGCTGGCTGTTGTGGGGGAAATGTCTGGGGAACATTCAGATGGACTTACGTGCACTGCGTCTATATGCACTTTGATTTATCAGGGAAACTTTATTAATGTTTTGTAAATGTTTAATATATGACACTTGTATGTGCCATGCCAGTTTTTACATCATCATGGAAATCCTGTATTTTATTTAACTAATGACCTATTTATTTACCTGTTCATCTGAATTACCACTGGATTAATTGTTCTCAAAGTAATGAAGTGTATAACCAAAGTTACTGTGACCTTGTACCTTTCAATACAGTTGATTTATTTTTCTGAACAAGATAACTCTATCTGTATGTTTAAAGGGGGGTTGGAGTGCATTTCATTGTTTCATTTTCTGTCATGATCAACTGCAAAAGTAGGAATAAAAAAACAAACAAAAAATGTGTTATAAAAACAGAAATCTTCTCTTCTGCCTTTTCCCTGTCTGTGTTGATGCTCTGCTTTCTGTCTGTCTGTCTGTCTGTCTCTCTGAAAGCGGGACCCCCCCCCCCCCAATTTACTTTAAAGATGTACTACAGATCAAGTCAAGTCATCTTTGTTTATATAGTTTTTATATAAATATATAGTTATAGCAAAAATATAGTTATATTATCTGTAGAAATCAAATCATGGATATCTGTAACACTAGACTATATTTGTTGCTGGATGTAAATTTTCAGCTTAATTTGCAGTGTTTTTTTAATATCAGTTGTGCTGATAATAATATAAATCATATAAATAGTAAATTGGGATATGGCAAAACTTTTTTTGTGATGTATTTGCACAATTTTAACCTCTAAAAACCTTCTGTAGTGCAATTACTTAGATGTAATTAAACTGAATTATGTATATATCTGCATCACATTGACCACCCCGCTCTCTTGATGTTGCCGTCAGCAATTCAGAATTCCCTTGATGACCACCAATTTTTGGAGGATAAAATTTTGGCCAAGAATAAAATAAATAAATGTCATCAATTGTTAGGAGAATAAATTCATAGTCCATAAATAATCACATTCGCAAGGGAAGAACAACTGCTATCTAACTATTTAACCATTCATGCTTAACCAAGCTTAGAAGTCATGTTTTAATCACATACACTCCTGGGCAAAAACGGACCAAGCCCAAAATGGCGAAACACTAAGCTTTTAATTGTCTTAAACACAAATTATTGGTCAGGAAATTAGAAAATTTAAGAAAATGCACTACTTAAAAAGCCATTGATGTCCTAGAAAAACATCAAGACAGACATAATGCAGTTTTTGGCAGAATATGGGAAGTTGTGTGAGCCTAATAGAAGCCTAAAATCTGTTCATCATATAAACTGACCGAGTCTCTTCAGAAAATTTGGACTAAACCACTCAGTTCACATGGATTCATTTTACATTATGAACTTTTTGAAGTGTCAAAACGGTCGATGCGTAGCTGTCTATGGTAGGACATAAAGCTCTTAGATTTCATCAAAAAGATATACATTTGTGTTCCAAAGATGAATGGAAGTCTTACGCATTTGTAACGACATGAAGGTGAGTAATTAATGACAGAATTTTTATTTTTGGGTGAACTAACCCTTTAAGACCATTAAAAGACAACTAAATATTTTGCCATTGTAGGCTTGGCCAATTTTTTTTTTTTTTTTTTGCCCACGAGTATGCATCCCAAATCTTCACAGATTTGCTTAATGGTCAGTTCACAACTTCTTTTCTGCCTTTGCCTTAACTCATGCTTCTCTCAAGATTCCCCCCTCCCTATTTCTGCTTATGTCTTACTCAAACACACTTGTTAAAAGCACTAAACAAGTTTAGAAGACTTGTTTTATCTATCTAGCTTCACATATAGTAAATAAGATCCTCTTTATATAGTCATAGATTGTAAAAAGTGTTAACTTGTCAATTTTACCTTAAGAAGCCTTTTCTACTTGATCTAAACCTTAGATTTAATTTGGTTAGTATAACCTAAATGCATTTTAGCTCGTTGCTTAAGTATTATTTCAGTGTATACATATGTCTTATGTCCCTCTCCTGTTTTGCAGGGCTGCGTTGTCATGGTGACCGTTCTGCGTTCTGTCGCATGGAGGTGCTGCAGCAGTATTGTTCCCTTCCGGGCTTCCAGCGTATGTGCTGCAAATCCTGCAAGATTGATAATTCCACAAAAATCTCTGTGATAACAAGTAGGCCACCATCCAAATCAGAAATAACCACTAAAGAAGGATCCACCACAACTCACAGTCCCACACGCACAGAGTCCACCACACCTTGGACCTCCACGGCAGCCTTTCTGCCATCAACAGAAGGGAAAAGTGCCACTTCTGTGAGCACATCTTGGTTACATACGGCCTTGGCAACATCAACTGATACTCACGGATACACGACAAAGCCCATTTTTCCGTATACTACAACTCCTATCTATAAGCAAACTACTCCAGATTTCCTTCCAGAGCTGGGCACATCCTTTGCCATTGCTACTGCAACTAGGAACACATCTGCACCAGGTAATGACATGGCAAACAGCACAGAATTACCTGTTAGCACTGTAATTCCCATCATTTTCAGTAATGTGAATGACACCACCCTGATTCCCAACACCACCATCCAGTTTGAAATGTTTGATGGGAGTACTGATGCACCAAATGTAGACTACGGTGAGGTATTGCAGTCAACGACAGAGTATGGTGTGAATGAAAATGAATTAACAACCTCGGGCACCAACTTATCTGTTAGTACTGTTATCCCCATAATTTTGAGTGATGTAGAAGATGCCACCCTCATTTCCAGCACCACCGTCCAACTTGAAGAGTTTGATGGGAGTAGTGGTGCACCAGATGTGGACAATGGTGTGGTACTGCAGTCAACGGCAGTGTATGGTGTGAATGAAAATGAATTAACAACCTCAGGCACGATGGTCCTCAGCATCCCCGTGACATCCATAGCAGAGGTGCCAGCTACTACAGAAGAACCTACTCTAATGGCAACAACCTCTGTATCTACAACTTTCAGTACACCACAGTCAAGTACAACAGCATCCAGCACAGAGAAGAACAAGCAGACGGCCGAATAACACGGAAGTGACGAGCGAGAGCAACGCTATTGATGTGCCATATCGAATAATCCCATCATTGGACATCGAGTTTCCTCCGAATAACATCATCCCCAGGAGAGGGCGTGTGTTTCTGCGTGAGAAAACACGGAATAAGCGCATCCAGGAACTGCTTGAGGAGAAGCGAAACTTTTTGAGACGGATGAAAAGAGCACAGGGGTTTTGAACCCTGTCCAGTGTCTCTTATAGAGATACAGCTGCCAAATGCTACTTCTGAATCCAGACTTCATCTTAGTGCTTCGGTCAAGAACTGGAAAATGGCCACAATATTTAATGAACTGAAGCTTTTCTCTTTTAATGACATGGCAAACTGATCTTTGTGGAACAAAACCACTAGCATGTGTTTGCACAGTGTCTTTGAAACATGTCCCTTTAGGAGGCTTCACTGAAGGATCTTCTAATTCGAAGTGATTTTAAAGGATTAGTTCAGCCATAAAATGGAATTCTGTCATCATTAATTCAACCTCGTGTCATTCCAAACCTGTATGACTTTCTTCCTGATGTAGAACATTTTACATAGTTTTCAATACTATATAATTGAATGGTTATGTGGCGCTATCAAGCCCCAAAATGCATCATACGAGTAATTTTCCGGAGTCTTTTGAAGCCATATCCTTTGTGCAAAAAACAAGTCATTTTCATAATAGATCATAAAACATAAATCCTAAATATTCACATTTCAGGATATTCAAATACGGTTCATCAAGATTTTTTATGGTACTTTTATGGTTCTGTTTTGAAGCTTGACTGCTTCTGGTTCTCATCTACTTTCAATGAATGGAAAAAAAAAAAAACAGCATGAAAAAGAAAGGGAAGTCAACAAGAGGGTGAGTGAAGGGTGAGAGATATTTCATGTGTGGCTGAACTAAGAACCATAAGAGTTAAATGACTTATCATTTGCACAAATGTGTTTTGCCCAAATATGATAAATGACGGATACAGACAATACCAATACTGTATAATTGGTCAATTACAGTATAGAAATGGAGTATTATTTTATTCATTTGGCACCAGTCTGAAATGTATATGTTGGCTATGGTATGTTTCAGTGGCAGGTTTAATCATACAAATGTCTGATCATTTTATACAGAGTCAAAAATATGGAACTCATGGTGAATATGGCAGTTCAGTATATTGTGGATCAACAAGTGAATCTGCAGATATTTAATGTACAGTAAATGCTCTTTCAGTGTGTAAAATGAATAGCAGAAAATTAACCCAGAGAAGTGAATCAGAGTTAAGTGTGTATAGCCAGAGATGACATGCAGTTAAGACATTTCCATTACTCAATATTCTTACCTTTATCGCCGTCTCATATGTTTTGACTTGCATGTATCTGTGATGAGAAACATTACACAGTTGTTATCACTAGTAAAGTGATTTGACAAGAGCAATTCAGGGATGCACCATACAGATATTAATTTTATGCTTGTGAATTATATTTCCTTTCACCATTATGCAAGCTTATGCTGAAACTTTATCAAATCAGGTCAAGATGATATATATTTTTATTTGTGAGACTTTGATGATTATGAGAGCGCTCTACAGCCTTACCCAAAGATTTCTAAGACTCCATCATTATGTAAAAAGCAGAAGAAAATGTCAAAAACAGAAATAAATTTTCTATATTGCAAGAGTTTCGTTTCACATTCCTCTTATACATTTTCTTGTGCTTTTACAGACCTTTTTAGATTTCGATAGAATTATTTCAAATTAAAGTTTATATCTGTTTCATTTAAATGCTAAAACTGTTGCAAAATTGTATATGCAACTCGCATGTTAAATAATTACCACAAACTTTTTACAGCTGTTTAATTAAGTTACCTTAAAGGGTTAGTTAGCTATTAATAACTCACCGTCGTGTCGTGCCCTTCGTTCATCTTTGGAACACAAATTAAGATATGAAGTGATGAGAATACTTTTTGTGTGCAAAAATAATGACTTTATATGACAATGACTTTTTTAATGACAATATCTTCTGTTCTGTGTCATTTTGGTACGTTGTTTACGTTCCAGGTTCTACGTCAGAACGGCGGCTCATTATTGGCTGGCTCCTGCATCAGCATCACATGCATGCGTCATGCTGCTCATGTGTTACAGCTTCGGCCAATACTGAGCCAGCATTCAGCCATAAACACGGAAGCCTTCACTGTGCTTGCTGCCGCAATTACATAAGGATAATGACAGGGAAGAGAAGAATTTTTGTTTTGTTTTTGTGCACACAAAGTCACTTCATTCAAAGTCACAAGTTCTCGTCACTTCATAAAATTAAGGTTGAACCACTGCAGTCACGTTGACATTTTAACAATGTCTTTAGTACTTTTCTGGACCTTGAAAGTGGTGGTTAAATTGCTGTCATTGACCTCAGGGATTTCATCAAAAATATCTTTAATATTCCAAAGATGACGTGAGAAACGACATGAGAGTGAGTAATTAATAAAATAATTTTCATTTGGTCTTCTTTAAGAAGACTCACGTACACTTCATTATTTTACATATTTGCATGAAGGTTTTCTTGAGAAAGAACAGTGCTAATTAGAACAGAAGAGATTAAAGATGTACCTCTGCCAGGGCTCCTTGCTTCACTTCATCCACTTCATTAGCTTTCATCCTCACCAAAGGTGAAAGTCTGGGTGGACCAATCAACACATCCATTCCATACAGACTCAGGAACTAAGAACAGTGAGAAACACGATCCATATGAAATAAGAATTACAAATAAAAAGAGATGAAGATGAAATCTTTGCTGAAGTCTCAAGTTAAGAAAAAGACACGAGTGTGTCTGAATGTGTGTTTTCGTAAGAAAGAACAATTCAATACTTTGCCAAGGTAAGCCAACCAACATTTGCATTAATTCAGATATTTCAATATAAATATTTAGTAAGTTAAGTTCTGAGCTAAGCTTTCCCCATGAATTGTAGCTAGATATATATATTTTGTATACCTGTATGTCGACAATTGTCTAATTTGTATCTCTTCTATATCTCATTAGGAATTATAGGAGAAACACCGAAGTCAAGGTTGATATAAGCTCCTGAGCTAAAGAGAAAACACCTTTGTTAAAGGTGCAGTGTGTAAATTTTAGCAGCATCTAGCGGTGAGGTTGCAAACTGCAACTGAATGCGCACACCCCTCGCACCCCTCCCTTTCAGAGAAGCTACGGTGGCCGTCAGGCTGACATTTCATTGTCTGAGAGCGCAGAGAGAAGCTTGTGTGAAGCAATGAGGTTTCTTCTTACTTATAACAAAGAACGTTCTCTGCTTCTAATAAACCAGACGACAACTACTACTACTACTTTTTGCGTCTTCAATGTAGTGATGAAACAATTTAGAAGACGATTTAGAAAACACAAACGATTTAGAAGAAGAACAACATAGTGACGAAACACGCTCTGTAGTGTGTTTGTCCGTTTATGGCTGCTGCAGAAACATGGCGACCCAAAATGGTGCAATATTACCCGTATGCGACCTTCATTACATTTTAAAGATGCTGAAACTCTTGTTCATGCTTTCATCAACGTCACGCAAGCACTTAATCACTTGCAGCTAACTCAGAATTCAGTTGCTCGTGTCCTTACATAAAAAATAAGCCCTCGTCTCTCCTGTCCTGCAGCATTTACATTGGCTCCCTGATATTTATCGTATTCAGTTTAAGATACTTGTCCTACTTTTCAAGGCTTGTTATTGTTCAGCACCTTATTACCTCCCCCGTGTCCCTGCCTGTACTCTGAGAACGAGTTCTGAGAATTTGCTTGTAAAACCCAAGTTGCCACTATCTAGTAGGGCTTTCAGCATTTCAGCTCCTAAGCACTAGAACAAAACTTCCGTGCTGTCTTCGTGCTGACCTTTACAACGGACCTCAAAACTGACACAAAACTTGCTTGAAATATGTTTTGTTAAGTGTCTGCCTCAATTTTCACTTCCATGCATGCTTTGGTTACTTATCTTGTATATTATTTAATTTCTAAGTGCTCTGACAGATTGTATATTTGTATTCATATCATCAATCAACATTATCTACAGCATCCTTGAGTTCTCAAAGCTCTCTACATAAATAAAACGTTTTATATTTATGACTATAATGTAGACCATTTCTCTACTCCCAGGAGGGCTGAGCATGCGGGTTTGAGGGAGATGATGCCGGCGCCTACTGCTTGTGTGGCCAGGAGAGAGTCTGTCATGATCAAACTGCTAACTGTGTAAGTGTATATCTGTTATTTGTGGTATTGCTAACCCACTCTGACACACTGCTGGGAGGTCTGTGGAGGCTCATACAGTTTGACAAGGGCTGCAGCAGCGTGAGACACAGCTGTCTCAATCTTGCCTGAGCATCAGACTGCTTAGGGAGAAAGTGCGTCATCATTTCTGATTGTTTTGCTGCTCTGAGAATTTTTCAGAGAACACCCCAACATAACGAAGAGGCCTCAGGGTTTGACAGGGCACTGAGAAGTGGCGACTTATCCATGGCACTTATCCATCTCCGTAAGCGTTAGCCACAGGTGATGCTATAGCACTACTAAGCTGCCCATGCTGTAGTAAACTCCTTTGGCAACTTTCTTCACTGTGCACAGCTGATGACCACCGCCATAGGCAGCATTAATGTGCTGAATGTACTTTTCCAGCCCGTGTCCGATATTAAAAGTGCGACACACTTTGCAATATCACTTATATGAGTTCACTTCGAGATATAAATTAAAATCATCACACGTCTACTCCTTCCATTTCCAGCAGTGATGCTTGCCTTGGTTCAACTTCCTGCGTTGGCTGAGCAGATATCAACAGTGCAACGGGGTTGTAATTTGCCAGGTTGAGGTCACCAAGGGGTTGAAATTTGTATGATGTGTCGATTGCGCGAGTAGAATGCGTTTCATACAAGATCTTGCAACTGGACAACCTTGGAATAATATATTTATGTAATTATTCATATAACAAGGTTTGGGCTATACAACTTACGGGAGTTTCCCGGACGAAATAGCAAAACGGGAGTGTTGACAGGTATGATTTAAAACCATTTTTAGAACTATATCTTTATTGTATCTTCCTTGGTGTTAACGAGCCTTAAAGTGATTCCAATGATATTGTTTCTGATTGGCCTTTTTAGCCACCTGTGAACTCAATGGTCCAACAGATGGCGCTATTTTACAAAATAGTAAAAACATCAACCGCTACAGGACAGGCATCTAGAGCAGTAATGAAAAGTAATTGCTCACCCAAGTGTCCTGTCACTATTTAAATTACATTTTTAGAAGCTTTTCTACACAAATGTAATCTCAATTTTAATTTATTTAGTGTTTTAACAACTGATATAGGGCTGCATTATGAGATTTACGGAATATTATAGCTTAACAACCTTGCATTGTATGGCAAGCAACTGAATTTTTGAAAGTTTGCTATATATGATGATGAGGAGTAGCTAGTTTAAACACCACTAGTGGTCTATTCAAAGTTTGATCTAAGGGGAGAAAAAAAAAATCACGTTTTTGCTCTTGAAATAAATTTCCAGTTGCTTTCAGAAATGTTTTATAGTGTATTATGGAAGTGAGTTTAAAAGGAAATACTCGCTTTAAAAAAATGATAAGGGGAAAGGAAGTAAACTAAATTTAAATAATGAAACATACAAAAAAGAGAAGGAATGGAAAGCTTATAAACTTTACAATACGGGTACATGAATAATTATGTACTAATAGCCTACCTGAATTAATTCAACATGAACTAATCATTATTTACTGCCTTAACTAATCGTCAACCAATTAGAGCTATCCTTAACTACATCTTGAGATGGATTCACACATGAATAATGGCGGCCTTGATTACATGCTCCATGTTTGAGCCTTAACTGCATGTTTATGGTTAATGCATTCATTTACAATTATGGCCTAACCAAATCAAACAGACTCTTTAAGAAGAAATAAGAAGTACTCTGACTTTGAACTTTTGACTGCAGCTTTAACTCATAAACATTATGAGTCATAAACATTTCTGGATGGTGGATGGCACAGGATTAGTTGATCCTCCTCATCAAACATAGAAAATTTTAAACATACTAACATAAATAATAACTGATCTTAAAAGGTCTTAATCTCTTTGGGGTTGTTCTCTCTCCCTTCAAACTCACCCTACTGCAACTTAAGCACAGCTAAATAAAACATTAAAATTCAAAAATTCTGCATTTGTGGGACAGTTCCCAAACAAACGACCAAACTGGAATCACGGTCAGAATGTTTGCTGGATATCAGTACAGTTCACTCTCCATCCAGATACTAAAGTAGCCACAAATGTTTATGCATTAACGGTTAGTTAAGGCTGCCGTTACTCATGTGTGAATCCATATGAATCTGGTCAAAGTTCAGGATAGCTCTAATTGGTTCATGATTAGTTCATGCTGTAAATAAGAATTAATTCATGTTGAATTAATTAACAATTAATAATAGTATTAGTACAGGATTATTCATGTACCCATATTGTTAAGTGTTACCAAAGAAACAAAAAGAAAAGATAGGAAAACAAACACAAAAGGAGAGTACAATGTATGATGTAGTTTGAATCTGAGAAACAAAATTGAACAAATAATATGTATTTTGGAGTTTTTATTAGAGTATGATTTAGAAATGAATTCACAGGCTAAAATGAAAACAAGAGGATTAATTGGATCTCACACCCAGAAGTATCAATCCATGGCTGTTTTCAGACATTGAATTTATAATTGACCAGATTAGACTTGGCTGATGAATACACTGTAGGATTACAGATGCTCTCTCTCACTGTCCAGAGGCCAAAAGGAGCGCAACTGTTTGTGACTAATTGTGTTTGTTTATAGAACAGGACAGCCATCTGTATAACAAACACCCCCTGCCACGAGTGTGTGTGTGGTGTACAAAGGTGGGCTGTCCCTGTGGCAGATTGTATTGCAGTGTCTGGATGTGCAAAGAAAAGCTCCCCACAATCCACGCATGTTTCTTTCAGAACTGATTTTCTGGTTCCTGCATGGGCGCATGGCATGAAATTGGGAGATATATTCCATTAAAATCACTATATTCAGTTCTCCCGCCCACAACATGCCCGTTTAAGGAGGCTTGCTGTCACTGCCTTTATATTCAACACGTCACATCGATGGAAACAGACTGAAAAAGCATATTTTGGTGATTATTTTCAATACATCTTAAGCTGAACTTTCATCCAAGAGCCACAAAAGCAGCACTGGAAACAAATTTATAAATCCCTCTCAGAACCATTTTGGCTGCTTGCACACAAATTAATGTCTTTAATGGGTTAGTCAACAAACAAAATGAAAATTATGTCATTAATTATTCACCCTCATGTTGTTCCAAACCCGCAAGACTTTCGTTCATCTTTGGGAAAACAAATGAAGATCTTTTTCATGAAATCTGAGATTTTTCTGTACCTCCGGAGACGGCTACAAAATGGACACTTTGACAATTTAAAAAGTTCATAAAAAGATTTTAAAACGTCTCGGTTACAAAGGAAAACCTCGTTCCCTGAAGGAGGGAACGGAGAGAACGGAGTCACGTTAGACGTGTGTCGGACAGACCGATGAATAGGAATCCCTACCAAAATGCCACAGGTGCTGCCTTCTTTCAGTGCAAGCTTCCTGCATCCCTTATGAGGACAGCGGCAGGGCTAACACAGAGGGTGTCGATCACTGCTGTTCCCCACAACCCCATTCAGTGAGATTATTGAATAACACTGGGAAAGCGTACCCCTCTACTGGAGGGAACGCTACGGAAGCCACATCCTTCCCCGAAGGACTAGCCCTGTGGAGCTGTACTGGGGTGACTCCAACCTGGTAAGAGGTGGGTTCCCCTGAGGGAAACTTTATTCACACATAAACATTTGATCAGCCAACACAAACAGAGGCTCAACCGAGCTTGCTTGACGTGCGAGAACACACAAGAATGAACCTCATTCGTTCTTGCACAGCAAGCAAACATGCTTGAGCTTCAGTTCACCACAACTGATGTGTGAGAAGATGGTTTATATGAATAAAAGTTTAAATTCAAACTGTAAAATCATATAAAGCGACCGTGTCTCTTCAGATAATTTGAACTAAACCACTCAATTCATATGGATTCATTTTACGATCTCTTTATGAACTTTTTGAAGCATCAAGGTGTCAGTTGTGTAGCTGTCAATTGAGGGACAATCTCTCAAATTTCATTAAATATATCTTCAGTTGTGTTCAGAAGGTGAAAAAAAAGGGTGAGTAATTAATTGCAGAATTTTCATTTTTATGTGAACTATTCTTTAACACAAGGTGATAATTGCTTAAAAATGTTCTTAAAGACAATATTTAGGGGGTCACGAAGAAGTTCCTCCTTTAAAGAATGAGAGTCTTCTTGTGAAACACTGTGTTGAGAATGGCAAAGGGTGTTCTGTCATTCACTTTAGTGATCTGAGGAAAGAAAAAGTTTTGAGAATTGGATCTGGCTGTTGTACTAAATGAGTATTGTCACTGACAGTGACCAAAATTGTCCCAGGATCTGAATGTAACGTGTTTTGGCCATCTAGAAAGAAATGGTTGTTATTTTTCAAGTTCATCATTTTTTTCAGTAATTATCAATGTGTGTAACATTAAAAAGGGTAATTTTATTTATTTTATAATATATTTATAGACTTTATATGTATTATATTCATACCTGTACCATATATATACACTCTGTAGTTATATTTTTAAAGTGTCAAAATCAAAGACACCTGGAAAGAATGTGTCTTTCAACATCCATTTCCTGCAGTGATGAGTGGGACCAATCAGCTGCCAGCCTGATGAATAAGAGATGCTATAGCTGCCAGAGTTAATATTTAGATTTAGATTAAATCTCATTAAATTAATATGAAGTTGAAGACAGATTTCCTGCTGAAACGCAAACTTAAAGTGCCTTGGCCCTGCAGCTTTGCACATTATAAGCTTATCATATTTAAACTTCAGGATTTACAGATAAACAACAAATATCACATTATTCCAGCTCATTGAGATTTTGCAAGTCCCTCAGCTTTGACAAATATTGCTATACTAAAAGTAAAATCCAAAAAGCTCTTTATACCAACATATATAAAGCCAACAACCTGTTTGGCTTAAATCTAATTGCATTAAATCTTGTAAGGTTTGATTTTCCTGCTAAGATAAAGCTCAGATCAAACATCCTGCAATCAAGCAATAAAACTCATCTGGAAAGAAGACTTCAAAGGAATAGGACAACGCCCTGCCCAAACTGCCTTCATTCATCTATGCGACCAGCCCCCCTCCCTCCACTCCCTACCTCCCCTCTGATTCAAGTCACTGAAGTTCTCCAGGATGCATATGTACTATGTATGATGTATCTTGTGAATCTATTATTTTCCAATTTCATGTTTAGCATCATTTTATATGTCTCTATATGTATCACTTTATATGCGATTGGTAAAATGGTCTCAGTTTCACAGCAGTCACTAGTATTATGAGAAAGTTTGAAAACTTAGGAGAATTCTGTTCTGTTTTCTCTTCAAGAAAACCACCTCCTCTCCCCCAAAACCAGGTGTGGGGGCAATAAATATTTACAATCCTTTTGTTCTGGTCTGGGTATTTAGGGGAAAAGACAAAGCAGCAAGACGGGACATTCTGTAACCAGAACCCCCACATGGAGGTGATGAGTCTTTTCTACTCACATCTCTATGTGTATGCATAACTTTTAAATACTCTTAGAGAAATCTTTTGAGTAACTGATGTTATGTATTTACTATATTTGAATTGGTTTATAATTGTGTAATTATGTAATTGGCATTGATACATTTTTACCTGATGAATAAATTGTTACATCTTGATTTATTTTGAATTCGTCTGAAATCGTTGTCACCGGTAGATTTAAGTGGTTTTCGAGATTTCCGCAATTCTAGTTGTTAGGGTAGATCATACTGAAATCTTAATATACGGGGCATGTGCACGATATTAAGATTTTGGATTTCTGACTATTATGACTTAACATGTTATAGTATCGTGACTAAATCGAACGGCACTTTTATGAGAATAAGCATGAGGCGATTCCATAATTTGTGTTTTTTAGTAAACACTATATTCCTCTGTTTTGATTCTAAACTAATCGGCTTGTGACGTAAAGCGGGTATCGGCCGTACCTATAGCTTTTATGCGATCAGGATAATTGAAATTAAGAGAAATGAAAGAATCAAGGATCTAAACTAATTCATATTTAATTGCGCGATCAGCTATTAATGTTACATCAGAAACATTACCAATTAGAGATCGTTTACAACTGGAGTCAGATTAAACGAACAGCTAAAGGAAAACATAAACTAAATCCTAAAAAATTTATGTGAACTTACATATGTCTGAAAAGACATACACGCATTGTACCTTCGCCCAGGCCGTCAGATTCCGCCATTGGGCTGATGGGTGCTCCTTACATCTAAATACATCTAGACAGATCTTGCACTTTTATTTTCAGTTCTCTAAAATTACTTTGTGACAAATACTAACCTTTTCAAAAAAGTTCACAAATTTGGCAGATGTTTCTCTACGGTGCACCCAGTGAAATGATTTCTATATATAATTTATCAATACTGACTACTTCTTCATAGCTCTTCAGGCAGTCAGATTTAACTGGATACAGTGGATATTTTATTTCTTTGTTTTGATACCAAATATATTCCATGACCAGCTCTTACAAAATTCATGAATTCTTTGCTCACCTGTCACTTGAAAAAACTATTATTTTTGCACACATTTACATGTTTTTAAAACTGTTAAATTTATGTCCGTAAACTGAATAAGAAAATGTGGCTTAGACATAATTCCATATCCAATTGTTTTGTTGATTATCGTGCATTTTGGCAGAAAAATGTCAAATTGCAAGATGAAAATGACAACTGTGTGAAGAGTTTGGAAACTGTGCATTCAGTATTGTGCAATGCGCATAACCAATTGTTAAAAAGAAAAAAAAGATACCTCCTTTTGAAGAATCTTTTGAAATTTGTGAAGAAAGAGGAGGCTGCAGCTGAGGTTCTGATGTTGAGGCGATCACCTTATCTACTGTAAACAGACAGTGTTGAAAGAATTGGTCCTGAAGGCTGGCTATCATCTGTTCCTGAAAGGACTGACAGATTCTCACTCTCCTCTCCTCTCCTCAAACATAGACTTTGGGTCAAAACCGATATCTGAGACAATGATTATGGGAATGCTGTCTGTTTCACTTCTGATGGAATTCATGTTTTTTTAACAGTGGCACATTGGTTTTTCAGAAGCCAATGGAGCTGTTTTGCATAGTGTAATGACTAGAGACTTTACATTTAGAAAAATAATGAATAAACAAACAAACCACTACAGATGTTTGCCGCTGATAAGAGTGTGGGTCTCTTTGAAGCACCAGTAATAATGGAGCAGAGGCCTTTGATATCAGGGCTGCTCGCTCATGTTGATTAATATTGGTGACAGCTACTTCCTCAGTCTATTTCAGGGTCCTGCATTTTTCAGGAAACGTGCTGACATCATGACATGTTGTTCTTGATATGCCAAATTATCATAGCTTTGAGTTCTGCTAACATGTTATACACAATATCATATATCTTATCAATCTCTTAAATGGCGTGCAGTCCTTATAGCCTATAAGCTGCGAATGCTCTGCATACCCAAGCCATTCGTTGACTTGCTGATTAACAATTTTTAATATTGTACCATACACAAGCCTATATGACAAAAAATTATGTTTTTTTTTTGTTTTGTTTTTTAAATGGGCCAGTTACGGAGGCTTGCATGTAAGTGGATCTACAGCATTTTTTGCGCCTTCACTCTGTTGTAATGTATCATCATCGCCCCATATTTTCATTGGTTTGCTGGCATATGGAGGATTTCGTGGGCAGGAAAAGCTGTGAGCGGATTGCTTGCCCAAGAGGAAAAATGTGCTGCCGCTGGCAGATCTCGATTACTGCTAAATCACATTTTATTTGTGACAAAGCTAACTAGACTAAATCAAGTGGAAAAAAACGTCATAACTGAAACTTTTTTCATAGCATCTCCACAGGAAACTTTTAGCAAAATCTTATAAACTGTTAAAGAGAGACCTACAGTAAGTAGACCTAATGTAACTATCCAAGGCTGTTAATCGATAGTCTATGACTATGCGTTTGTGAAAGTCATCAATTTGCATTTTTTCAACTAATTTTTCAGCATATTTTGTAAATGTCCCTTTCGTGCATCTCACCTGACTCAACTCAAACTCCACACAACAGCTTTTATGGGTGCCCGTGAAGGCATCAACAGATAAATGTAGGCTACTTTTAATAAAAGTTCAAACAAGTGCTATGTGTCAGAGTAAGCAAATGAGCAGCTACAGTTGTGTTCAGAATGAATGGCACCCTTGGAACAAAGAAGCTTGTGAGAAATAAATCTGCATTGCTAATCCTTTTGATCTTTTATTTTTTTTTAATCGCATAAAACAAATTTTTCTTTGCTGTACAATAATTGACAATATAGGGAAAATCTCTTTATGAAATAAAAATGTTATCCAAAACACATTGATCACAATTATCGCCACCCTTTTATTCAATACTTTTTGCAACCTCCTTTTGCCAAATAACAGTTCTGAGTCTTCACCTATAATGCCCGATGAGAAGGAGAACACCTTATGAGAGATCAGAGAGCATTCCATCATAGTCTCTACAGATCCTTCAAATTCCCAGCTCCATGTTGGTGCTTCTTTTCAGTTCACTGCACTCAAGTTCTTTAGGGTTCAGGTCAGGAGACTGGGACGGCCATGGCAAAAGCTTCATTTTGTGCTCAGTGACACATTTTTGTGTTGGTTTTGATGTTTGTTTTGGATCATTATCCTGATGGACAATCCAACCACGGCCCATTGTCGGATTTCTAGTAGAATCGGTCAGGTTTTGATTTTTTATTTGTTGGTATTTGATAGAATCCATGATTCAATGTATCTGAACAAGATGTCCAGCAGAAAAATAGGCCCACAACATTAAAGATCCAGCAGTATATTTAACCGTGGGCATGGGGTACTTTTTATCCCTGTGTGCACTCATCTGGTGACTTTGCAGCCAAAAAGCTCTTTTTTTAGTGTCATCTTACCATAGAAGCCAGTCCCATTTGAAGTTCCAGCCTTGTCTGACAACTGAATGTGCTGGAGATTGTTTCTGGATGAGAGCAGATGATTTTTGGGGGTTGCTGTTTGATGTTTTAGGCTTTTTGACCCTCAAGACTCAACAAATGTCTGCAGTTCTCCAGCTGTGATCCTTGGAGAGTCTTTGGCCACTTAAACTCTCCTCCTCACTGTGCATTAGGACAATATAGATACACGTCCTCTTCCAGGCAGATCTTTAGTTGGTTGGAATTTCTTAATCATTGCCCTGATAGTATAAATGGGAATTTTCAATGCTTTAGCTATTTTTTTTTTTTTACAGCCACTTTCTATTTTGCGAAGCTCAACAATCTTTTTCTGCACATCAGTACTTTGGTTTCATCCATTGTGATGAATGATTATGGTAATTTGGCCTTTGTGCTTCCTCATGTTTATACTTCTGACTTCCAGGAAGTCATGGCTGGACAATTTCATGTTCATGATCATCCTGTGCTAAAAAATGTAAATATGAATGGGAATATACTTCAGAGATATTTTCAGAGATCAAATTCTTGGGGTGCCAATAATTGTGGCCAACAAGTTTTGGAGAAAAACAGTTATTTCATAATGTGATTTTTGATGTAATCCCCCCACTTTCAATTCTTTTCAATGAAAGGTTAGATTTTTGGTAATTTTATGAATAAAAGATAAAAAGGATAAACAATGCAGATTTATTTTTACAGTCATCTTTAATCATATTTATCAAGGGTGCCAATAATTCTGAGAACTGTATAACACCTGTGCAATAATCATGCTGTCTAATCAGCATCTTGATATGCCACACCTGTGAGGTGGATGGATTATCTCTGTAAAGGAGAAGTGCTCACTAACTCAGATTTACACAGATTCGTGAACAACATTTGAGAGACATAGGCCTTCTGTGTACATAGAAAAAGTCTTAGATCTTTAAGATCAGCTCATGAAAACTGGGGGCAAAAACAAAAGTGTTGCGTTTATAATTTTGTTCAGTGTGTTCTCCCTCAGTCTCTGTCGGTTCTCGTGTGTGTTTTGATGTGGTTACTTTTACGTATCCGTGATTAAAGTCTACCTTTATGCATTCCTCGTTGTCGTGTGAGTTACCATGTCACGTAACAGTTATATCTTCCCAGATATAAATATTTTCATATCCTACATCAAAACTGGTTTAGGTTTTGTTCACCTAAATGTACAAAGTTTACTTCCAAAAATGATTATGGTATGCACATGGGCGAGGAATAGGCCTACTGATCCTGATGTGCAGGTCATCTCTCAAACCTGGCTATTAATATTGAAAGATATAATGTATTTTGAACCGATCGACTAAAAAGTGGAGGTGATTTAGCCATTTAAATAGAAAACTGATGTGAGTTAACTTTGTTACTATCCAAATCAATAACTATACAATTTGAACTCCTAGCAGATAATATTTGCATTTTCTGTAGCAAGTTTTTTTTTTTATCCATAAGCAACAAATGAATCACTTTCACCCTTATGTATTTTTTTACTTTATTTTATCAATGTTGAATTTTAAGAAAATTGTATTAATTGGAGATTTTAATTAGAATTGGCTGTAGTCTTTATCTGTAGAGGTTAGGTTATTTTGTGATACTTTTAAGCAGGTTTTCTGATGTAAATTATGAAGTGCTGAACTGCCTTCACTGTGCCAACTGCATTCAAGACTGAATAAAGTTGTCATTTTTGTTTTTGCACTCAATAAGTCACTTTTATTCTCATCACTTCATAACATTAAGGTTGAACCACTGTGGTCACATTAACTATATCTTTACTTAACAATGTCTTTACTACTTTTCTTGACTTTGAATGACTGGAATTATGCTTCTTTCTATGAAAAAAAAAAAATGTTTCTTTCTATGAAAAAGGGATGAAAAAAAACCTTGGATTTCATCAAAAATATCTTAATTTGTGTTCCGAAGATGAATGAAGGTCTTACTGGATTGGAATAACATGGGGGTGACTAATTAATGACAGAAATTTAATTTTTGGGTGAACACTTTAAGGTCTTACATGACATTATTGAGGCACTTAATAGAGGACATCATTGTGCATCAGTTTTTATTGATTTACCTAAGGCATTTGATACTGTTGTATATTGAAACACAGACCTAAATTAATAGGATTGTCTAATAACACTATATCCTATATCACTACAATGTTTAGTGGACAGCACACAGTGTGTGTGAATAGAAGGTCACTCATCTGCACCTTCACAGATTATGAGGTGTGTTCCTCAGGGGTCTGTTTTGGGGCCTCTACTTTTTATTTTCTATATCAATCATCTTGATTTTTAAATTAAGAATGCCAGTTTTCATTTTTGTACTGATGACAGTGATTTATTTCAGTGCACCCAAATTACATCAAGCTGTCTTTAATGCAGTCTGCTTTCGATGTTGCTTGACTTTGACTCTGAATGCTAATAAAATTAAAGTCATGTTTGTTTGTTTTTTTCAAGATCAAAGAAACAAGCAGTAAATCTATTATCAAGTTACCACCTTACAGGGTACTGAAATAAAATTTTGACAGAATACAAATATCTTGGTTTTATATTTGATGAATCCCTCTTTTGAATCTAATGTAAATCAAATTAAGGACTGAACTCACGCTTTATTTTAGAAACCAAGCCTGTTTTTCATTTCAGGTAAAAGATTGCCTTGATGCAAGTTCTTGATTATGATGACGTTTTGTATAAACTGGCACCAACCAAACTTTTATGTTCCTTAGACCCTCTTTATCATGGTGCTCTCAGGTTTATAACTAATTGTAATTTCAAAACTCATGGTGAGTTGCATAATAGAGTATGTTGGTCTTCACTACCGGTGCATCAACTTAATTTCATGTCTGGTGCCCTCATATCTTTGTTCTTTTACTCAACTGAAAATTGCTGGGGTATATTCTTTACATTCACAGAACTTGTATATCCTTTCAGTTCCATCTGTATGAATTGAATAAGGAAAACAAGCTTTTCTGTATGCCGTACATTACAAAATGTACCTCCTACAAAATGAACACTTTTAAGTCTTTGATCTGTGAGCTGTTAAAGGAAGAACCAAATTGCAATTTAAATGTGTATTGATTTTTATTGATTTTTGATGCTGATCCTGTGTGACCTCGGCCTCAGAGCAAACACACATGCACCAGCAGACCTCAACACACCAAGCCTAACATCACTGAAGTTTCCACTTTCCCTCACTCAATCTGGGTAGAATTGCAACTTCGTCACCATCGAACCATTAAAAGCCATCAAGACTTTCTTCGGCTGAAGCTGCATATCAGGATGTTCGTTCAACAGCTAAGGAATTGCAAGAATTGTACATTTAACTGTCTAAACAGAGGTTTAGTCTAAGTTGTTCTTTAAACTAAGAAACTGTAGTTTCTTTTCAGATGGTTAAACGACTCTTTTCCATAGCGTCATTCCCCTGAATCATTCTGATTAGGATTCTTTTTCCAGTTTCATTCCCTTTCACTTTCCATTTTACCCATGTATGCATAATTGTGTTTGTTTTAGATTAGTTATGTGTTCATGATTTTGTTAAATAAGACTTTTCCGCGCTTGTAGCGAGTTTAGGATCAGGGAAGAAGGACGCGGGAACCCGCAAACTTCAAACCAACTGTAATAATATTCAAAATAAACGAAATATAACACAAAAGTAAAAACGGTAGCCCCTCACGGACGACTTCCGCAAACACAAAAACAAAACATGACATAAAGTCCAGACCTGGTCCTCTCTCATCCTTCACTGTCGTCGCTCCTCCCATTACGTTCCTGGAGCATAACTCCTCGGGACCGGTGTGGTACCCAGGTGGTGCTCATTATCAATCACGCCACTGGCCTCGCACCAATCTCACGGCCCTCAACCCATCGTCCCTCGCAGGCCTGGGGGTACCCCTGAGCCTGCACTCTGTTTCCCCCTCGTCCTCTCTGGGGGGACCCGGAGGACAGATGAGGCGAGAGAAAAAAAAAAATCTTGGTCCGGTTCCCAAAACACACTGCCATCCGGTCCTCCACCAGTTGGGTGAACTCCTCCGCAATGCCTGGTGGTGGCACTAGATAGCCCTCGGTTGATGGCTCAACACTCCTTCTCTGCCTGATGGACAGCGATGGCCCCTCCGGGTTCGGGCAGCCTGCAGGAGTCCCCCGTTCCCTGCTCCTCCCCCTCATGGCGGATGGCAGCAAGCTCCGGCCTCAGTGAATAGCAGTGACTCCTCAGCTCCATCAAAGATGGCAGCTGCTCCTCCACATGATGAAGTACCATTAACAAATAATAACTAGCCAATATATTTGTTCTAACTCACATAAACAAAGATTAATATGGTTTAAAAGTATATTTCCCATTGATAAGTCATTTTAGCTGATGCAATAAATAAAGTTACCAAATCAGACTTTGTTGTAAAATATTAGCATTCTATCAAACATATTTTTGATTACCGCTTCTCCCCACATGGCTAATCGTGAGTTCCAACTCAAAATGATAAAGAACATTATATTCTATTTAATTTTGTTTGGGGTAATTTATTTTGTCTCCTGTCCAAATTTAAATGAAAAAATTATAGTATTTGCTTGTGAATGAATGTTAAAATGCATGAAGTCATGACAATTAACATGACATTTAATTTTTTCTGATTCTCTGTGAAAATCCAGTTGTGTCTAGACTAGGTTGTGGGACTATGTCATTTGTTTTTCGTCCATCCATGGACATTCACACTCTCAGTTCAAATGCGCTATTTAGTCTTATCACTGAGCTGTCAGGTGCACTGATAATTCTTTAAAAGAAATGGATGCAAAAACACCCAGGCTGCTCCAGTAAAGCCTGCAATGTGCACTGTAATGGCTTGAAATTTAGCAAAGGATATAAAAAATGTTTCAATTTCTCCACTGAAATTTTTAATTGTTTATTACTTTGTAAACTCATCCATTTCAGCTTCCATAAAATCAAGCTGACTTTTCCAGGGACATATCAGGCAAAATGACACACCTGAGAACACACTGAAGACTGCGTGTGTTTATGCTGTTTTTTTTTTCTTTGGACATGGCATCAAATGTTTTTGATCAACATGCTGAAAATGCTTTCTGCCAAAAGAATTTGGAATATTATTGAATAAAGCTATTTTTTATAAATACAAATTTAAAATGTGCTTTCACCTCAGACTGGTACATATAATTGTGACTATTTTTCTTAATTGAGGTTTAATTTTTCAAAATTGCAGTGTTGGCAACTGTAATTTAATTACTTTTACCTTGAAAAAGTTAAGGGATTTGATTGTATTTTTATTTTATTTTAATTAATAATGTCTACTGCATTTCGTTGCCTTGTACCTTACATGTGCAGTGACAATAAAGTTGAATCTAATCTAATCTAATGTTAAAATGTATTTGTCACGGTTCAGGGTACATCACCGGCTTCCCCTGTTGTCTATGTTTCACGAGTTCACACGTACAAATAATCAGATGTAAAAGTATGCATATTTAGTATGCTGTCCGAGGAAAGCCCGCATTCCTGGCTGTGATAGGAACCCGCCAAGAGCGAGGAGTCGGGTGGAGGAGAGATGCTAAAAACTGTCGAGGAACATGCAGCTTCGCCAACAAACTTAAAAACCTCGGTCATCTTTTGTGTTGTGGAACATTAAACACCACAAGATTCACAGACCTTGCATCACTAATCATTATGGGATTACCATAGCTTGCATATCCAAGCTGTTAGGGCAGTGAAGCATTGGGAGCCTATTTCTGGCTCAGTAAAAAAACTAAAAGGTAATTGTGAGATAAAGTTGGAACTAAGAGTCAGCTGCTTATACTGTTTATATACTATATATAGGCCACCTCTCATGCTGATTGGATGGATCATTTGAATGTGTTCCTCCCAAATTTTGTTAATAAAACATCATTTGTCCTGTCATTTTCTGCAGCTTGTGAGCTGGGTAATCAGCTTTGACTTTCCCTTATGTTTTCTGCTGTGTCTACCCGTTGTTGTCAATAGATCAGTCGAGCGTTATGTCATGTTCTTGGAACTGTTCTCTGTGTTATTTGGGTCTTACCTCTGTTTGCTGCTGTGCCCAGGATGCTTAGATGAGTAGTGACACAGCTGGTCATTCTCTTGCTGTTTTCCGTCTCGTCTTGATCCCCGTCCCGTTGGGCATCTTGGTCTCCACGTCCTGTGTGTCTGCTGGTGGCAGGATGGCCAGCTCTGGAGCTCCCATTTGTTCTGTTTTATCTGTTCACGTGTGTCACTTTACTTTGGAGGTTGTTTTTACCAAAGTGTTTGTTTCACTACAACTTTGGTCAGTTCAAGAATAATTTATGGAATTTTATTGTATTTATTTGAAAGTATTAATTGAGCAGATTCATGTCAATCCTTGGCTTGTATTGTTGAACTGGTAAAAGTTGATATGGGATTTAGAATGTAATTAGTAATTCAGTGATTTTAGACAGAGTAATTAGCACAGTAACCTAACTGACCCTTTGCCAGCAGTTTGATTGACAGGCGATCTGACCAATCAAAACCCCGGATCCTCCATCTTCTTCGACAAAGCAGTCTGGGGAGGTAGTAGATTAACGTTGGTGAACTTCAAAAATTGTGAGTACTCATGTCTTTCCATGGTTGAAACAACATTCCTTCTGATGTCCATTCATGTTTATTTGATGCTATAAATGAACTAGTATGAAGAGATGATTGGTTCACGAGCCGCTTGAAGGAGCTACAGCGACACATTAAAGAGCCACTATATGTTATTGTTTAAACTAAATATAAAAATGAAGCTGCTTCATTTCAAAAGTAACTTGCTCTGTGTCTTGTCTGTCAATGTGTTGTCGGACATAGCAACAGTAACTAAAGGGGGCGGGTCTTTGTGAAGGTTTGTATTGAAGATGTAATTATTCACTAGTCATTCATTTCTTTTTTAGCAATTTTAAAAAGTGCTATTTTATTTCCCATAATTACAGCTTTCAAAATCTCACTATGTGACTTTATATTTCATAATGTGACTTTATATTTTATAATGTATTTTTATATCTCACAATGTGACATAATTTTAGATTTTCTCACAATTGATTTTTTTTTTTTTTTAATAACTGAAACAGCCTATCATAATTTCCCAATAAGTCTGAGGAAATAAATAAATAAATAAAACGTTTCAGTATGGTTTTTTGCTTTGTTTTGTTTTGTTTGTTGGTGGTGTCCTCATCTCTTAAGCCAAACCGCTTTGGATCCTTACACGGCCTGATTGTAGATCTTGTATATTTCATAAAAGTAGGATATATTTTAATGCCTAACAGTCAGAAAATTAACCTGCTGACAGCTATAAATTCATATAAGCTATAAACTATAATTCAGCTATACTGAAAGTGACTGATTTTAAAAAAAATATATATATTTACTTCAGGGAAGTTTATTTTTTCTAACTTCTAACTGCAGCTTACAGTATGTGAACATTTTTTCTATGACTGATATACTCCTGATATGATTTAAAATCACCCGTCGTGATGTTAAAGCTAGTCAGTTCAGGCATTGAAGATAAATAAGAACCTCGCTCAATGTAATGTATAGTGATTTAGACTGAGATCACCACATCAAGATTTATCACATCCTTAGATATTTTATGTCAGAGTAAGTTATTTATTTTATTCATTTATTCATGTAGGCCTACTGGTGGGAAGCCAGGTGGAGGCTGATGGAAAAACTTCCAGAAGCATATCAAAAGGAATAGGGGGGATATTTTCTTAAAGAGATGTTTTATCTTCTTCCACAGAGACCATCTTTTCACTTTGTAGTGTCAGGAATGTGTTTTATACTTTAGAGATGCTTCTGTGCCCATCTGCAGTAGATGTCTTAAATGTCTGCCTGGAATGTATGGCCTGCCTATATCCAAATAGGTCATTCGAAATATCACTTATGAATCTGTAAGAAGAATTGCAATCAGAATGATTTAGATGCAATCGCAACACCTTGATTCTTTAAAAAGCGCAGTTCACCTAAAAATTAACATTCAGTCAATGTTTTCATATTCTCATGTCATTCCAAACATGATTTTTTTTTCAGCATTTTTATTTAAAGAATCTTCACACAGATTTTTTTCCCCCACAGCAGTTCAAATGCAGATACCAATATAAAATATAATATACGACACACAATACTTTACAAAATAACACAAATATGGTTAATTAAGGTATTACGAAAGAGAGAGAGAGAGAGAGTACTAGAAAAAAGCTATTCTAAAGCATCATAAAAGTTATTAATTTTATTAATTGAACTTTATTCATTATGTCAGTAACGTCAAATGTCAGTGTTTCCTGTGTTTTATGGCAAGACATCATTGGTGAGCCTATTTTAACAACCGTCACTTAGGGTGTAATCAAAAATGTAACCGGCACATTATAGCTTTATGTCTTTATAATTTCAAAGCAATGTTCATTATGCATAACTACCATTAGATGTTCCAACCCTTTGAAACACGTCATTGACATTAAGTCTGGATGTTATCAAAGTCATCCCAGCAGTCATGCGGCTCCTGCTTGTACCCCTTGCTGGCCTGCAGGAGTGTGACTTGCTGACTTAGTTTGTGCCAGCAGGATAACACCGTACCTTCATCTCCCATCCTTGGCTGTGTGACCAATTAAATAATCTATCATTAAAGAACTACTGTGAAATTCCCCGCTGCGTTCAAGGTTGGTACTGTCTGCACTGATGAAAACTTAGAATGCAAAAAAACAGAAGAACTGGGTGTCTGGTGAACACTTACATCACCAAACAGGCTCCTGAGGAGGAGATGAGGGAGAGAATGAGAAAAGAGGATTTTTCTCCCTTTTAAACTCCTCCCACTCATAGACCTTAGAGGCCCCTGTGTGGGCTGTCAGATGATTCCACCCATATGCTCCTTGTCGTCTGCTCAAGAGGAATAAAGAATTGAGGATCTGTCATATGTCTCTGCACTGCAGTGCTGAGGCAAGACTTCATCTTCTGCAGCGTATAAGCACAGATGTCTTGTCAGTGGCCTTGTTTTCTTAGGACAAGCACCCTGGAGTGCATTAATATCTCGGATGATTTAAAAAAGATCTTAATCTTACCAAGTCTGAACCAAGCTGAGGGATACAACTACATATAGGCCTACATAGGTCATGCCAGGTAATAATTGGAGTACCAATTACACCAGATGCAGTGGTTGGTTCTGATGCACAGTAATAGAGTGGAACATCTCACACAGCTGTGGCGGCACTGATAAGAGTAAATGCAAGATATTTCACCTTATAGCTGATTGATATTACGAAGTAAACTCTTTCCACTTACAACTTTATTTAACAAAAGGAAAAAAGAACAGGTTGTTGACATAACAATAAGGTCTCATATGACCTTATTTTGTATTTTATACTTTTAATAAAAGCCATGTACTACTCAAAATTATAATCGATAGGAAAAATAAGTTATAAAAGATGTAAATTAATCTTGCATATTTGAAAAGGTATACATCCCCTATTGGAAAAGAACTGATGTAAAAAACCCAGCCACTTCACAATATAGTGAATTTCACTTGACATCACATAACTTCCTTTCTGACTCAAAGCGGTGTATAACATCCGCCAGCATAGAGGAATGCTAGTGCCACCAACATAAAGTTCCAATCTCTTGTACATCTGCCACAAATACTGTTATAGGATTACTGCAGCCGCCTACTCTCTTCTACTTATAAGGCAAGGTGTTTAGCATCTCAAACAATCTTACCGATCGCTAGATTTTCCGCTTGAAGTCAGGAGTGGAGTTGAAAATGGAGCACTCAAATCAGACTCTTTCTAATTCCTGTAGTGATGCTCACACACTGTATGCTGTCTTTATTGCATTTGGTTAAATGCATTTACCAGATCTGAAATCACACGCTATGCAATGCAGACAAAGACTATGGCAAATCTGCTGTGACTGCAACCCAGGGGTATGATGTCTCTAATAAGTGAAAGCAATTTCTGTTAAAATGAGAGTTCATGTCTAATTGTTGTTTAGCTCCTCTATTCCTTCAATGCCAAAGTCATCCCTTCCATCACGAAATCAATCACAGTTTTCATGATCAGCTCTCTTCATGAGATGATAGTCCAAGTAACTAATATATTACAAATGTAACAAGATTAAGGTTTTATAAATGATTAATCGAATGTATGTGCACTGTTTGTATACTTATTCCCTTGCATTTTATGCAACTCATGCATTTGGTTCTTAATGTAATCATTCATGGTGCATTGTTGGAGTCTGGACCCTTTTGAACCGAGAGTACTTACCTAAGAGGAGGTTACATATGCAAAGGAATAGAAAGAACAGGTCATAAACAAATGATGACTTAGCAATTATAAAACCAGCCACAGAAGGGCTGTTTTATACATGTATGAACATAGCAAAATATTATTATTTTTTTATTTGTTATTTTTGCACTCCTACCCATTTTATAATTTTCTGCTAAAAGACATGCATATTCTTTGGGTAACAATTTAGCCTGTCAGACACATACTAAAAGAAACAGACTAAAAACATACATCTTCAGAGCTTAAAAGAATTTTGTGACATTTATTATGTGGTTTCCACCAAAACAGATTCATCAAAACTACTAGAGGACTTTGAAGCTCCAATCCTAATGAAAGAGGCAATCACTCTTTGGCGTGCCAGAATCTGTCTTTTCAGAGTCAGCATAGACAACCACTTCTGTTACTGATGAGACTGCTCTGAAACCCTTGAGATTTCATTTTTAACACTTTGAGCATAATAGCAGGTGTTGGTGTGCTCTGATTCTCTGATTGTCATAGCATAATATGTTGGCTATTCTTTCTTGTCAGCTGCTATGAAAACAACCCCTGCCAATAATATAGATGCATTTGGAAATCTAATTTACAATTACAAAGCAAATTGTTAAGAGAAAACAGAAGAAAAGGGCAGAGAGAGAATATAGGATGGAATACAAAAGGCTCTAACTGCAGAAAACATTAAAGGTGACAATTAATGTATCATAAAATGCATTGTAATGAGCAGATTATCATAATAATGGACATATTATTGAACAAAAATGAACTGCAATTCCAAAAAGCAATTTCAGGAATACAAAGTGAGTTCAATGATATCACACGAAAATTATTTTCCAAGATTAATTAATAAAACATACGCCTTGGGAATGTACCCATTATTTCATTAATCTTGCAAAAGGACATAAAAAAGGATAACTGTTACGGAACGTGTATTCAAAGAACGCACGAAGATGAAGGAATAACAGAAAGTCTCTTTTAATAATAAATCCAGGAATACAGGAACACAGAAAACACGTCATTACATGAACAAGAACGGACCAGGAGTGAGGGAAACACAGGGTATAAATAGAGACACTAATGACGAGGACACATGTGAAAGACGAACAGCTGACGATAATGAACAAATGAAGACAGGGAAGGAAAACTGGGTCACACAAGGATCACAAGACCGGGCAGACAGACAGACAGACAGGTAGACACAGACTCTAACAATAACTCGTAAGAAACAGACCCGGAAAACAAATTTGAGGTGTAATTGAACATTGACAGCACATTTAATTGTTCACTGCAAATTCAAAAACAATATATATAGTTAGGTGTTGGTAGTTGGTCCTTACTTGCCAACCCGATGCTGTTTATGGTAGGTCACTGGGAAAGCACAATCTGGTCATTATATCATAATATATCATGTGATCCTGAGACCCCGGCCTGGATACATCGCCAAAGTTCCCATCACTCCTTTTAGGGTCCAGGTGGTGAACTTGCAAATGCTGCTCCTGGATGAGGCAGACCCTGCCCTCACATTGATGTATCCCATTCGTGCACTGCATCTTCATAATCTCAAAGCAGCTCTTTGTCTTCTTTGGAGTCATCAGAAGGGAAAGGCTGTCTCCAAACAGAGGTTGGCCCACTGGATAGTGGATGGCATCACCTTGGCATATCATCCGCAAGGCCAGCCATGCCCTCTCGGAGTGAGGGCTTGCTCCACTTGAGGTGTTGCCTCCTCCTTGGCAGTGGCACGGCGCTTTTCTGGCAGACATCTGCAGAGCTGCGGGCAGTGTGACACCTAACACATTCGGGAGATTCTACAATCTCCGAGTGGAGCCGGTCTCTTCCCCTGTGTTGGGTACAACCTGGAAGGCTGGCTCGGTGTCTCGCCATTAGGCAAACTCTGAATCAAGTTCCTCCGGCATCCTTCTGCAGTCAGATGTTGTAGAGGTGACTGAAGCCAGGCCCAGTACTCATGTAAATTCCCGGCCAGTCAGCCCTTGTACAGGGCTAGATGCCCATATGCTGTTCCCTCTCAGTAAACCCCTGCGTGTATTGTCCACGATATGCTTTCCCTTTCGGTAAACCTACGTCTTTCCCTGGGCAGTTCTGCTCTGTCCCATCTCTACATCGGTAGTAGCTCCTCTCTGGCTAGTTAGGACCTCCCGCAGAGATCTTCCATATGTAGCACTTCCCCACAGGCCAGTCCATATGTGTATCCACTACACGTTACCTCCCTTTCAGCATAGTGTGTTCTCCGCCGCATACCTTTCAATTGGGCTAGGCACGCTTCCCCAGTGTTGACAACAGTGGTCGTAGCTGATAAGCATGGGAATTGAGATTTGAAGTTCTCGTCGCCATGAAATGTCACATTAGAGGAACAGCACCTACAACCATCCCAGGTTACAACTGTGTAGAGAGCAGTTGCCAAATGGGCATGCAGCAGCTTGCCAGCATCTAGTTCTCCAGCACTTGTAACACACTTTCTATAGGGACCCTAACATGACTCACTGAAAGGGGAATGTCTCTGTTAATGATGTAACCCTTGTTACCTGAAGGAGGGAATGGAGAAACAGCCCTGCCACAGCCCTGAACCAACGCTGAATGGCCGGGATCCCTGTATTGGCTCCTCAGCAAACCATGAATGAAGTAAGTAATGCCAGTCATATTTATGCTCGAATGTTCGGGTAGGTGTGACTCGCCATGCAAATCTCACTGGCCAATGTCCATTGGCTCATTTACCATTTAGAGTTACCAGTTACCATTTGGAGGTGATTGGTCTTCCACGTGAGACCCCATTATTGACGAGCCAGTATTGATGTAACGTCTCCGTTCCCTCCCCTAGGGAGCGAGGGTTACATCAGTAACCGAGACATTCATGGTGGCTAGAGATGTAGCAAAGGTTAATAGAATGATCTGCCAGCAGGTGAAAAGAATCAGATAAGTCAATGATGTTAGAAATCTCTACGGGTGCCCCTAGGGCGAGAACTGCTGATGGGATTTCCAACCAACAACAGACTTGAGGGGTAAAATCTGGCTGTCACAGAAAAACACACTGTTCTAATGTTTAAGTTGTATTACAGAATTTCATCCAGAGAGCCCTGGGGCTTTCTTTAGTGCTTAAGTAAATAGCTGAAAGAGCCTGGGTGATTTGTGTCAGACGTCAGATTTAGACTTTGCTGAACTAAATAAGATTCTTCTCAAGCACCCAAGCAAAATAGAAAGGTTCTGTCTGCTGTATCAATGAAAATAAATAATCAATGGAAATAAATGTTCAAAAGAAATCCATTTCTGTCCATTACAATATTAACTCTTTTGACCTAATTGTTACAAAATAGCATGTCTAAAGTGGTCCATTGCAACAGTGTAAACAGGATTTATTTATATGCTTTCTATTTTATTTGGTAACACTTTAAAATAATGTTCATTAGTTAACAACATTAGCTAACATGAACTAACAATGAACTTATTTGAAATCGAAAAATTTATCAAGGTTTGTTAATGTTAATTTTAATATTTACTAATAATTTATTAAAATCATGTTAACATTAGTTAATGCACTGTGAACTAACATGAACAAACAATGAACAACTGTATTTTCATTAACTAACATTAACGAAGATTAGTAAATACAGTAACAGATGTATTGCTCATGGTTAGTTCATGTTAGTTAATACATTAACTAATGTTTAACTAATGAACATTATTTTAAAGTGTTACCTTTAATTTAAATATAATATAATTTTACATTTTGATTAAAATGTGTGAGAATTCTTAGAAAATTGCTGAAATGCAGCATAATAAATGGCAAGAGTAAACATTTCCAGAAGAGAATGACTGGAAAAGAAAAATCATTATTCAGAATATGCTGATTACATATACTGTTTACAAGCATTTATTTCAAGCTGACTTGTCTGACTTCTTTTTCACCTGGCTCATAGGCCTTCTGTACCTGACCAGCAACAAAAATTGAAAAGGACAAGTAAGTTCACACAGTGTGCGCGGTGCTTTGCACTGCTTGTTTCTGCATTGATATTAAAAACCTCACAGATGGGCTTTATGGAAGGAATCATTAAACTAAGACCAGGAACTGGAAAACAGTGTGGCTCCAGTGAAAAGTTAAACTTAGTCTCATGCAGCCTTTAGGCAGTTTTATTCATGCTGAGATGGACTCTCTCAAAAAGGCAAACTGCGACAACTGGGGAACAAAATTGGCTGTGACAAGATATCTGCAGTTATTTTTGTTTCTCCTGGTCTCCGAAATACTGTGACTAGTACAGCTTGACTGCCAAACAGACAGTCCCAAACAAATAACAAACATGAAGACATGTCAGCATTTGTTAGTGTAAGAAGCTTACACTTACACTTATTTCAAGCCCAGTCATGTATACAGTGGAGAGGCTGATGACACATGCAGTTGGATAGAGAGTGGTTGGTGTGAGGTAATGACCCTGTGGTGAGTAGTGGTTTTGTATTGGCTCCAGGTTGGTAGAATGTAAGAAAGATCTTAAGGTGGTGCTCACATCCTAACGTCTGCCACAGGAGGTAACAGCTGCTATGGTTTTTGAAGTCTGCCATCAAAACTATAATGAACTGCTCCGAGACACGAATGGATGAGGACCCAAATGCAATATTTATTAATCAGAGGGTAATCCACAATCTTAATGCAAAAAAAAGGCAACAGGTCTAAAACACAGACAGGCAGTCCAAACAACAATAAACACAGAACAAGGCAGGGTACATGGGCAAAGAGTAACAGAAGACACATGGCAGGAAAAACCAAGATCCAGAAAAAAACAAGATAAAACAGCTCAGAAGTGCAGTACAAACAGTAAAGCAAGACCAAGTGATGAGTGATTGAAAGAACCTGGTTTGCATATGTTGAGCTAATGAGGCTAAAGAGACATGGGTGAATGTAATCATTGTTGACTAGTCCAGGCAGTGGGTTATGGGAAATGGAGTCCATGATAATGAGGCAGTAGTCCGAGGTGGTGTGCCCTATGGTGGCTATTAAGGGCACTACAGTGGGTGATTGTGATCAAAACACACTTGCTTACTTGAGTTAATATGTGGTGATAGCTCTTTCATAAGCAGCTTTTTCAAATGTGTGTAAAAAAATGTCTGGTACTTTATTATGAATTTGTGAGTGATTTGAATAAAATATCTATCTATAAAAGAAACTAGCTTTTCTCTTTCTTTTACCTTTATGATAAAATTGAACATATGTTTTTTTCTGGATGATTCAATGACTCATTTATAAAGACAGTGGGAGCTTCTCAATTGGAAGCCTTAATTGAAGGTACATCTTACTAGTCTTTCTGAAGCTTGTGGGCTTGAGTCCTCTTCAATATAGTAAGTGTACATGGCTATGTCATTGTAATGTGACTGTTGAGTAAAAGAGAAACATTGCATCCAAATGCAGCTAACATTTATTTAAAAAAGACAACAGAAAGAAATCCAGGCAATCAACAAAGTATTCTACACATGAGAGAACAGATATGCAGCCTTTCTTGAATACCGCCTTTAAATTGGGAAGCCTTCGAATTCATAAAGACTTTGGCTGCATGCGAAATCACATACTCTCTTGAGTAAGTTCTTATTTTGTATGTTCTCTATGGTATGAATGTGGGTATGAATGTAATCCGGGTATACTACATTTGCCATGCTCTTATTATCATGAGACCGACAAAAATCTGTTGCGTCGCTTCACTGTCATTCATTAATCCTCTCACATGAGATAGTAAAGTGTCCACCGCATGCACACTTCAAATCTCACCGGAAGTAGTAGGTCATCCGGGTACTTTTTGCCTACTCTTTTATAAATACTCTGAATTCAGACATACTACTCATGTCGCATACAGTATATATATGTATACAGTAGTAAGCCATTTCGGAAGTTAGCATTTTAAATACAGTATGTCACTTTAATGATTATTTAGTTTGAATTTAATGATTCACTCATTCACTCATCACTTTTCGCTCTTCAATGGAACTTGGTATATGAGTCATTGAAAAAACCCACCAATAATGTACAGAACAGGATGTTTAAAAACAGAGAAATAATTTCAGTCAACATAAAAATATATGTCCTTTATTTAAAAAAAATAAAACAATTCAAAATACAGCGTAATGGTTGGTAAGGATAATTGTGGGTGGTACATCTTTTCTATTTACTCTCCCAATGTAAGGTGTGGCAAAGGGTTTATGCTCATGCGGCTATGTTAAATAAGCGTGTTCTTGTTTTAAAATAATATAACCATTGCCATCATCTCCCCACAGACTGTACCACTGAATGAATCCCAATAAGAGTTTTGGACAGAGCGTCATGCATCTCAATGTTCTGTGTGCCAACAGAATTGTAAGTATGTGCAATATCCAGTTGTTATACCTGTGCCTTAAGGGACCCTGCCAAAGCAGCCTCATTATGAATCCTAGAAAACATTAAGAAATGGAACACCCCAGCTTCATTAATCTATTTTGAATGAACTCAAACATTATTTAAAAGACTCTTGCACATTGTAAGATTGAATATGAAATGTTGTGTGGCATATCCCCGGATGTGTGATCAGATGACAGATATAGATATAAATATGATGCCTCATAAGTTACATGTTTAAATGGCAGACCTTTTCAAGTGTCAGAAAAGTTTCAGAAAAATATTTTAAATTTTTAATATGTCAAATCACAATTTTGGTGGGTAAGCGACTGGGGAAAATGTGTGTGATGTGAAATAATCATATCTCATTGGTGACAGGTGTCTGGAAATATACATCCGCAGTCAAGCAAGTGATTGGATAATGCCAAACAACTCATCCCTTATTGATGATGATGGAACTAATATACACCAAACTTGTACCATTTTATGTTACATTTGTTTTTGTTTTTTCAGATGAGCATGAAAAGTTTAAGAGTAGGAAGCAGCTGTGTAAAGAACAATAATGTACTTCATTACTACACGTATTATTTTTTTAGGGAGTCATAATCTACTCAAGTACTATTGATTTTTTCCTTAATTAAATTTGCAGAGGAAAACGCTCATACTTTTTGCTGTACAGAAGGGGCATAGCAATCATTTCATATGTGAGACAGACACAAATGTCACGTGTAATGCCAGTTTTTATCAGACCTTTTTCTAGTGAACAGATTTATCTTTGTTTTTTTTAATCTTATCACTTATTTAATTGGCCATGCATTATTTGTGTGTATGAATGCACGGAACTGACTTAATAAACACTACTGCCAGCCAGAGGGACATTAAACAGGAACATTTTGTCCGAACTCACAACAGGTTTTACAAGGGAATGATAATATCTTTGCCAGGGAACGCAAAAGTTTTTTTTTTTTTTAAATTCCTCCCATCCCAATTTTTTTCCACCACCACATCCCGTTAGGTGCTCCGTACATACGCCTCAATTTGACGCATTGTTCATTATTCATTGTAGCTATTAGACTAGTAGAGAGAAAAATATCAGAAAAGTGCATTATACCAATATTGATTCTGTAAACCCTGTACGATGTATATATACAGTATATACATGTTTTTTACCGCATGGTTAGCGCAGACATTGGATGCGGAGTGATAACTGTTTGACTTTAAATATACATGATCGTAACTTCCACTTTCCATTGAATGCGCATCTGAGGGAAAATCAGGGGGAAAATTGTGGAGTGGGGGGCCTTTGCAAGTCATGATCCGTCCCCATTTAAACCCCTAAATTGTCAGGTGGTGCAATTGTCCAAACAAATGAATACACTTAAGAAAACTATTTAAAATGGTGTCTTAATAATAAAAACTAAATTCTTTCATCATTTTAGGTTTGAAATCTTTCATATAAACAAATGTGATAAAATCAGTAGTTTCGAAGCTTTTGAGATAATTGAAACTTTTGTCCAGCAATATTTTCAAATGTCAGTGTGGCATAACTGCAAACATGGCTATTTTATTGTGAATTGTGATAAAACATGATAATGCATTATCCAGAGGACCCACATGATTCTTGTGGCTGAGTGAAAAGGTTTGTATCTCTCAGATACTGGTAAAATTTAATTTCGAGTACACTTTCCATGTCAGGTATATACATAGCCAACTATATAAGAACTATAACTACAACTATATACTGCCTGATATAAAAAGTCAAAAATGAATTTCAACACTTTGAAATGTTATTTAGCTACTGAAACTTATTTAAACACATTGTTAATGACTAAAAAAATATGCATTACCACACACACACACACACACACACACACACACACACACATAAAACACCGTTTTTTAAAGTTTATTTGTCAATGACCCGTTTATGCTTGGTGAATGTATTTCTGTCTTCAGTTTAAAATTAAACCTGATATTGCTCATTCCTGACTCCTCGTGCACCGAGGGTTACAAGACCGTCTGTCAATCAAACTTCTGGCGAATTTTTCTGCAATAAACCAAAGATATCAAATCAAATAGAAATGGAAACCAGGAGAAACACTGTGCCACAAACAAGTTAAGGCTCTTCAGTCCACAAATCACCATGGATGTAGTAATGGTTACTAAAACCATTGTACTTTTTCCAGCACTTAAAAGCTCTAAATATTATCCAATTGTAATGTTATTTTAATGCAATGATTAGTAAAACTAAAAGTTTAAAGATGAAGTAAAACTAACATTTCTAGGCAAACGAACACTTAAAAAAGACATGAAATTACCACTAGATAGGGGCAGAAAAGCACTTATGGAGTCCCTAATATATGCAAAATTCACGCAGTCTCATGAAAAACAAAAACTTCTTCAAATTGTGACTGGATTACACAGAAAACAAGTAAAGAGTGCTCCTTTCATGATCACTGAATCTGACGGCCAGTTCAGTATGGGACATTTAATAAGAGTAAATATTTACCTTTTTCCCCCTTTAAAAATGTTTTTGCTCGTTACTGTTACGTTAATTTGATCTGCATCTCAATTCAAGCTCAGTGCTTTAGTGTCAAATTTCCAATGAATAAAAAATATGCAATATTATTAGCAACTGTAAGTATTAATGTAAAATTAATATTCTAGAGCCCTTAATAAATACCATGTTATTTTTCCTAACTTCCCATTTCTAATCTGCAGCCCATGAAAACCAAAAATATAACAACAGAATGGCATTTAATTTACAATCGACGTACTTCACAATACAACATGGGCTTAGACACAAAAAGAAATTAAAAATTGAAGTAAAAAATAAATTAATAAAAAAAAGACAAGAAAATATCTGCTCAGGCTCAAAAAATAATTAACCTTCTAAACACAAAATTAGCAATGAATGCAAGATTATCACAAGTGTATTAGGCAAATATATACATTTAGCAGCAAAAATGCCATCATTTGTATTTGTGGTTTTTGACATGGCTTTTAGATATTGTTCCAGTTGGTTCACTCAGTGACGAAGAAGCAATCTCAGTGACGTCATAGTGACACGCGTTCTAAATATTCGCGACTTAAGCTGCGGGGCTATATAAAGGCTGGATTTCGCTCTTGAGCTCAGTTTTGCGTTTCTCTAACTGCAGGAGGGAAAAGGTAAGACTCAATACCAACGGTCGAGTAAAGTTTCTTCGTGAAGCTTCTCTCGTCGAGTCTGTGGCTAGTCCTTCGCGGGAGCGCGTACGCGAAACGCAGTTCGAAGGATTTTAGGCGTCTGCTGCTTTCGTTGTGCCGCGGAGCAGCATCCGGTCTGGCACCCGGTTTACTCGTGCTCTCCCTGGGGAGAGGAGCTAGAGCACGCTTGGATTTGGTGTAACGGCGCTGAAGACCCCCTGGGAGACACGTGAAGCCGGTACTACTACTTGTCTCCCCTCTGCCAGGGTGTGGTGGGTGTGGGCGCAGGTCCCGCTGCACCCACCCACCACACCCTGGCATCAGGGGCCAAGAGGGTCCCGACCCTGAGCGATGGAGTTTGGTCAGGGTCAGCGTAGTTATTCAGGTCATCAAATGACCTTTTTTTTAGTTTTTGATCACTGCAGTGTTTATTTTTACATTTGATTACTTTTTTAAATGTTACTGCTACTTGTCTCCCCGCTGCCAGGGTGTGGTGGGTGGGCACAGCGGGGCCAAGAGGGTCCCGACCCCAAGAGGGTCCCGACCCTGAGCGATGGAGTTTGGTCGGGGTTAGCGTAGTTATTCAGGTCATCAAATGACCTTTTTTTTAGTTTTTGATCACTGCAGTGTTTTATTTTTACATTTGATTACTTTTTTAAATGTTACTGCTACTTGTCTCCCCGCTGCCAGGGTGTGGTGGGTGGGCGCAGCGGGGGCCAAGAGGGTCCCGACCCTGAGCGATGGAGTGTGGTCGGGGTTAGCGTAGTTATTCAGGTCATCAAATGATCTATTTTTAGTTTTTGATCATTGCAGTGTTTATTTTTACATTTGATTACTTTTTTAAATGTTACTACTACTTGTCTCCCCTCTGCCAGGGTGTGGTGGGTGGGCGCAGGTCCCGCTGCACCCACCCACCACACCCTGGCATCAGGGGCCAAAAGGGTCCCGACCCTGAGCGATGGAGTTTGGTCAGGGTCAGCGTAGTTATTCAGGTCATCAAATGACCTTTTTTTTAGTTTTTGATCACTGCAGTGTTTATTTTTACATTTGATTACTTTTTTAAATGTTACTGCTACTTGTCTCCCCGCTGCCAGGGTGTGGTGGGTGGGCGCAGCGGGGGCCAAGAGGGTCCCGACCCTGAGCGATGGAGTTTGGTCGGGGTTAGCGTAGTAGTGTTTATTTTTACATTTGATTACTTTTTTAAATGTTACTGCTACTTGTCTCCCCGCTGCCAGGGTGTGGTGGGTGGGTGCAGCGGGGGCCAAGAGGGTCCCGACCCTGAGCGATGGAGTGTGGTCGGGGTCAGCGTAGTTATTCAGGTCATCAAATGATGTATTTTTAGTTTTTGATCACTGTAGTGTTTTATTTTTACATTTGATTACTTTTCTAAATGTTACTACTACTTGTCTCCCCTCTGCCAGGGTGTGGTGGGTGGGCGCAGGTCCCGCTGCACCCACCCACCACACCCTGGCATCAGGGGCCAAGAGGGTCCCGACCCTGAGCGATGGAGTTTGGTCGGGGTTAGCGTAGTTATTCAGGTCATCAAATGACCTTTTTTTAGTTTTTGATCACTGTAGTGTTTATTTTTACATTTGATTACTTTTTTAAATGTTACTACTACTTGTCTCCCCTCTGCCAGGGTGTGGTGGGTGGGCGCAGGTCCCGCTGCACCCACCCACCACACCCTGGCATCAGGGGCCAAGAGGGTCCCGACCCTGAGCGATGGAGTTTGGTCGGGGTCAGCGTAGTTATTCAGGTCATCAAATGACCTTTTTTTTTAGTTTTTGATCACTGCAGTGTTTATTTTTACATTTGATTACTTTTTTAAATGTTACTGCTACTTGTCTCCCCGCTGCCAGGGTGTGGTGGGTGGGTGCAGCGGGGGCCAAGAGGGTCCCGACCCTGAGCGATGGAGTGTGGTCGGGGTTAGCGTAATTATTCAGGTCATCAAATGATCTATTTTTAGTTTTTGATCATTGCAGTGTTTATTTTTACATTTGATTACTTTTTTAAATGTTACTACTACTTGTCTCCCCTCTGCCAGGGTGTGGTGGGTGTGGGCGCAGGTCCCGCTGCACCCACCCACCACACCCTGGCATCAGGGGCCAAGAGGGTCCCGACCCTGAGCGATGGAGTTTGGTCGGGGTTAGCGTAATTATTCAGGTCATCAAATGATCTATTTTTAGTTTTTGATCATTGCAGTGTTTATTTTTACATTTGATTACTTTTTTAAATGTTACTGCTACTTGTCTCCTCTCTGCCAGGGTGTGGTGGGTGGGCGCAGGTCCCGCTGCACCCACCCACCACACCCTGGCATCAGGGGCCAAGAGGGTCCCGACCCTGAGCGATGGAGTTTGGTCGGGGTCAGCGTAGTTATTCAGGTCATCAAATGACCTTTTTTTTAGTTTTTGATCACTGCAGTGTTTATTTTTACATTTGATTACTTTTTTAAATGTTACTGCTACTTGTCTCCCCGCTGCCAGGGTGTGGTGGGTGGGTGCAGCGGGGGCCAAGAGGGTCCCGACCCTGAGCGATGGAGTGTGGTCGGGGTCAGTGTAATTATTCAGGTCATCAAATGATCTATTTTTAGTTTTTGATCATTGCAGTGTTTATTTTTACATTTGATTACTTTTTTAAATGTTACTGCTACTTGTCTCCCCTCTGCCAGGGTGTGGTGGGTGGGCGCAGGTCCCGCTGCACCCACCCACCACACCCTGGCATCAGGGGCCAAGAGGGTCCCGACCCTGAGCGATGGAGTTTGGTCGGGGTCAGCGTAGTTATTCAGGTCATCAAATGACCTTTTTTTTAGTTTTTGATCACTGCAGTGTTTATTTTTACATTTGATTACTTTTTTAAATGTTACTGCTACTTGTCTCCCCGCTGCCAGGGTGTGGTGGGTGGGTGCAGCGGGGGCCAAGAGGGTCCCGACCCTGAGCGATGGAGTTTGGTCGGGGTCAGCGTAATTATTCAGGTCATCAAATGATGTATTTTTAGTTTTTGATCATTGCAGTGTTTATTTTTACATTTGATTACTTTTTTAAATGTTACTGCTACTTGTCTCCCCTCTGCCAGGGTGTGGTGGGTGGGCGCAGGTCCCGCTGCACCCACCCACCACACCCTGGCATCAGGGGCCAAGAGGGTCCCGACCCTGAGCAATGGAGTTTGGTCGGGGTCAGCGTAGTTATTCAGGTCATCAAATGACCTTTTTTTTTAGTTTTTGATCACTGCAGTGTTTTATTTTTACATTTGATTACTTTTTTAAATGTTACTGCTACTTGTCTCCCCGCTGCCAGGGTGTGGTGGGTGGGCGCAGCGGGGGCCAAGAGGGTCCCGCCAGGGTGTGGTGGGTGGGTGCAGCGGGGGCCAAGAGGGTCCCGACCCTGAGCGATGGAGTTTGGTCGGGGTCAATGATTGACAAAAGGGGGCGGCATGGTTATTGTCTAATAAAATGACCTCTTTAGTTGTTGATCACTGTTAACACCTGTTATAAACCTTGATACATTAATTTGAATTACCTTAAAATGAAGACATGTGTGATAATCAAATTATAAATTGCACATAAAGTGTCCTGTACATTAACAATAAACAAGTTCAAAAGTAATGCAAAGTGCCATGTATCTTTTAAAATAAAATTTGCATCTCCAAGTGTATCTAAATAAATATGCTATACATTAAAAGAGAAAAATAATTTAGTCTCGCAAGTTTATTCGGACCACAAAATATTCAGTCAGTTCTTGCAACTGACACCAATATGTATGTGACTCTGTTGTCCGGCCTTTTTGTCGCACAGAATTGTCGTATTTGTATAACACGATTAGTTGTATTTATATTTATGATTTAAAGGGAGCATTTCTGATTTTTGCATTTAATTATGATAAATAAAATTATGATTATGCCTCTAGCTATTCATCCATGCTCCGCAAGTTTTCTCATCCTAACCAGTAACGCAAGAACCGGTACTTGTAAAACACTACCAACTGACTGTGATAGAATATACGGTTTGTACACCTTAAAAATCATTTTGTCTATGGAGAGTTACTGCCGAGATATGTGTGAGTGAGTCTGTGGTCCTGGTAAACCTTTCATTATTGACTCCGCCAACCAAGATAGCACAAAGGTAGTAATACCAGTCATTTTCGACATAGTGGGGACATTTTACTTTTTTTTCCCCATAAGGAAACGGCTTATGAATCACACTAAATGATTTCTTGTTATTGTCACAAACAGAAGAGGAGAACACCAAGGTAACAGTTCAGAATGTTTATTAGCAGTAAGATCAGCTGAAGCACACAGGTAAGTCACAGTAGTTAAGTTCAGATCAGTTCCTAGGTTGAGTGATAATAAAGTCTCTTTCCTTTCTAGGAGAAGTGTGGATCCAATTAGCCGAAGATGAGGACTGAAGAAGACAGAGAGATGACTGACTGGCAACAGGCACAAACACAGGTAGAAGTCAGGCAAGTATAGCATTGTAGAATTAGGCAAGACCAGACAAAGGCTGTGTTCGAAATGGCATACTATCATACTACTCTTACTAGTTCTGCAGTGACCAGTATGTATATTATGCGTAGTATGCAAATTTTCGGTTGCATGGAATGCCTGCTGATTTTTAACCTTGAAAAATAAAACGAGTATTCACAATTCGCCACGACAAGTTCAAACTAGCGAGATTCTGAGTAATTGTAGACAAAACCTTTTTCGTGCTCCATGCAGATCATAAACGTTTAAATCGGTAGAAAAATGTCAACTTTATTTCGCTTTTTGTCCAGAAAAGTCAGTGGATTTTCAGAAGTGAATTTTGCAGCTCCATTGTTGGAGTAAACATGCACAATAAATAAATAACTTATTAGGCTAGATGCACGCCGGTCTTTTTACATCCATGTCAGAAAGGTTTTTTTTTGCTTTTTTTTGCCTTTTGCTTGCTGTGAAGAGGAGGATATAAGATCACTTAGTAAATAAAAAAGTTAAAATGCAATATTACCACCACCAAAGGCCATCTGAGGCCATGGAAAAATGCAAATGGTGTAAGCTACATATCAAAAATCTCAAATCCCTACAAACTAAAATTTTCTGTTACTATAGTGGAAGGATGTTCGTCAGAATTATTCAGGAGTGGGATTTGCATGCTGCTTCCACCCAGTACTGCTTAGCCCTTCGTTCATTATCCCTCCGGGAATGGACCTGAATATTTTACTTCCACTGACAATTTTTTCCCATCCATCTGCCTTGACAAGCAATGTGATCTTTTCCCCAACTACACTAAAATTTCCTGTCCTCAGCTTATACAGAGGTCACATTACAACTTGTCCATTACAGAAAGGAAATGATGGGATGATGGTGTCGGGAAGCTCAAGGGCTTATTCTCAGTCCGCACTGCAAAAGCTAACGAGACACCATGGGCCCATCAGTCACCCTAAACTTACCTACCCACAATGTCAATCCAATCCCTCAAGAAGAATTAGAATTAAGTCACTATGGCATCTTCATCCATTGTAGTGTCTTTATGACGTTGAGATTTCAGTCGAACGATCACATTCATCTAAGCACCACACCAGAGCTCTTTGGTGCAAGACTCTAAGCATAGATGTTTTGACATGAGACAATCTCTAGTCGAAGCATTGATCACACATGGCTCAGTATTATATCTTCAACTATAGTCAGGCAAAGCCCATAGAACTGGAAACTGCAAGAGTATAGGAAGAAGATTATGTTAAAAATCCCTGTTGTGCTGATAAGAGCAGAGTCTGTTCTGCTGTGGAAGTCCTGTCATTAGACTCTCCAGTGATCACATTCTGAGGGCAGAGACTAGATTGTTCTGTGTTTACCGTTCTGACAGGCAGTATGGTGCCTGCCATCAATTTTCCTGCCATCAGATGTTTGACGGGAGCACACCTCCAATGCTTGTGCGTTCAAGGTTGGAAAAGTAGGGAGGGGAATTAAACTGCTGACACTTCTCAAATGATAGCGTGCTATAAATGCTTACAAGCTTCTCTGTGAGGTAGCAGTCAGTAGTGGCACTGCAGACAGTGCAACGTGTTGTTATGTAAGTAAAACGTGTGGATTAAAGAAAATATGTGCTGACAGACTTGTGAAACAGAGGTGTTGCCCTCTTCTTGCTCTTTTCATGATAAAACTGTGGGGCTGCATGGGATTTGGGATGTATGGGATGAGAGAACAGAGGCTATGTAAAAGAATTAGGTCTTATTCCTCTTAAAGCTTACAGTCCCCCCCCCCCCCCAGTGGCTAACATGCATTGTTCAATATTGAAGCCACATTTTCAAAACTCTTCACACACTCGGCAAAGCAGAAGTCTATGTGGACCAAACTGTGACTCATTTTTCATTGCTTTCACGTAAAATGCATTCAATGACCATGTGAAGACTTTTGTCATTCATACTTCACCCTCTGCAAAATACTATAGCCTATATTTGCAGCACGTTTTTCAAAAGCTAACACACTGCTTTCAAAACCTAAATTCACCTATCCTGTATGTGTTTTGAATGGGGGAAACCCGGGGGAAACCCAGAGGAAACCAACCTCAAAATGAAGAGAATATACATACTCCACAAAAAGACTCCTGCACAGATGGAACTCCAAAACTACATACCTCATGCCTACATGTTGTTGATGTTTTTAATTTTTTAATTTTTATTTCAACTTAAACTTATATATTTACAGTTTTTTTTTTTCAATTGCTAACAAGCATTGTTCTATACTGAAACCACATTTTCAAAACTCTTCACATAGTCAATGCAGACCAAACTGTGAACCATTTTTCATTGCTTTCAGACAAAATGCATTCAGTGACCACAATTTTCAAAATTCAGGGACTCTTTTTCCATTCGTACTCCACAACATGCAAAATATTGTGTATTTTCAGCACATTTTTCTGATGCTGACATACTGCATTCAAAATGATTAAAAACACATTCAAAACAGAATGATGGCAAATTCCGAGCAATTATGCAGTAATTATTTTAAAATATTCTCAATTTTATAGCCAAAAAATAATCATTACAAGCTAATTGCATTTTTAGCTGAAATTCAAGCCCATCCCAGGTGGAAGGTTTTTGACCACCATCCACAAGACCAGATGACTTTACGGGAATCAATGAATGCGGAGACATTTCTCCTGAAGACTGCCAGGGATGGATTAGACTTTCCAGGAGGCACTTTCCAAGATGCATAGCCAGAGATGACATCAGATGTGATATTGATGAGAACCTGTGGCCAAATTCAAGAGAGAGAGTAGACTAGAACCATCACTCTAATTTACTATAATGAACAACTACAAATGTTGTTACAGTAATGTGTAGAATGTATTTTATTTATTCTTTTTTTTATTATCACTGCAGCCCTGGAGTTTTTTCCCTCTTTTTTCACCTTTTGGTTATAATTTTCAAGTTCTATATTCATATAAAAAACTGAAATTTTGATTAATTTCTGATTAATTTGTGTTACAAATGCTTTCAATAAAGTGAAATTGTGTTACAGTATTCTATATGAAGAACTGATTTATGTGGAAAATCATTGAAACTTTAAAAAAGAAAAGTTCATCAATTATGTAATACTTCCTGTTGTTAGTGTTTTTTAGGTCAGTGTGTTGTGAATGAAATGTGTGTTTGCTTTTGTAGATGAGATTACAGTTTTTTACAGACGCTTGGACACATTTCTCAATACATAGGTCACTTTTGCAAAACTCTTCACACAGTGAGCTCAACAGAAGTCTATGTGGGCTAAACTGAGGATCAATTATTGCTTTGGCACAAAATGCATTCAATGACTACATCTCTCAAATTTCATGAATTCTTTTCTCACTGTACGTACAGGGCAATTTGCACATGCTTACGTACTGTTTTCAAAACTGTTAAACTTATGTTCAAAACAATAACATAATACAAAACTGAATAAGACAGCAAATTGCTACATTCCTACAGTAATTTATTTATATATTGTAAATTATTCATTTATTTTATTTATAATTGTATGGGACAATGTGGCATTTCACCATTTGTGCAGTCACCGAGTGGTTTGCAGCCCATCCCAGAATGGAGTCACTTCTTCTCCAACCTTACTTTCCATTCCTCAACCCCATAGAGGAATTCTTTTCCTCATGGAGGTGGAAGGTTCATGACCACCATCCACATGATCAAATGTCCCTCCTTGACGCAAATATTGCTGGATGCCTGGACATTTCAGCAGAAGATTCTTTCCTAGGTGTATTGCCCTAGATGACATAAGATGTGATGTGGATGAGAACCTGTGGCCAAATTGAGAAGTCCTAGTAGATTAGCTACTATTGTACCTGTATCAGTGGATGGTGTGTGTACAAATTGTTGTATTTTGAAATTACTCGGTGCAAAAAAATTAAAATAAACAACATAAAATATCGACAAATTCTGCATCATGTCTGATTCATTCTAGCAACGTATATTGCGGTGAATTATAAACAGAGATGTGTCCTTGTTTTACACAAGAAAACATTGTATAATGCTACATGTTGTTAGTGTTTTTTAGGTCTTTGTTTTGTGGCTGACAAAGTGTGTTTGTCAGATGTCAACCTTTGCTTGTGTTCTGGAAGAATGAGTTGATTTGAGACCTGAATAAAGTTTTTTGGTAGTTGTAGTGCATTTTGAATATGAAATGAACTGCTCTGCAAAGCTGAAAATTTGTTAGGAGAACTGTGTGAAGAGTTTTGCAAAAGTGACCTAAGTATTGAGAAATGTGTCTTAGCGTCTGTAAAAAAAAAAACTGTAACTGTTTGGCCAACATTCATGCTGGTAATGCAGACTGTGTGAAGAGTTTTGAAAATGTGGTTTCAGTATTGAACAATGCTTGTTAGCAATTGAAAAAAACTGTAAATATAGTAAATTACTGTATTTAAATATATAAGGGGGGGGGGGGCAAATTGATACATCATTCATTTTTTGTGCAGTGCAGTACAGTCAGTAAAATCAAAATATCTTATTTCTTATCCTAAAATGAAATACTGATTTATGTGAAAAATCATTCAAGCTTCAAAGATCAAAGTTCATTGTTTCTGTAATGCTCGCTGTTAGTGTTCTTTAGGTCAGTGTGTTATGAATGGCATGTTTGTTTTCTGAATGAGACATATATGATGTTCTGTTTGTCTGAGTGAGTTTTTGAGGTGAGATTAACTGTTTGGCCAGGATTCATGTTGGTAATGCTGACTGTATGAAGAGTTTTGAAAATGTGGCTTCAGCATTGAACAATGCTTGTTAGCAATTGAAAAACAAAGACCATAAAGCAACTGCCTAAACCACATGCTATGTAAGAGAAGCTCATAGAGGTAAATCAGTGAAGATTATCTGTGCACAAGTCTATCACTTTCAGTTAAAAAAAATACGGTATGATTATAATCATATTCATATTTGGCATGTTTTTATCATATATTCATCAAAATTATGTTATCTCTTGAAATAGTTGAAAAGAAATTCATTAAAAATGATAATAATAGAGCCTGCTGGATGCTTGAATCTGACTGTTGAAGAACGTTCTGAGGTGTGCAATTATTTTCAGGGAAACGAACGGCTAAAGTAGCTACAGGCAGGTTTTGACAGCATTACAGTTCCATATTCCTTCGCCAAATGATTTCAGTTATTTCAAAGGTCCTTACAGCCTACACAGCAAAAGAAGCAAAACCCACAACAAAACTGACCAAGCAAATGAATATAGTAAACGATAGGATAAAAATGAAAATTCCTACTCAAAAGCACACACATACAGTACGGACACACTCGCACAGAAATGTGATCAGTGTTGCTCTGGTGATTTTATCAGTAAAATAGTTTAACAACTTAAAAGCTACATGACATTTTCACTAGTAAGATAATAACCCCTCTGTTCTTGGAACAGATAAACTTATAGTTTGCAAATGCAAATGCAATTTGTAGAGAGGCTGCTGCCAAAAACTGTTGTGAGACGCACAGACTCAGGTATTTCACATCTGCTTAATCTCAATCTCTCTTTCTCTCTCTAATATCTGCACTAGTCTGATGTCAAGACTCAATCCTCCGTTAGCTCTAAAATGATGTTTTGTAATTAGCATGGAGGCTTGGGACGCAAAAGCATTTAAAGGGATAGTTCACCCAAATATGAAAATCTGTCATATAATTACTCACCCTCATGCCGTTGCAAACCCGTGAGACTTTTGTTCATCTTTGGAAACCAATGAAGATCGTTTTGCTGAAATCTGAGAGCTTTCCGTCCCTCCGTTGACTGCTACGCAACTGAAACTTTGATGCTTCAAAAAGATAAAAATATAAAAAAAGAGATTGTAAAACTAATCCATGAATTGAGAGGTTTAGTCCAAAAATTTCTGAAGAGACTCAATCACTTTATATGGATGAACAGTCTTTTATTCACATAAACATTCATCAAGTCACACATCAGTTGTGGTAAACCAATGGAATCTCAAGTCGTCACTGTTACGAAGAATCAATGGAGTGAGATCCAAATGCAGGCTTTATTCAAGTTGGGGTAGTCAAACAGGCAATGGTCAAACAATAGCAAACAGGGATGGCAGAGAATAGGCAGAATCGAGATCGTGAAACAGGCAGGAGTTCATGTCAGGGAGATATCATTCACAGTCCAATAAAACAAAGCAAAACGGTCCAAAAGGCAGGCAGAGAACAATCATAGACGGCAGGAAAACGGGCAGGATAACAACAGGAAGACAAGACAAGTGTAAATGCTCAGAAATGTAGTCACAGGGAAAACAAGACCTCGCCCTGTGTACTGGGCTGAGAGTCTCTTAAATAGTCCAGGTGATAAGTTACAGCTGGTTGAGGTGATCAGTGACTATAGGTGCAGGGCTTCTGGGAAGCCTGAAGTGGAGTGCCCTCTGGTGGCTGTTAAGGGGCACTCCAGCTGGTAATCGTGACAATCACCTTTATTTATAAAGCGCTTTTTACAATGCATATTGTTTCAAAGCAGCTTTACAGTGATAGCATAAAAAAACCATCAGATATTCATTTTCAAATAGTTCATTTATCTAAATAGCAGCTCTGGAAAAACAGTGACGTCATTGTCCAGCTCAGTTCAGTTCTTGTGTCAATGCAGGCAGATCAGTAATTTTGTTGAATATTAAACTCATGTTTGCATGACGTGCAAGAACCAGTGAGGTTCATTCACATTCATTCTTATAACGCAGAAAGCTTCTCTTTATGTTCACTGATCAATGTTTATATGTGAATAAAAGCCTAAATGCAATCTGTTCATTAAATAAAGCGATCAAGTCTCTTCAGAAAATCTGGGCTAAATGTCTCAATTCATATGGATTAGTTTCTCTTTATGAACATTTTGAAGTGTCAAAGTTTCAGCTGCATAGCTGTCTATGGACGGACAGAAAGCTCTCAGATTTCATCAAAAAGGGTTAAGGGTTATCTGAAGGTTTGGGACGACATGAGGTTGAGTAACTGATGACAGAATTTTCATTTTTGGGTGAATTAACCCTTTAAGGACAAAAATCAGACAAATGTCTTGAATAATGATATGATGTGTGGTAAGTGTAGTGTAAGTGGAATAACTGACTCTGAGCCGTTGAATTATTGAAAAATAATGGCCGCATTACCACCTCGGATGTGCACTATTTTTCTAATAATTCAATGGCTCGTCTCCAGTTATTCCTTACTTAAAACAACAGGTCGTCCTGGTTCTTGAAACTGATTGGCTGAGAGCCATTTCCAGCCATGCGATCTTCTACCAGTACCACCACAGGAACCGTTTCACCGTTTGTATCACTCTGCTTACAGCATTTCTCACAGAGAGTGTCATGGCAGATGAGCAAACCCACCATAATTACAAATACTACTGTTGTTGTGTCACAGAATGTAGTTAAGAGTTTTTTAGGTGAGAATGTAGTCATGTCATAATAATACGTTTTATTTATATAGCGCCTTTTCACGGCTCACGGACGCTTAACAGTGTACATGCACAAAGAAAAGGATAACGCCATATGGTTGACCTCAAATATGTGACTTAAATATAGCAGCTATTTGACAATATGTTTTGACGTTTTCGGATATGTGAGCTCCAGGCCGTCAGGGGCCGTTCAGTGCTCATGTCTTGAATTGCGCCCAAACTCTTCAATTGTATTGTATTGTATTGTTTTGGTTTTTTTATGTATTTTTAAGTGCAGGATAAATTTGAAATGATGTGAGGTGACTCAAAAAGGTATTGCGAATGAGTGAATCTCCAAAAACTGTGGGGAAATCCAAAATGTTCAGTTTATCCTAGTTAATCATTATCATATTGTTTACATTTTATTTACAGGAAAAAATGTGAGGTGTGACAAAGAGTTCTTCACTATATCCATTTCCATTTCCTGTGAATGTAAGGTACATATAGTAGCTAAACTGAGCTGTTTATATAACATGTAAGGTTCTTGGCTTATTTCTTTCCTCACAAGTTCAGCATTTATTAACTTTCATTGGTGCTGTGTGTGCAGTGCAGTAATCCGACTTCTTAAAGTTTGCTCTCGAAGTACGAGAGTAATCAGATCTTTGCTCTGTGGAATCTAGATTATGTTATTTCATCATCTGAGAAGATGGTATTCCTGTTTAGCCTAGCCAAGGGTCCTTCACATGGAATCGAATGCGATGGAATTGCAAAACACACTTGAGTAATGAAATGATCTCCCTCCTGAGGTGGTGAGCTTAGAGGAGTTCAGAGAGCTCTTACATTTGAGTAATCAAAGACACATCTGGCTGAATATTAACTGAGCTGCTGTAGGGTGTCTCGTCTTTTCACCTAATGACATGTTTGTTCTCCACGCCCAAAACAAGCACAAGTTCTCTTTCCGTCTACATCTCTGAATTAATTTACATGTCCAAATGTTGTTAAGGCACCATGAATCCAATTACTGGCAATGAACATCACCTGCTCATGAACATTGTTCATCATTTAAAATTCAACTAGTGACACATTTCAGTCTTTGGCGGTTTGCTATCTGTGCATTCAATCCATCACAGAATGTTTTGGCATATGCTGCATTACAGAAATAGGATCTGAAACAGCATGTCTATTAAAAAGTTAGTTTGTGCAGATCACATTTGTGAAAGGCACCATCTCTTGATCAAATAAAAGTAATAAAATATAGACATGAATTTCATTCAAAAATTGCATCTTCAGAAATGTTTTACTTGTAGAGTGCTTGATAATGACCATGTCTGGAAAGAGGTAAGAGGAAGTCATGTGCATTACCTTCAGATATGTTCACAAACTGAAAAACGCTATATAAAAACCGAAAATATGTTATATTTCTCCAGTGCTATTGTCATGATAGCTGGTTAGCTCTTAAATTAGCAAGCTAGTTTAGGTGACTAGCTACCAAGCTGATAGCCTGAGAGAACTTCTCGCAGTGATTGATAAGTATATTAAGATGAGTTTGATATTATTAGGCTGTGACAAAAGAAATAAAGCTCTAACATCGGTTGCAGCATTTTACTTTATAATTTTAAAAAGTAAAACATATGAATGAAAATCAATTATAGTATAATGCATTTTTCTTTAACATATATTTATTATTTATTTTTGATATTTGTATTATTAATCATTTTATAAATACACATGTATTCATGTTTAATTTATGTTTTAGGCCTACAATTAAGTTTAACACCTTTAAAACATATATAGTTTTGATAATGAAGATTGTGTTTGTGCTTGTGTGCATGTATAACAGTTTTACATTGATGTAATTTTCGTCTTGCTGTCAGTGCAGCAGATGAAGCCTTTTAAAATTCCATCACTGTCAACAGGACAAGGTCAAAACAGTTTGATTTTCACCGCGTGAAACGGTAAGAGCAGGGATGCGAGGCACTGCTGTTTTATGCAAGTAATCAGATTTTCACCGTTTTACACCAAAAAATGAAAATGACTGAGAATGTGAAAGTTATATCAAGCATGCCGTAATGTGATTTCCTTTATTAACAAGCAGTAAGAGATTTCATTTTGCAGCTCAGATGAATAAATTAGCTTAACTAATGGATTTGACAAAAGCTCCTGAATCTTTTTTACCCGTGCAGAGTGGTTCGACTTCAACGCAATGGATGGGTCTATTGATAATTTAATTCAATGGATCGGTCTAGTCCTTTTTTATGCTTTTATTATTTAAACTAAGGTGTACTCCTCAAGCCTTTTGAGTCTTTTAAGCTAGTCTGTGCTGTTTATATGAGCCACAAGAAAATTTCCATCCAAGACGGAGTTGTTAATGTGGGATTAAAAACCAAACAAGCTCTAAATCCCAAAGGGAATCTGCAGTTAATAAAGCTTTAAAAAAATGAACAGTTGAAAGCACTACTTTCCCAGAGGAGGCAAATTTGTATGACAGTATTCGGAACTGAACGTTCATTTTTGAGTGAAACAGGATTTTCGTTTTTGCAACACATTTGTTAATGTGTTAATGCATCAGATTACAGAAGTAATATGTCTTATGAATGATAACGTTATGGCACTTGACCTAAATCCATCCTCCCCTTAATTGACCAGCTTAATATAATGTGCCAATGTAGAGAGATATACACCAAACTGCTTTCCATAATATGGCTCATTTACTTCCCTTCATTTTGCAGTAGACAGATTGTCATCTAACCTGCTGGATGTTTAACCAAGTTGTTTCTCACTTGCCTCTCTAATTTTCCAGGCTTTAATTGTGAGGGAGTGTTTAATATGTTTTATTAAAGCAGCTTCCCCCTTCTTACTATTTTTATCTCCATTTCTTGTAATTCCACTTTCCCGCTCTATTCTGCTTCTAATGGGACCATGATTGGATAACTGATATGTTAACAATTTCTGTCACAACAGACTTGCTTTGTTTGATGTAAAAGGCTTCTCTTCCTCCTACCCTGCAATTATTGTTTTTTTTTTTTTCTTTCTTGTTTTTTCCCCTTTATTTCTTAGCAATGATGGCTCATCAAATAATACTTTTGACTTCAAAGGGGTTCATCTTTCAATGGTCACTTTGCCAAAGAAATTAAAAAAAAAAAAAAAAATCAAATATAAGGAGATGGTGGTACTACCATTAGATTGAGCTTGAATCTTAAATTGCATCCTAAGCCACCTGCTGAATCAGTCATATGTTTGAAATTAGGGAAACTATATGCACTGTATTGTGTTTTACTTGTATTCTTCTGAAAATGTGTAGTTTATAATATATGACACTATATTTATTTAATCTGCAACTGTTATATCCCAAAGGGATATTCTAAAAACTGAGTTTTATATAAAAGTGTCAGTTATGTAAATAAATGTTTTTTTCTCCTGAGAAAGACATTTTATTTTTGATGTTATAAGCATTTTGAAGTCCTCAAGTGGAATAATACTAGACCCCCATGTGATAAGTGGTATATGAGGCAATTTGCTTCAAGAGCTGATGTGAATTTGTTGACTCTAAAATCTCAAACTGATATAGTGCGAGGAACATGCCTCCAAGTGTTTCAAATCGAAGAAAATTCTTTCTATAAACAGCCGTTTCATTTTCACCCTATTATTTTTAGACAATGTATATTCGAAGGACTATTTAATCTGTTTCCCCCCTAAGGGGACTGTTTGTGTGGGAGCCATCTAAACATTATCCTGGATTGTGGTTGCAAAATAAGATGATTAATCCAGTTGGCAGATCGATAAAGAAGGTGTTTTTCTCTTGTGCTCGACCTCTCAAAAAACAACTAGCCTTGCTGTTTAGATTGACATCATTAAAAAGCAGCTGTCCTCTTTCCAAAAATATGGCATTCGTCACAAGTATATCCCATCTATCTTTACTTATCTCTGCAGATTCCACTTCATAGTTATAATTCAATTAGTACATCATTTAAAACGAATACTGTCTTTGATATAACCCTGATATTACTTTGATGCTTGTCTTTACAAACATTTTCCAAATCATTATCGATTTGTGATCATTTAGTAAAAAATGCAAAATTTTCTGTATAATTGTGATTTCTCTTTCAACAGGTCCATGAACCAGTCTCGCTAGACTGCTCAGAAGACCACTGATGCTCAGATGACCTGTAATCAACAGGGATCATTCTTGGCTTGGCTGCATGGCTTTTAAGCCAATTACTTGGGTTGACATACCGTCTTCATATAAAAGCCCTTCAGATCCAAAGGTTTTTAAAGACTTTGACTTTCTGTAGCCAATCAACTAGAAGTCTTTAAAAACCTCTACTAATGTGTCATTCATTGTCTACCTGTTTTTATTGTGTCGTATAGAACACTGTTTTCAATCTCAACAGCCATTTATGAGCACCATTTAGCCAAGCTTTTAAAAACATTGGACACAACATTCTTCAAGCTCACGGCATCCTAGACACCAATATACAACTGAATGTTTTATTATTTGGGAAATGTATATTTAATGAGCTGTATTTAAAACAATTTTGTCATGAATTTTTGCTTGTTTTGTTTTGCCCTATTTGATATAGTTTTCATCCGGTTTCTTGATTCTAGCCCATGCTTTCTCGCTTTTGCACCTTCATACTAAAAAGGCAAGCCCTGCTACTACTCCCTAAATACTCTGTATAAAAATAAATGTGTCCTCATGGATCACAACCCGTTTTAAACTGAAACATGTCATGAGACTTGAATAAGCTTTTGAAATCATCCAGAGTTATTTACATTCTGGAGCCACGTTAGCAAGGGATCTTTTTGCACATGTTAATTAATATATGTGATCTGGTTGCTCTTTACACAAAGCATTGTATGTGTTTGTATCACCATAGATGAAATGCAAGTCACAGGCAGTGCTGCTACCCATTGCTGTCCTTTTATCATACATTTATTTGGATAATGCTTTTCACGATACACGTTCTAACAAAGCTTTACAGAATGTGTTGTCTAGAAAATGCCTTAATTCTTAACATTAAGCTGCTAAGTAGTTTAATCAAGCATCTGTTAGAGTCATAAGGATTTAATCACCTTTAGTGAGCAAACCAGAGGAGAGTAGACTGGCAGGGAACCGAAATCTCCTTTATACTGTTAACATGAGACAAAAAAAAAAAAAAAAAAGTGTCTTTGAGGTTTATCTCTGCTTCACTGATGAGGCGGACATAGTTCTTGTGCCAGATTGGACATGGTAGCAGTTCCGACTTTGTGAGGTCAAACGTGGAAGACAGGAGGATGTGCAGAGTTTCTTGATGTTTGGACACAATGTCATCCTGTCAACAAGTGCCTGCAAGAGTGGATTTCAAGCACTCTCTTTCTTTGACGTAAGGAACAGGTTGAAAGTAAATGTCAGTTTTCTCCTGGTTTCCTCTTTAGTTCTTTGCTGATTTACAGCTGAGATATGTGTTCTTCAGTTGTGCATCACTATTAAAGGGTTAGTCATTAAATACTCACCCTCATGTCGTTCTAAACCCGTAAGACCTACATTCATCTTCAGATCCCAAATCAAGATCTTCATTGTTAATATATGCCTTTAAAAGCCTAAATTAAATCTGCTCATATAAAGCATTTGGACTGAACCACACAGTTCATATGGATTAGTTTTACGATCTCCTTTTTGCAGGTGAAGTGCCAAAGAGGTAGTCTATGGAGGGTCAGAAAACTCAGATTTCATCAAAAAGATCTTCATTTGTATTCTGAAGATGAATGAAGGTCTTATGGGTTTGAGTAATTTGGGTGAACCATCCCTTTAAGTGAAATCTAGGTAATCTTTGTGTATTCATTAAATGTATTAAACAAAAGATTCTTTTTTTTAAATTCTCAAAATACATTTAAATAGTTATGAATATTCTCCTTTTATTAGCAGTTATGTGCACTTTTCAATTGCGTTTATGTTTCTTTATTTTGAATTTTTTTGTGTTGTGTGTTGTACAGTGATTTTTGTCAATCACAGCCACCTCTTTAAGCATTAATTAACGAAAATAATGTTTATGACAACTTGTGCAAGATTAACAAGATGACAAGTTTCCAAATAGACAAGAACTATAAAATAGTCTGATAATGTTCTTGTTGTTTTATGTTTGTTTTTCCTGACATTTTCCTTTCATTTCTGGATAAGCATGCAAGTCTTCATTATTTTCAATGTGCGTCATCAACCTAATATTGATTGTTGTGGTATATGATATATGAAGTTATTTTATGGGTTTTGTGGATTCTGTCTTTTTTAAGATTTAATACATTTCTAAAAAAATGATTCATTTTGGCATTACATGGGTCCATTTGTTGATATTTATCAAAAAGCCTCAGTAAAATGCATCAATGCTCTAACTCAATAAATTATGAAGTAGTCCCAGGCTGGGTGAGTAATTTTGACAGGCATTTTATTACGTCATTCCTGACACATCCTCAATCAAAGTCCTTACAATCATGTGTTCTTTTTTGCCTTCTTGAAGAAAGAAACACAAAACGTGGATATATATATATATATATATATATATATATATATATATATATACGCACACACACACACACACACATATATATCTTATTTTAGATGTATTGTGTTTTGTCTGAGAGTGGTAGCAAAAGATTATAAAATTGCTGTTGGCTGATTGTTTGTTTGTTTGTGATATAGATTTTCCAGAGAACAAATTTGACTTGTGCTCAGTTTGATAAGCTCAAGACATGTTCAAAAGCCACAGATAATATATTTATCAATGCTGTGCAGCTCTTGTTAGGGATGTTGTCATCTACTATTTAAGAGAGCATGGTGTATATCCCTCCTCTTATTAAACCTGCATATTGCCAATGATATATGATGAGTAATATATTTGATTTAAATAAATTCTAATTTTGTATCATATATTGTTGCAAGCAGAGTTGTGCGTATCAGCATCATTGTAATTTCTTCAATCTCTTTCTCGCAGTTTTGGATTCTGTCCAGTCCTGTATGAAGCACATAGCAAGTGGACAGTACGAGTCTGTTCTCATTCTCCCTCATCACTCACTGTCACCTGTCATCGTCACATTTTTCTCTGACCTGCCAAGAGGTGTTTATCTGGATAATGGGTGAGATTTATCCCTCGATCGATCATGTAGAATCCTCAACACCTGTATGAGTGTATCAGCAGTTAAATTACATCGATTTCTGTCCTAGCCTTCTGATGGACACATGAAGTTTGATCCTAGCAAAATAAAACTAACAGCCACTTAGCCAAGTTGTTCATCCTGATTGTACTTAAAACATAAGGTTTATGAATTTCTTGGCCCCTTTTCTTTTATGCTATTGTTTTTCTGCCTTATCTTAGCAATGTATCTAAGCTACCATTAATTTAAAAACAGGGAAAAAAGTTTATTTTGATTGAAGATGTCCCAAAGGGTGCACTGTAGTGCGATGATTATATAATACATCTATTCTCACAATGTGACATTTATATAGAACAAAAAGTTCTGGCAAGACAGAAATGTTTCAACAGTTATACGTCTGAGTTCAGAGTGTTTTTTCATATCAAGAGTAGGACAGAAGATTGGCTTGCTTGTCTTGACTAAATTACTGTATGTCAATTTTAGCATTAAAACAAACATACTTAGTCAGACACACACTAAAAATTAAAGGCTATCGTTAAACATGAATTGATTTTAGGGTCTCTGGTGAGTCATGGCACTCCACCAGCATCTGATTTATGAGAAGATATATTCTGTGTATTTGTGTACATTAACATTCAGATGCTTGGGATCTGTAGAATTTTTAATGTTTTAGAAAGAAATCTTATATGCTCCATAGGGCTGAAAATGCATTAAAAACGATATCCACAGAATTTTAATTAAATTGAAACGATTGTTCAGTTAGGCAGAATTTTTCCGTTTAGTTCTAGATGGCACACATAGTGTATATTCATGCTTGATTTCATGAATCTGCATTTACATTTATTCATTTAGAAGGAGCATTTGTTGAAAGCTACTGCATAGACCTGTGTGGATCTAACAGTGGATTTATCGAAAACGGAAATAAAGCCTCTTTCAGTTACATTAAATGAGCATCTATTATTCACCTCTCAGTCTAATGAAGACTAATGGATCTGATAGAAAACTAGTAAGAAGGGAAAGGTGCAGATAGCACAGGGCATGCTGGGAAAACTCATCTGGAGGTTGGTACAAGGAGGATGTTTTAATGTGTATCACAGCTTCCTCTATCACTAAGCAACCGCAGCTAATAGAAAAGAAACTGAAATTATCATTCTCACACAAAAAAGTGCCGACACATCAATGATTTGCTTCCTTATAATTGAGTTTGCATCGATGTGTCTAACAGCAATTGCCTTGAACATATTTTAATTTCTTCAGCATGCCCAGAAACCACAGCAGTGATGAAGCTCCTCTGGAAATATGCATCCCTCCCTGAGATTAGCTGCCCTGGAAAATCAGCTCTCTGCTTTGTATTTGTGAGAGTTGAAATAGAGTCTTGTCACATCGCAATCAACAGAGATTGAATTCAGCATTTTCTTTTCTCTTTTTCCTGGAAAAGAGCAATTGAGAGACAAAATAAATGAGCTGTCAGATTGCCAGAATGGGTCATCAGGTTCCACTCAAAACTTCCACTTGTCAATTACTCTCTTAAGAAAAATAGTTCTGAACATTTTTAGATTAGGGTGCTTCAGCTTGTGCACTGTCAAAAAAAAAAAAAAAAAGTGCAAAATTGTACAGGGTACAACAGCTTGAGATATTACCCTTAAAAATGGCAACTTTGTAGCTTATCTATCCAATAAAAATGTGCATTTTAATACAGGTAGATAAGATCCAATGATGTCCCTCTAATGGTACTGACCCAGTGACAAGCTGTTGTACCCCTAAAGGTTCACATTTTGGACTTTTTTCCTAAGACTATAACATTATCAGACCTCTTTTTGGTGCTAAAACCCTGGAACCCTTTTTGTAAAGTTCCACAAAGAAGACTTCTTTGAAAGTGCTATACAGAACTGTAATGGTGTCATAAAAAAATTTCATTTCAAAGTTTCATTAACATTAGTTTTTTTATTATTATTATTGTCTAAGAGGGGTAAAAAGCATTACACTCAATCTGCCTGGTCTGACTTGTGGATTCTCTTATGCATTTATTTATTTATTTTTACCTTTATTTATTTTTTATTGATGCATGCAAAATGACAGTGGTCTAACAGTTATTTGCTGAATACATTAGAAATGATTGTCATTGAACATGATAAAACACAAAATAAATGCAATGAAGGCGATAATCAGATGTAATACAAACTGGTAAAGTATATGAAATATACTATAAGGTATTGTTCAATGAGTGTCATTACATGACGAGGAATAGAGCAATTTAGAAAATATCTGTGCTGCTCTAAGACTTGTGAGTTTACTTGTTAGCAGATTAGTGAGGTTAATTTGCTAGCTAACTTTAGCTACTTGATTCTATAAACAAAATGGAAGTATGAAACAGTTTTCATGTAGTAATTGCCAATGTGTGAATAGCTTTTAAAGAAACTTAAAGGGTTAGTTTACGCAAAAATGAAATTTCTGTCATTAATTACTCACCCTCATGTCATTCCAAACCCATTAGACCTTTGTTCATCTTCGGCACACAAATTAAGATATTTTTGATGAAATCCGAGAGCTTTCTGACCTCCTTATAGACAGCAATGTCATAACCAATTTCATGGCCCAGAAAGGTAGTAAAGACATCATTAAAATAGTCCATGTGACTACAGTGGTTCAACCTGAATGTTATGAAGCGATGAGAGGCTGTTGAAAGCTAATTATTTGAGTTTTTAAAGATATTTTTCTTTTACAAATGCATGGCTTGGCTTCAGAAGGTCTTTATTAACCCCCCAGAGCTATGTGGAAATCTTTTATGATGGATGGTTGCACTTTTTCGGCTTCAAAATCTCATCCTGCCATTATAAAGCTTTGGAGAGCATGAACATTATTTAATATAACAGATCATATTCGTCTGAAAGAAGAAAGTAATATAGCATGGTAATTTTTATGTTTTGGGTGAACTAACCCTTAAAATGAACATAAGAAATTAGGAGAAATAGATTTGATGACCAAGTATTTGTAATTTGTAACAAAATAAATTTTTGCCCATCTCTTCTTATTTGGTACGTCCAGATTTCTTTGTCAAGCAGATAGTTGCCCATGGATTGCATCATGTGACAAGGTTGTGGAAGATGACGCCGTATGTTGTTGCACCTCCAGTAGTGACTGACAGATGAGTTGAGATTGTACTGACGTAATTGTGAAAATTCAAATATTCCTTTGTTGTCAGATTGTGACACATCAATGTAGGAATTTGAGTGACATCCAGTACGTGCCACTGAATATTATGAATGCTACTGAATGTTGTTGATCACGCAAACTGCCCATTCTAGAAAACACACAGAATAAATCCATTATGGGCCACTACAAATGCCAGAGCGAGACAAACCAAAACATACGACAGTTGGGGAAGTCCACAAATTATAAAAAAAAGAAACTTATTATAATGAATATAACTACATATGTGCTACACCGGGCAATGAGAAAGATATTAAACATGGATGAGCATAATAATGGTTGTTGTAAATTACTCTGGGTTGAAATAAACTATGTTTGAAAGCAACATCCTATTATTAATTAAATGTTGTTCTGCTGTTAAGTGTGTATTTTACACCATTTGCGTATTTTACAGTTATTGGAGGGGCCACAACATGTGGCGACAGTGGCACAGGTTTTAGTGGGACAAGTCACTATCCACTGGCACATGCCAATGACAGTCGGATGTTCCACGGAATGAGTCAGCACAGTGGCATGACCACGTCAAACGCTGAGTGAGTGTTAGAAATAAGGAAGGATGAGAAAACATTGTGCTAGGTATGTCTTGGTCAGCAGGCAAGGTTTAAATTCCATATGGCTAGTGTGCTTCCCATAATGATTATAAATTCAGTAGGCGGAGAGTAGGTCAGGCTTTTGTGGTTGCACTTTTGAGTTTAGTCATGGTGTGTCTCTTCCATTTAAGGAAAAGCAATCAGGTTAATGAAGGCCAAAAATAGCCAATTGTGAATGGGCGGTTGCTAGGCTATGTGAGCAATACTAGTCATAAAAAAATCATAAGAGGCTACTTAACTGAACAGAGCAGCTCACACTTATAATCTGTTAAAAAATTGAACGAAAACGTCATGATTGAAAGCCAATTACAATTTGAAAATTTAAAATGTATTGACACTTTAAGAATAGCATCAGTTCAGAGTGCATTTACAGAATGTGTTGGATGGTTAAACTAACAGTAATGAGGTGGATTTGAAAGAATGATTGAGTTACATTTTAAAATAAAAAAGAAGTCAGGAATAAAGAACCCTTAACTTTACCACTAAGAACCATTTTAGCATAAAATAAATAGAGCTGTTATTATAACCTATAATGAATAAACAGGTGTTTGCCAAAATGATGAACAAAAATGTATTAGCAAAATTGATATATTAATTTGTCTGTTTAGTACACAAGAGCTTTCAGCTGCTAAAAGGCTGTGCTACAGGATTCACTCAGAGAATCTGGGTCATGAGGCAGAAGGAGGTTAAAGACAACTCACTGTAAACTTCTTCAGGCCGTTAACTGTAAATTAGCTATTGATTCATGATGTTTCTTTCATATCTAGACATAGCTCTAGGTGTGTGTGTGTGTGTGTGTGTAGCAAAACTCTGGGGAAATGGAGCTAGATATCAGGGTTGCCAGGTCAGCGCAAACAAAACTGCGGACTTGGCAAGAGTTGTGATTCAATTAAAAAATGACAATCATCACAGGACCCCCGTAGTCTTGTAAGTCAAGAAAATCTTCCTGGTTAACTAGCATTTTTTTTCTTCTCCATCTACATCTTTTAATACAGTCCAGTCTGCCATGAAAATGGGAATGTTTCCCCTCTGAGCTGGTGACCCAGAACTGGACATGACTGTGTGAAGGAAGGTCACATTCTGGCTGTTGCACAAGGACAAGCTGTCCCAGTGTTATGCTGTTGCCATTCTGCCATTCATGAAGGTAATGTCATGTAGTCTAGATGTGGGTGAACAGGGCAGTGCTTACAGGGCAAAAACAGCATGGTGAGTCATGATCGTCCTGCTAAAAGGTCATCTAGAGGCATTTTAGGAGCAACTGGGGGAGGGGCACAAATCCGCCATTTTACATTAAAAAAAAAACAACAACAAAAAAAACGGGTAGCTAGTTTGTGTAAAAATACTTTACTGAAATCCACCATATTAACACAGGTAAAGACAAAAGAAGTCACATGATGAATTAAAGTTCGGTACATATATATATACATACACACACACACACATACACACACACACACACGGACGGGGTGGACGTGTCCCCCGCACTTTTAATAAAACGTAAATTTATCCCCAGCTCTTTTTTCGGGCAAGTGTGTTAGAGGCCAATGCGAATACATTTTTATTTAAATTCAAAGAGAGAAGATAGTCTGCATGCCCTTCTGTTTTATTCTTAACCAAAATGAGGCGATCTAAGCATCATAGAGGGCGCACCCTCGTGTGATGAATGTTTCATTCATACTGGAAGCCGGAGGGCGCTCTCTTGCAGAAAGTTCAAAACGGCTTCGTAGAAGTAATTCAGCTATTCGCTTTTGCTGCAGATAAATAAAATGGAAAAACGTACTGACTGGTAAAACGTGAAGACAATAAACACACTATTGCGACAAGAAATGTCATGTAATCTTAAGGTATTTATTTACCATGACGTATATGAATAATGCATTGCTAATTGACAACCTTTTTAATATTTTTGAAAGAAGTCTCTGCTCGCCAAGTCTGAATTTATTTATTAAAAAAACAAACACAGTTCAAACAGTAACATTGTGAAATATTGTTGCAAATTAAACTAGCTGATTTCTATTGAAGCCCATTTCTGCCACTGAAAAAAATAAAATAAAAAGAAGATTATTGTGACTTTACGCAGCACCCAAAGGGACGTGATGGTGGAAAAAAATTGGCATGGGAGGAATTAAAAAAAAAAAAAATCTTTTGCGTTCCCTCGCAAAACCTATTGTGAGCACGGACAAAACCTTCCTGTTTAATGTCTCTCTGGCAGGCAGTATGTTTATTATGTCAGCTCCGTGCATTAATACACACAAAGAGTTTGAACTTATAAGGACTCAAATATAAGGAAATGCGGTCAGTGCTTAAGGAGTTCAGTAAAGTTGGCAATATATTCACATATTCGAATTTCCCGGATCAATAACTCGTGAGCTAAACGTTGTTAAAACACGAATGCAGCTATTTCCAACGTAGACAACGAGCTACAACAACCCGATTTTCTTCAAACAAGCTTTATAATATATAAATTGGTCTCTATTAGCGGGCGGCGGTGAGACAAGTTCGAAGGGACCGTCTGAAAATTGCAAAATCAGAAAAGCATTTCTACAAAAATAGTCATTAATTGCTTCAATGATACACACTGTTGTGTCACCAAATTCATTTAAAACATCACTGCTCTCCTGCTGGTTATACTACAACAATTAGTTTGGCAAGTAGCACATAAAGGCCTTCATTACACAAATGATGTTACGCAGCTTACATACTTACATACTCCATACTTAATGCACGGAGCTGGCATAATAAACATACTGCCAGCCAAAGGGACATTAAACAGGAAGGTTTTATCCAAGCTCGCAACAGGTTTTGCAAGGGAACGATAATATCGTTGCGTGGGAACAAACATCTTTGCAAGGGAACGCAAAGTTTTGCGTGGGAACGCAAAAGATTTAAAAAATAAAAATAAAATTCCTCCCATGCCAATTTTTTTCTAAAGGCTCCATATGACTTTTTATCTCACAATTCTAACTTTTTTAACAGAATTGCGAGATATAAAGTCAGAATTGCGACCTTTTTTATATCTCGCAATTCTGAGAAATAAAGTCGGAATTCTGACTTTTTTTTATATTTGGCATTTGTGACTTTATATCTTGGAATTCTGACTTTATAACTTGCAATTGTGAGTTTATATCTCACAATTCTGTGAAAAAAAGTCAGAATTGTGAGATGAAAAGTCGCAATTATCTTCTTTTTTTTTCAATGGCGGAAACAGGCTTCCATAGTTTTCTATGTTATTGTGGAAACTATGATACATTTAATTTTTCTGGATAGAAAGTTAAATGAACAGCATGTATTTGCATTTATTGTCACTGTCTCTTAAATATGATGCATCCTTGATGAACAATTAATTTCTCCCTATTTTAATCTTGCCACAAATGTGTGAATGGTATCATGGTTTCCACAAAAAATATGAAGCAGCACAACTGTTTGCAACATTTATAATAATCAGAAATGTTTCTTTAGCAGCAAAGAATGATTTCTGCTGGATCATGTGACACTGAAGACTGGAGTAATGACACTGTAATGAATTACTGTAAAATTTACAGCATTATTTTACAGCCGCTGGCTGTTTTTTAATAATACAGCATATTGCTGTAAACTGCAATGCATTCTGGGGTCACTTGTTGGTTTGACTCAAATTTACAGAATGTTGCTGTAATTTGACCCTTCGTAATTTAAAAAAATACAGTTATTTACTGTAATCAGAGAATACAGGGAAATTCTGTAAATTAAATTACAGTAACACTACTGTAAATTTTACAGTAACTGGCTGGCAACCCTGCTGCCAGTATCATACTGTAAAATTTACAGTAATTTTTTAACAGTGAAGTAAGCTTTGACCACATATATTGTACATTTTTGCAATATATTAACATAGAAAACAGTTATTTAAATTGTAATTCACAATATTACTGTTTTTACTGATTTTGTTTTAATAAAGCCAGCCTTGATGAGCAGAAGAGACATATTTCAATTGTACAATAGTGTTTCCAAACTTTTGATAGGTACTGTATTTTCTGCCTTATTCTGTGATCTTTTTTTTTTTTTTTTTTACATTGTATAAAATCCACGAGGACTTTATGCACAAGTGTTGTAGTACATAAACCAATCATAAAATTGTCATAAAACATAGGGGAAAATTATTAGATATTGTTTTTTGTTCAACAGTGTATTTGTTAAATATTTTTTATTAAAAGCAAATTGATTTGAAATTAAAAGCAAGAGATGAGATTAAAAAAATACAATCATTTAATAAGACAAGGTCGGATAAAAAAAAAAAGGTATATTATTTACACCCAAAATTTCTGACCCCCTCACTTCTGAAATGATGGTTGTGTTTTTGTGTTTTGTGGGGACTTTCCCTAGTCGTAATGGTTTTTATACTGTACAAACTGTACATTCTGTCCCCCTACACTACCCCTACCCCTAAACCTACCCATCACAGAAAATGTTCTGCTATTTTACATTTTCAAAAAAGATAATTCTGTATGATTTATAAGCTTGTTTCCTTATTGGACCTGCAACAAAAGGTCCCCACAATGTCAAGATTTACTGATTTTACTTACATTGTGGGGACATTTGGTCCCCATAACGTAAGGAATACAAGTACACACACACATAAATGCATATATATATATATATATTTAACTATAGCCTATTTTACTATAAAATCACATTACAGGGAGTGCAGAATTATTTGGCAAGTTGTATTTTTGAGGATTAATTTTATTATTGAACAACAACCATGTTCTCAATGAACACAAAAAACTCATTAATATCAAAGCTGAATATTTTTGGAAGTTTTAGTTTTTAGTTTTAGCTATTTTAGGGGGATATCTGTGTGTCCAGGTGACTATTACTGTGCATAATTATTAGGCACCTTAACAAAAAACAAATTTATACCCATTTCAATTATTTATTTTTACCAGTGAAACCAATATAACATCTCAACATTCACAAATATACATTTCTGACATTCAAAAACCAAACAAAAACAAATCAGTGACCAATATAGCCACCTTTCTTTGCAAGGACACTCAAAAGCCTGCCATCCATGGATTCTGTCAGTGTTTTGATCTGTTCACCATCAACCACAGCCTCCCAGACACTGTTCAGAGAGGTGTACTGTTTTCCCTCCTTGTAAATCGCACATTTGATGATGGACCACAGGTTCTCAATGGGGTTCAGATCAGGTGAACAAGGAGGCCATATCATTAGATTTTCTTCTTTTATACCCTTTCTTGCCAGCCACGCTGTGGAGTACTTGGACGCGTGTGATGGAGCATTGTCCTGCATGAAAATCATGTTTTTCTTGAAGGATGTAGACTTCTTCCTGTACCACTGCTTGAAGAAGGTGTCTTCCAGAAACTGGCAGTAGGACTGGGAGTTGAGCTTGACTCCATCCTCAACCCCCAAAGGCCCCACAAGCTCATCTTTGATGATACCAGCCCAAACCAGTACTCCACCTCCACCTTGCTGGCGTCTGAGTCGGACTGGAGCAGTTATTTTGCGCCTTGGTTTTTCCACACGCTTCTTGCGACCCTGTTGACTATTTTGAATGAAACGCTTGATTGTTCGATGATCACGCTTCAGAAGCTTGGCTATTTTAAGACTTCTGCATCCCTCTGCAATATATCTCACTATTTTTGACTTTTCTGAGCCTGTCAAGTCCTTCTTTTGACCCATTTTGCCAAAGGAAAGGAAGCTGCCTAATAATTATGCACACCTGATATAGGGTGTTGATGTCATTAGACCACACCCCTTCTCATTCCAGAGATGCACATCACCTAATATGCTTAATTGGTAGTAGGCTTTCCAGCCTATACAGCTTGGAGTAAGACAACATGCATAACGAGGATGATGTGGTCAAAATACTCATTTGCCTAATAATTCTGCACTCCCTGTAAATGTAAGGTTAGATCTATTAGAGGGGTTTAAACTTTTCAAAGTTTTGTTAAAATATGTCGAAGATAATTTAAACATTGAACATAGAACATTTTGGTTACCAATACCGATCTAATAAGCATCACCCCCCACACTTTACTCATTGGAGAGTCCCTCCCCCAGGTGTCTGTTCGTTGTGCACGTGCGTGCGCTCTCTGCTCTCTGCACTCAGTCCGCGCGCGCACAGAAGCGCACTGAGCATCTCGGAGGAACAGAAGGACCTGTCCAAATCCTGTAATTCGCACACAACTTTCTTTTTCTTTGTTTGAAGAGGCTGGCCACAAGGAACTGCGAAACTCGTTTGTGTGTGTATCTGTCAGAGGAACATAGAGGGTTTCAACTGTTGTCGGATATCACATTCTCGGTCGCCGTTACCATGCGAGTTCACGTCGCCAGCATCCTAATGTGTGGAGTGTCGGGTGAGTTCAGGTGTTTTCCTCTTTCATTCTAGAAGAGAAAGCAGCCTGGTTTCATGATGTTTACCATTCAAATCAGCTTTCACTATTAACAGTTTTTCTTTTACTTGCTTTTCATTTCAAAAATAGTATTTAAATCGTGTCCTTTTTGCCACTTGTGGAAACATGCATTATTCTGTTGCTCTTGGTACATTGAACATTACTGGTGAAAATTGATTAATTTTATTATTACCCTTTGAGCCAAGTGCGAATTACTTTCAAGGTCGGACTTTAGTTTTTTTCTTCGTGAAGTCGGTTGAGGTTCGTTTTTATCTTGAAGCCATTTTTAACCAAACACTAAAGACTTTATGTAAATCCAGAATCATAAGGTTATTAGAAGAGCGCTTGTATTGTCAATGTACCCTCAGATATGGGCAGGAATTAAGCCGCTGTTGCTATGGTTACCTCTTCACGCAAAGGCGATTTGCGAGCTTATTAGTCTATTTAGCGCATGTCTCACTAACTTGTAATCTAACTTTCGTGTTGTCAATATATCCTTTAAACGGTGTTGAAACATTTGTAAAGAATTAGACCTCTATGAAAAGAATAAATGGATATTTTTAATTCATACATCAAACCTTTTATTGTAGGTTTTTTTTTTATTTTTTTTTAATAGTACAGTAGTCTGTGAATGGGTCTACATTGAGGGAGCCAGCCAACGGTCACCACAAGGAACACCAGCTGAATAAACACACTAAAAAATGTTTTAATTAAAGTCGGAAAAAGGGGGAAAAAGTTAAATTTAAGGGTTGGGGTCAGGGGATAGGAAATATCATGAAATTAGTATAAAAAATAGAATCCAATAGAAAGTCCCCACTGTGGTACAAAAAAGTGTAGGCTGTGTGTATTTGAATACATATTTGCTATTTGGAATCTATGGTTTGTATAATAACAATAACTGACACAACATGTTTGTTTTATGTTGATTGTTGCTTCTATGTTCTCCAATTTGTGATTATGGTAAGAGACACTCAAAAGCAGATAAACATTTCTAGATCCAAGCACCAGCTGCAATGAAATTCAGGTCCTCAAAAAGATGTTATGGACTTGGTACTGTCTGGATAAGAAAAGTTAAGAGAGTAATTGGAGCAGGATGAGCGTTTGTGTGGTTTGGACGGAGAAATGAGGCTATGAGAATCTGCACATCATGGCGGTATTGATTTATTGGTTTAACTAGAAACTTTTCAAAATGATGTTATTTGTTGAAAATATCTTAATTAGAATTTGATTAAGATTAATTGTTATTATTTGCAGTGACATTTTTTTTTTTTTTTTACACTTGAAACATTTTACAGAACCCTACGCAATATACAGTGGGTACGGAAATTATTCAGATCCCCTTCAATTTTTCACTCTGTTACATTGCAGCCATTTGCTAAAATCATTTAAGTTCTTTTTTTTCCCTCATTAATGTACACACAGCACCTCATATTGACAGAAAAACACAGAATTCTTGACATTTTTGCAGATTTATTAAAAAGAAAAACTGAAATATCACATGGTCCTAAGTATTCAGACCCTTTGCTCAGTATTTAGTAGAAGCACCCTTTTGATCTAATACAGCCATGAGTCTTTTGAAAGATGCAACAAGTTTTTCACACCTGGATTTGGCGATCCTCTGACATTCCTCCTTGCAGATCCTCTCCAGTTCTGTCAGGTTGGATGATAAACGTTGGTGGACAGCCATTGTTAGGTTTCTCCAGAGATGCTCAATTGGATTTAAGTCAGGGCTCTGGCTGGGCCATTCAAGAACAGTCACAGAGTTGTTGTGAAACCATTCCTTCGTTATTTTAGCTGTGTGCTTAAGGTCATTGTCTTGTTGGAAGGTAAACCTTCGGCCCAGTCTGAGGTCCTGAGCTCTCTGGAGAAGGTTTTCGTCCAGGACATCCCTGTACTTGGCCACATTCATCTTTCCCTCGATTGCAACCAGTCGTCCTGTCCCTGCAGCTGAAAAATATCCCCACAGCATGATGCTGCCACTACCATGCTTCACTGTTGGGACTGTATTGCTGCCTCTCCACACATACCGCTTAGAATTAAGGCCAAAAAGTTCAATCTTGGTCTCATCAGATCAGAGAATCTTAGGGTGAGTTCACACTTGTAGTTCGGTTCGTTTGGTTCATTTGGTCCAGACCAAAAAACAAAAACAAAACATATAGTCCTGGTCCACTTAGCATTCACACTGGCATTTTTAACAGCGAACCTAAAATTACAGAACCAAAGGCATAGGGATTTATGACGTATATTTCGCAATGGAGCCTGCTTACCGAACATTCAAAACAACGCTGTGTGCTGGATTAAACGCGATCATTTTATGCGTGTACATATGCTTTATTTTTACCTGCTAAGAACTCATGAAGAGCTCATAAAATGTTCAAAACATTCAAAACAGCACCAGGATTTCCTCTGTTGTATGCAGAAACAAATATTGATGAGGCACTTTACCTCCTCGTTGCTCCAGGTTTACCCTCGACTCATTTTTGATACACCGATCTTTCCGCGTCATCAAATCAGCTGACTTGTAGCGTCACATCTTATGACATCATGTCCTCTTTTTGGTTTGTTTACATGTCTTTGGTCCGTGTTGCGTTCATATATCAATCGAACTGCACTAGAGTTTGTTTGGAAGCGGACCGAGACCCATCTTTTTATAGCGGTCTCAGTCCGCTTGTTTGGTCCACTCCAGGGTTCGGATGGCAGCATTCACATATTTTCAAACGAACCGCACTCACTGAGCAATCACACCAGGGTTCTTTTTAATCGAACCAAACATGACAAGTGTGAACGCACCCTTATTTATCACCATCTTGGAGTCCTTCAAGTGTTTTTTAGCAAACTGCATGTGGGCTTTCATGTGTCTTGCACTGAGGAGAGGCTTCCGTTGGGCCACTTTGCCATAAAGCCCCAACTGGTGGAGGCTGCAGGGATGATTGACTTTCTACAACTCTCATAATCTCTGGAGCTCAGCCACAGTGATCTTTGGGTTCTTCTTTACCTCTCACACCAAGGCTCTTCTCCCCCGATAGCTCAGTTTGACCGGCCGGCCAGCTCTAGGAAGGGTTCTGGTCATCCCAAACATCTTCCATTTAATTTTCATGATTATGGAGGTCACTGTGCTCTTAGGAACCTTAAGTGCAGATGATTTTTTTTTTTTTTGTAACCTTGTCCAGATCTGTGCCTTGCCACAATTCTGTGTCTGAGCTCTTCAGGCAGTTCCTTTGACCTCATGATTCTCATTTGCTCTGACATGAGCTGTAAGGTCTTATATAGACAGGATCCTAATCAAGTCCAATCAGTATAATTAAACACAGCTGGACTCAAACGAAGGTGTAGAACCATCTCAAGGATGATCAGAAGAAATGGATAGCGCCTAAGTTAAATGTATGCACAGCAAAGGGTCTGAATACTTAGGACCATGTGATATTTCAGTTTTTCTTTTTGAATAAATCTGCAAAAATGTCAAGAATTCTGTGTTTTTCTGTCAATATGGGGTGCTGTGTGTGCATAAATGAGGAAAAAAATAAACTTAAATGATTTTAGAAAAAGGCTGCAATATAACAAAGAGTGAAAAATTTAAGGGGATCTGAATACTTTCCGTTCCCACTGTATGTAGGCACGCATTCACAAGCTTGTTATAGTAGAGCTATAATAATCATGACATCTAATACATTTGACATTTTAGTGGATAGGAATATTATCCATTATTCTTAAGTGTTGCGTATCATCGTTACACTTCACAGCTTTTATCAATAAGATGCTTTTGAAGTATATCTACGTATCATCGATAAACTTCACAGCTTTTATCAATAAGATGCTTTTGAAGTATATCTACGTATCATCGATAAACTTCACAGCTTTTATCAATAAGATGCTTTTGAATTATATCTACAACCCCGACCTATGTTGCTTAACTCCCATTAAAGAAAGAAAGAAAAAAAAGGCTACTGCGTGATAAATAGCCCTGCGCTGCATGGTCTGCCTTCAAGCTTTTGCTACACTACAACAATTCTTCACATTGACACACATATACTTGTTCTGTTGAGATGATTATTTACATAGGTTGCTTTGAGAATGACTTCCAGCAATTTGAGTCATACAGAAAGGTTGTGTTGAAACAGTGAGGAATAAGAATAAAATCATGAGAAAAGTAGCTATGTAGCGCAGGAGCTTTGTGATGTACAGTCTTCAAAGTGGTCATATTTCAATATGCATTTTAGAAGTTTTTCGAGGACATTTGTATGACCTCAGGTAATTCAGGTAATATCTTTGAAAACATGTTAAAGCAGGAACAGTGGCCATTTTAAGTTGCAGTGATTGAACATAAATTCAAATTAAAAATACTTCAATATTTTGGAAAAACTCACAGTACAAGAAACAGACAAATGCAACATACAAAGCTCAATTTCTCTCTTTCCCTTTGTCTTTGTCTCTTGTGAAGTGGTGCTGACCATGTTTAATGTATCAGAGGATCAGACTCACTGCCCGCTGGGCTACTTCCCCTGTGGAAACCTCACTACCTGTCTTCCTCAGCTACTACACTGCAATGGCGTGGATGACTGTGGGAATCAGGCAGACGAGGAGAATTGTGGTTAGTTCAGATTCCTTCCTGTCTGTCTCTTGTTATTTCCTCTGTGTGCTATTCTTCTGCTTAACTTTTTTTTTCATTTTTATTTTATATCCTAAAAGGCAGTGGTATTGCGCTTACAACTCCAATTCTAATTCTGATGTATAGTCTCTGAATGAGTGATTTTTCAGTGATTCTTTCTGCAGGTTAAAGAGTCTTTACTCCTTACTCTAGTGGGTGGTTTCTTTCAAAAACACTGATTCATTCAGAAAGATGAGTCATTCATGCTAGCGAGTGGTTTAAAATGTTTCATTTATGAACAAAACAAGTGAATGAAACAACAAACTGAGAAAGGATGAGGTAATATATGGGTAGAGTACATTTTCTCTGATCTTCATTCTATCCTCGTGAAATGCAACTACGTGCCAGCTGAGTTTGCTTCCACTGCTGAATGCTGTCTATAATACACAATCAGTCAAATTAAAAGAAAGATTTATGCAATTTTCATCTGCACCAAGTGTCATATTTCATTTTTCATCTCATCCATCTTCCTGAATAATGGCAAGGCTATCAGTTAAACAGTTTGGTTTATCAAGCCTTAATTGATTTTTTTCCCCCTGCAGGATTATCCTCTACTAGTCCTCATAGGTAGGTCTGCTGAGAGAGTACTGATGAAGAACCAATTAAGTTGTAATTGTCCTCCCACCTTAAAATCAAATAGCATTCCTTGACTTGCTAACAACTACCTTCTGATGATTTATTTTTTACAAGACAAAACCCACTGTGCTTGTGAAGAGGCACTGTGCAAATGAGTAGCAATTTCCCATTGATTCCTGAGTGATCATTTACTCCAGCAATGTCATAACATGTTATAATGGAGGTTACGTAGGCAGTTTTGATAATGTCATACTTGTCAGAAAGAGAGCATGCCCAGTCATTTGGCAACTGTCTCACAGCATCTGTCACAGCGACTGTATCAAACTCAATCTTATGTGTCAACATTTGGCCCCTACAGCAGTGGGCACCATGTTTAACCTTGTCTTACTCGCTTTCGCAGCCTTTGTACGATGGAGAACAGGGGGAGATTAAAAGGCCTCGCGTCGGCACCAGACTATGAAAGGTCAGGGCGAAGGGAAATGTCACATTGTACATAATATCTTAAGACATTTACTTAGCCCTGTATGTTCAGTCAAGCAGAACAGGATAGACAGGAAGTGAGAAATCCTCTAATGCTTTTCCAAATCCTTGACATTGGTATTCCGAGCATTTGAGATTCCAGTCCCACCTTTCTTATCACATTCCCTTTGTCGTAACTGAGTTATCAAAGCTTTTTCAGGGCTAGAAAGGTCACTGTCAGATATCTCTGTAAACAGTAGGCATGAATCATCCAGGCTTAGCACCTGGCATGCATGGAGACGATTGCTGGCACTGTTTTTCGAAAAGTTGGATATCAATGGAAGACCAAGTGATAAGCTGTACTTGAGCTCTCGAAAGATGACAAAAGTATTTTTTCGAACTAGAAAGAAAAGAAATAGTACCTTTTAGATCTGATAGATAATGAAGTTTTGGATAAACAATTGAATATAAAACGAAACCGGGATGCGGGCCCGGCCGTAGTCAATCTCATTCCCGTAGTCTTTCTCTCATCTGCACTCTTGTGAGGATGAAAGACAGGGACATGGCCACATTTTGACTCTGGGTGACGCCACAAAGAAAGCCATTTGTCATTTTTGCCATGAACGCTTTGAACCTCAAGAGCTTTGTCGGATTGTAAAATCCGAGTCCCTCAGGAGCAGAGTATTCATCTCTGGGCTCATATACATTTTGTCATCACTAATGGTGTGTAGCTTTGATTTAGCATCGGATTAATCTTTGATACTGAAGATAGATTGCTGTACCATGGACAGTCATCCATTATGGCGGTGGTTCAGTCTATTCAAAATAATCTCCACATCAGTTTTTTTATTTCTCTCAAAGTGATTTTTTTCCAGTCCTTTTGGCGCCAATATTGACTTCTGTGTGGATTTTCTTCTTCTAGAGAACTTCTTTCCTATAACTTTTGTGAATTGTTTAAACAGTGGCTAGAATTTGATTGTTTTGTTAGCTGTCGATTGAGACTCATTTGGAGGTTGGATTCTCTCTCAGCAATCCAGCAAATCTAAAATATCTCAGCAGGCTTTCTTCTGATTATGTGTTTCACAATAACAGTTAAACAAAGCATTACATTAATCTTGCCAGTCAACAAACTGGTTTGTCATCCCACCTGTTTATTAAAAAAGCCAACAATGGCCTAAGCATGGTAATAAGAAGTCATCAGTGGTCTTTCATGTAATTATTTCCTTGTGGTAACAAATGCTGTAGTTAAACAATGACAAGAACTGTAGCTTTTTCATAAGGCCTAGAACAAGTTAGAATCAAGAGCTTTAAAGTATGGACATTCTTGAATTATTGACTAAACAGCTGGTTTTCCCCATATGTAAAATGTGTTCCGCTAATAATGACGTATATAGGAAAAACCTGGCTTTCAGTTATTCCAAGAGATGACAGAAAATTAACATTTTTTGTATTATAATATTTTAAGTAAAGTTAGTTTTACTTCCCATGGCACTTTGGAAACAAGTGATTGTTAACTATCCTTTAACTAGCAATACCTATTTTTTTGCAGTTACGTTATCAACCAACTTTGCATATGTGGATAATACCAAAAAAGATAATTTTCTGAAAAAAAATAAACAAACAAACAAACGAACCTCATGAGGGAGCATGCCCTGAGACCCAGCTAAAAGGGTTCAACAACTTTTCATTTCAGATTGTGATATTTTGGGAAATCTAAACACAGTTCAAGATATTTTTGAATTTTGGCTGTTTTTAGTCTATTTACCTGGAGAAAATCCCGAGAAACAAAAGGGTTTTTGATTTCTTATTATAAGAAACAATTTATAGATTCATGACCTTTATTACCCCCCATCTCACAAGTGTTAGTCAACTCAGTATATGATTAATGGCCTTCTAGTTTAAAAGAACACCAAATCAACAAGGTCATGATGCACAGTTGGATATGTTACTCCAGGCAACTGCTGAAACTGCGTTAATCTCTGATGGATTTGTTAAAGGATGCAACAGACATATTGTCATTAATTTCCATATGCTGAACATTTTTTTTTTTTTTTAAAGTAAATCCTGTTCATTTTGTTTGCTTGGCTTAAAATGCAGACTGCAATGCTAATAAGGTGCCACACGGTGTATTGATTCAGTGTCCAATCATCATGTCCCAATCACAGAACCATTATTTATAACAAATTTACAATGCCATTATCGAAATGTATAACTAAAGGATTTTTCAGCCAAGGGTCCTTTAAATAAAACTAGTAAAACAAAGTTGGCTGTATTTGCCCTTGCACTTGCACTGTCAGTTTTGAGAAAGGGATGAGATGATGACTCAAGATGCAGAGTTGATGGGCTTTATTAGTAAAATAATAATAATAATAATAATAATATCATTAAATACACACATAAACTACCCGGTCGGGGTAAACAGAACCAGCAGCTGGACTTCGCAGGAAGCAAGTAAACACAACATATATAAGATGACAATCTGGCACAGGATTGAACACAAGGGGAGAATAAATGGGGAAGGAAATCAGGAGGAGGAGAGGAGAGCAGGTGGAGCAAATAAACCAATAATCAGGTAACAAGAAGGGAGGGCTTAAGACAATAGGATAGCACATGGGATGAAACAAACTGTGTGCTCACACCAAATATGACAAAAAACAAAACAAACAAATAAAGAAACACGAGCCATATGCTATGCACCACAAGACATCAAAAAAGCACACAACCAATATAAAGATGCACTGTGTGCTACATAGAATTAAACAACAAAGATGCGGATAGAAGAGCATACTTCCCAAGACCAGAGTGCATGGAGAATAAGCAAATGCTCATCCCATGCTCTTACAACAGAAAACTATCACACGGAGCATAAATGTCCGACCTCCAGCGCAATGCACACAAAACAACTCACCACTCGGATGGAAAGCGTACGACCTGAGCAAATTCAAATCCATTCATACACTAAATGGGCCATAATTTTTGACAGAATGGGACATTTTTGTTTCCAATCTTATAGGAGCTTGTAATTTTTCAGAAATGCATTTCAGTCTTGTGTGCAATATGTATCAAATGATCTGTAAAAAGGACTGTGGGTGGTCCATGAGAGTGCCTTGTTGATAAGCCTAAGTAAATTGAATTAAAACAGCAAAGTGTGCCTGCAACTCTAAGAAAGATTAATGTATTAACGTAATAATTGATTAGTAGTCTCTGCCTCAGCGTCCCGTAACCTTGGTCATGCCCCAACAGTTCTGTGATTGGAAAGTGATTTCATTTACTATATATGGTGCATTTTCTGAAATATAATGAAAAATTATTGGAAATGTAATGATGTCCTTAAATCTATCTGTCTGTCTAGACTTTTGAAGTATGTATATATAAATGTGTAGTATATCTTCATGCAGCATGCAGATATTCATAGTTCAACATAGATAAAATATACATCACATGAATTATATAATTAGGTTATGCAAATACAGTGCTGAAACATTTACAAAACTAGGCACATTAATATTCATCTTTGCTTGAGTAGTCAGTAGTCCATATAGAAGAGTAGATTAATAGTGCAATGTATAATAGATCCTCTTAAAAAACAGTCTGGAAATACCTAGTACTTACCTTGTGATCTTGAAGCAGTATTAACAGTTTGTTGAAGCAGCATAATCATAGGTTTTGCAGGTATTTAACAGATTGTTTTTATTAAAGCAGACATGAATGAATGATTGAACTCAAATGGGTGATGTACTGACTTTAATGAGTCATTTGCTGATCGGGGAGGTAGATGAAAATGATCAAAGGGCCATTGCAAAGACATCACAGCTCCTCATAAAAAGTGAGATCTTTTGAGAAAAAGAGTCACAGGGTGCAACTTTGTTTCCCTGTGAGCTTCAGCTCTAATTTAAAGCCAGACTCAGACCTTCTCTGGTTGTACAGATTTATGTTATCTAGAATTGGTGAATGTAGTAATTTAGCATTTAATGAATTAATGATGACTTCAGCTCTGAGGGTATTAATAGAATCATAGTCTAACAAGACCTGGAACCATGGAAATCCTTTCATGTTCACAAACACTCAGTATTTTTTGCTCTACAAGTGGCTGATCTATACATCCAAAGTTTTGTTTGTGAATTTTAGATATTTTTAATAAAATATGAATCAAAGCCTGTATCTTAGATGTAAAGGAAGGCAATTTTGTTTATATCAAGAAAAGTGTTTAATGAACATGAAAAGATCTGTGAGAGATTAATAGGAAATGATGATTGTTTTTGTACCAAAACAGAATAATGTTTTTTTTCTCCTGTGCTTAGACGTGATGCTATGAATGTTATAGGCAGTTTGTGCTTCTGCAGGAAAAAAAAACGTTTTCTAACAATTAAAATTGTGATAATAGTGTGTTTCCACAAAAATATTAAGCAGCACAACTAATGTCTGTAACGTATATTCAGTAACCTGATCTCATTAGTATTCATTAGGATGCCGTACAACTTTATAGCAGTGCGTACATCTTAAATGCTGTTATGTTACTTATAAATGTATGAAAAGCTTCTTAAGCATTAACACTTTTACTTGCGATGTACAAATGTATCCTTTGAGGTTCATATTACAGTCTTTATCAATCACTTTGACTCAATTCTTGATTGAGACTTTTTTCTCAAAACAATACGTTCAGGTCTCTCAACAATTAGTCTTGTTCACATCAGATTTGGATTTCTTGTTGATTTAAGCAATTTTGCATGTGTTTTGTCACATGTTTGCAAAAGAGTAAATACAGTTTTCTATAATTTGTCTAAATGCACATGGCTTGTTGATCAAAACTGTTGAGTTGATTCTCAGTGAAAGTGGTCAATGTCTGTCAGACATGCATGTATATTCCACAAATATCTATGACATGGAATGTTTGAAATGTCTGCTGAATTTGCAAATGGCCTGCCATTGTAATGAAATAGGAATAACAATCTTACCAATCAACCAATAAAGTTTGAAAGTATACGGTTGTCTATTTGGAGCTTTTGAACATGCAGAAATTTCTAAATCCCTAAACATCAATAGCTGTTTATTTTTTGTAGAAATGTGTTAAATATAAACTGAAACTACACAGTTGCTTGTCGTGGAAGAGCAATTGGAAGATTTGTAAGAATGTGTGGTATTAGAGGAAGACCTACTCTAATAGAATATGTAAAAATTAACAAGCAACTGTAAATGTTCAGTTTACTTGTAGCACATTTCTGCGAAATAAACATGCTGTATAAATAAAAATGTTTGGTCCTACTTTAGGTGTCTTCAACTACCTTGTATTAACATTTACTGTAAGTGAATCATTTCATAATGCACTTAATGTGTACATACATGTTTTTTTTATTGTACTTTAAATTACTTGTTATTTAAAACAAAACATAAAATTAAAAAATAGCCTTAAACCAGCCTTAAACCTACCCATACCACCAAACCTGTCATTAACCTTAACCACATCCACCTCATTGGCAGCAATATACTGTTTTGGAATACAATATGAATACAATAATTACACTGTACTTATTTTTTGATATAAGTACATACTAGATAAGGACACCTGATATAAAGTGTGACCAAATGTCCATTTTGGTTTTGTGTACTATAGTTTGACTTTTCCTGGTAAATATTTACCTACTGCTAAAATCTGTATCTAAAAACTGTGTGAGACAAGAGCATTCAGCTACACAAAACTGACATTTTTGTATAGAAAACAGTGTCAACTAAAAAGTAGAAAATACATGCAATTTGTGTATAACAAGTATTTCCATACTGAAGAAACGTCTTAACATTTTGACCAGTTTTGCTCACACAATGACAAAAACACTTTGCCACAATTTACTGACACAATGACTAGGTTTTGAAGGATGAATTAAATGTTTTGGGTGACTAACTACATTTTGCAGACATGTAATTGAGATCTGATGTTCCAGCGAACAGTTGTGATAATTGCACTTACAGTTTAGAGAACGTTAAGACTGTTTCGAAAAATGTGCGAAGCGATTGAGAAAAACTATAAATCTAAAATGAATTGGACTATTAACACAGACAAGTACTTTCATTTTATTTTCCGGTTGAATGACACGGGTCAAATTGCAATAGAGAACTTTTTTTTTAAATTGAGAACTCAAATGTAATCAAAGGAATCATGACAGCCCTCAATTGTAATGAATGTCACTTCAGTTCTACTTTCTGAGTATGAATTATCATATGCAGTAAAAGACAGAACAACACAATGCAGACACTGTAAGGTTTTGCCACAAACTCAGCACCGTCATGCTGATATTGTGAGATCTCATGGCGCAAGACCTCATCACACCCCTAATACACACACACACACACACACACACACACACACACAGGTTTGTTTTGCTATCTTAGTGAGGACATTCCATTGGCGTAATGGTTTTTATACTGTACAAACTGTTCATTCTGTACCCCTACACTACCCCTACCCCTAAACCTAGCCATCACAGAAAACATTCTGCATTTTTACATTTTTAATAAAAAATTGTTTAGTATGTTTTTAAAGCTATTTGAAATATGAGGGCGCATGAAATGTCCTCATATTTCACATTTAAGTTGTAATGCCAGTGTCATACCCATGTCATTATACAAATGTGTGCCCTCGTAAATCATGAAAACAAGCACACACACACACATACACACACACACACAAAGTTCTGTCATGAAACAGATGGTGCAGGCCTATAGCCCCTTAAGTGCTTACCTTATCTGCTTGCAATCACATTGTTCTCTATAGGGCACAGCTGTTTGGTTCCTGCTGTATCAGTAGCCAACGGGCTTGCTGCTCAACTTTCAAATACTTGGTCAGCGTCTGCGTAGCAATTTACAGCATGCTTTCGGAAACCCTCCACCTTCCCCAGCTCCACCTGTATAGACCTGTTATGGTTAATTCACGTACACTACTGTACTGCAGGAATAAGAGCAGCAGCACCAGTGTAGCAAATCTGCCAGGACCAAACATATCAACACTGTCATATCCATTACCTTTCCAAACACTCAAGAGAGTTGTCATGACAGAAATAAGTGCAGGTGTGTAAGTTTTATACAAAAATAGGAAATTAGTTTTTGGAGTGATTGCGGATATTACAATTCATGTGAGGTATCTGACTGACTTGTTTTACTGAAGCTGAATACTGCATTATTAATTCAGAAATTTTACATGAGTAATGTTTCAAAGTTAGATCCACCAGAAATATATGCTCAGTTTGTCACTTGTTGACATTGCAGTACAAAACATCTATTTCATCACGTCAAGCTTATGTGTTTATCTAATTGGGGTGACAATCAGTTTCATTGATCTGCAGGGGTTTTGGAATTAACATAATTAACATCTGTGCATCAACTAATGAGTTTAAACTTAAATAGTGTAGGTTGTGATTCCCCAGTATTAGAAGATGGGAGGGATGTGTGTTTTTGTTGTATTCTTTAACAGTTTTGAGTCCACTGGTGATCGCGTGATCCAGGGGGAAATCTCAGAGTTTGTCAGGACAGAAGGAACCATAAGTTTAAACAGAGATGTCTTAATCTTGTATCTTTTATCTCTGTTTCTGGATTCAAACACTCTTAGAAGAAGAATAGGAACCAAGCATTCCTACACTTCCTTTATAACAGCAACAGTGTCTTCAAAAATTCCTTCCAAATGTGATTGCTTAGAATTCTGAGCTTGAAGAATAGTAACAAATAAAGTACACAACTGTTCAAAAGTTTGGGGTAGGTAAGTTTTTAAATATTTTTGAAAGAACTCTCTTATGCTTATGGTTTTTTGGGCCGATTCAGCGTGGGTGACGATTCAATGGGTGTCAGACTGTCGGTGAGAGTGATGACTCTGATTGGCTGTTCAGCTTAGCGAATGAGTCAGTGCACGAGAATAAAAGTGAAAGGGATGAAAGCGATCAAAGAAGCCAAGACGGTACAGACAGAAGGCTGTTATAATTTTACATCATCTCAGTGAGAATTCATATGCACAAATATTTTCACAACAATATGAGCTGCCAGGAATGAAGTGACGTGAATGATATTCAAAATGGTAAGCAAGCGCTGCTTTGTTTAAGGTTTGTATATCTGCAGTCCTAGTTTTGATTTCCATGTTTGAATGACGTAAGTAGACTATGGATACCTGCTGATATAGACAGATATTTACTTACAAGCAGGCACAAAACACACATGCTAGTTGACAGTCACCTTTAGTTCTTTTGGTGTGTTTAAGCACAGCTGTTTTGCTGAGACGCAGCCGACGAGAGGCGACAATGTTTGACATTGGTTTGGTTTGTCCCGGGCTTAAGAAATCTGCCAACTATCTAGGCATGAGTAAAATGTGTGAAAGCTGTCCCAACCCTCAACTGTTGTTTGAAATTGTCAATAAGCATAGCACTGTTCATGTTCACAAACTAGTCAGTTCACATGTAATGAAGGCAAGCCAGTAAGAGCTGTGCGTATAAACCTCATTCCCCTTGTCTCAAGAGGCAAGGTCCCCTTGTCTGATTGGCAACTAGAGACTGCGGTATTTAGCATCCATCCGGTCCATGCTGGTTACACAGCATCAGAAAATGTCCCCCCCACTGTTTCATGTTTCCACCTGTCACTTTGCATTTTCTTCTAAGGAATCCAAATGTTAGTTGCAGCAGTTTATTGAGCATTTCAGGCTGATCTTAACAGGCACATTTTAGGACATATTTTTTTGTAACTTTACAGTCTATTTTAGGAGGATAGGGTAGTTCAACTAACGTTGCACCTTTTTGCATGAAATGTAACTTGTGAAACATCTTCTCAAACATGAACATGTAGGGAAAGACTTGGTTTTGTACATCGGGAATTGATTGGACGGTCGTGGTTTGCGATTGCTGTGATGTCATGCGAGGTTGTCCCGCTCTGACACCAATAAAAATATCATCAGAGAAGAGATGTTGCTGCAAGAGGGATGGGAAGTTATTTTGATTAAAGATTATGGGGGCACATAAACACGATGTGTCCCCGTAATAATGATGTAATAATATTAATGATGATGATCGTACAGATGAATCATTTGTTATAAATACTGCAATATTCCATTAAAAAATAGATTTGTGAATTTTGATTTCATTGTGGCTTTAAAGGCACAGCTGCAAAAAAGGAACTATTTAAATCTGAGTGTCAGATTAAGAGTGGAAAGTGGCTAAGAGGCATGAGTTCTAAGATTGCAGAATAGCAACCGCAGCCAGCAGTGATGTTGCCTTTGACTTTTGATATTTATCCCAGGAGAGAAAGAAAGTGTGCTGTGATACATGAATGAGCTAATGTGTTAAAGTTAGCTCAATGAAAGCTGACACAGTTCTAGAATGGAAGTAATTTCTCAGAGTATATTCACAGAACATAATATACACCACTGATCATGAGGATTGGAGTCAGTACACATCTATTGCTGTTCTTTTGAACTTTGTATTCATCAAAGAATCTGTAAAAAATCTATCACGGTATCCACCAAAATATTAAGCAGCACAACTAATGTCTGTAACGTATATTCAGCTATGTTCTGTTTAGATTTAGTTTTCTCTCGGTTTGCTCTGTTTCTCTTTGCCTGTCTTTCTGATCCTTATTTAATTAATCCCATACCTGTTTCTGTTCTTCCAATTATTTCCCTGTTATTTAAATGATGCATTTATGAGACTGACTAAAAAATACAGGTAAGGAGTTTTTCCCGTAGTACTTATAATGCCTTCACGTGCTTCCTAGGTAAAAGAATTGCCCTCCCATTTCGAAACTTGAATGCGATGAGTAATCATGACTTCAGAAGTGGGAATTATCAAATTTCCCGATAACATGTGAAGGCAGCGTAAGTGTTTGCACGAGTCATGGGGCAGTTGATGGCACTCAGAGATGCATTCATACCAGTTCTCTTATGGTTCTTTATAAAAAAATTTAAAAAAAACTCTTTGTGGGGTTTTAAATGCATGTTTTTGTAATGCAGTCACAGTAATTGGTAATTGGAGTTTTGCTTCTTTTTTTTGGAGCACTCAAGTTCACAGAGAGAACTTGCAAACTTGTAAACTTTACAAAAGTGCAAAGTTTACTCATTATTGTGAGTGCACACAAATAAAAGTAGACTCTTTCAAAAGTAGTTTCAAAAGATGCATTACTTTTATCTGTATGACCAAAAGTCAAGTATTTTAAGTGCAAGTGACTGCTAACTTCTTGTTAGCTCTCATGCGGTAAGCGCGTTACTATTCAGGTTTCACACTCCGCACAAACACTTGAATAGCCCACATTTTTCTAGGTTAACGTTAAAGCAAGCGGCCATGTAAAGTTACTACTACTTACATGTTTCAGGTGATGAACCATATTTGAGGTCGATGAATGATAGGCGATTGTTTGGATGTCCTGCCCAATGTAATGTAATTACCATATAGATCATCTTACTATGTGTCCCTCACAGACTGTGTGACTTCCCCACTTCCTGTGGATATTTCTTTCCTGCAACTAAGCGACTAATAAAATTTTGGTTGACCTTCGACTAACAGTGAGCTATTATTGGGCAGACCTAGTTTTTGCTGTATTATATATAATGCAGCCTTGGTCAGCGTAAGAGACGTCTTCCAAAAACCTTATCAAATCTTATACCAACCCTAAACTTTTGAATGATATGGTACCTCTAGAATAATACATGTTTGGTTATTTTATCATATTTTTAACGTTGAATACTGGCAAAGTCAAGCTCCAAAGTGAACATAAAAGGTCATAAAAGCACCCTAAAAGTAGTTCATATGACTTCTGTGCGTATTTCAAAGGTCTTTTGAAGTCATGCAGTTTTTAGTGAGGAAGAGATCAAAAAAGTAATTTCATTTCAGTGTTCAGATGAGTTTATTATGGGGTTTGTCAAATAATTACTTCATGGTCTATTCCTCACAAAAATATCATATGGAAAAAATAACAAGGTATAGTTTTTGAATGACACAGTAGAGTAAATATGAATTTTCATTTTTGTGTGCACTATTCCTTAAATTCAGTTGTGTCTAAGCATTTATGCTAACACTTTCTCAGTAGCCTTTGGCACAGTCTTGCGGCACCACAGATCACTGAAACATAGCTTAATAAATAAGTGGTGGAATGTGGCAGGGGCATTTGTCACGTACGTGAACATCCGCTTCAATTACACTTTGTCATCATTTGTCTGAACCTCACTATGTGGAACGTGTATGTGTCAAGGCTTTTCTTGGGCATATTAATGATAGTTATCTTTCTTATCTCATCTTTTTCAAAGCTGCCATTTCATGGTTCTCCATTAGATATTGTTGACCCCATGGAAAACTTAGAAAACTTAGAAACTCATCAAACGAAGAGAAAATTGGCCCCAATTGAGGGAGGGCCACTAATATTCTCTCTGCTGTGTAATGGACCCATCATTCTCTCATAATTTAATTGTAAACGAGGATATGGAATGAAAGTTTGGATAGATTGGAGCACTGGAAATGTTCCTCTGGCACTCTTTAACCATTCAGGACAAGCGTTTTGTCCATTGCAATGAAGTCATAGCACTCAAAGCAAGCAATAACATGGTAAAAGTGATGAACTGACATGAACAATGAACAGTTGTATTTTTAGCTAAAGTTGACATTTTAATTTAAGAAAATGTTTTAAGATTAATAAATACTGTAACAAATGTATTGTTCATTGCTAGTTAATGTTAGTTAATACATTAACTAATTAATATTTAAGTCCCTAAAGTTGAGCTATAGCTTAGAAAAAGATGCACCTTTCATATTTTCAGTAGGAGGAGCTGGGGATGGAGGAGGGTAATTAGCTTCTGAGAAATGCAATAGCTACTGATAATACTAAGGAGCTTATATATGAATGCTGTGATAGGGGTTGTATTCCTATAGGTAGACATGAGTCACCTGGGAGTCACCTGACATGAACTTGACTGACATGACCTACCAGAACTGAACGAATGCTTGATTTTAATCTCAAAGTACTAAACTCATAATTGATGTCTCTTGTGAGTGCAGGTCATACTATCATGACCACAGGGAAGCAAAAGAAAGTAATCAAGGAAATGATAATGGGGAAAGATTATAAACTAAATAAGAATGTGAGGAGATAAAACTGATGTTAGCCAGGTTTTCTGATAATGTCACAAACAGTACTCTTAATATCATCTTAACCTACAATACAATACAACTTAACATGTCCGTCAATATGACATTTATGTTCAAAAAATATATTTAAAATAAATGCTGTTCTTTTGAACTTTCAAACATCAAAGAATCCTGAAGAAAATGTATCTACGTTTTTATATCAAGCAGCATATCAGAATGATTTCTGAAGGATCATGTGACACTGAAGTCTGGGTTAATGGTTGCTGAAAATTCAGGCTGAAAATTTACATTTTAAAGGGTTCGATGAATTGAGAAATTTTCTTTGATCATTTGATGTGCAAGAGGTCATTGTACTAATAAAACATCCTGTGCGTTTCAGAGCTCAAAATTTTCTTGTTAGTCTTAAATAGATTTTATTGAAACCAAGCTCCGAAAACGGCTAGTTCACGAGTTCACACTTACCAATAATCAGATAGGGAATTAGTATGCATATTTGGCGTGCTGTCCGAGGAGAGGGCTCCGAGCTCGGTATTTGGCCCGAGCCCAGAGCACTCCCCCCGTATCTGGTTTAGGAAGTAACCAGGCAAGTGTGAGGAGACGGGGTGGTGGAGGGATGCTGAAACTGTCCAAAAGCATAGGTGAGTCGACTGCATCGATATATATAGGTTTCTGCTCATGCTGATTGGGCAGACATGTTGATTGCTGATTAATGACAGCTGGCTGGAGTGATGTGATAATTAGCTAGATCATTTGAACGTGTTCCTCCCGAATTTTGTTAATAAAACATCATTTTTGGATTTTGTCTCTGCAGAATCAGATCAACACCTACTTCTTCTACATGGTTGCGTCTTTTGCTCCAACAACGTTAGTGGGATGAAAAGGAGAGAAAAGAGATACAAAATCACTTGCCTAAAAATAACAGTACCTTACAAAGCCCTGTTTACACCTGGTATTAAGATGTGTTTTGATTGATCGGATCACATGTAGACGAGGGAGACACATACCTGATTACACTTGGTGTGTTAATCCGTTTCTATTGTCCACTTTCAATCACTTACGTCCTGATTTCTTCGAGGGGAGGTGCTATGGGTGGATAAATATATGTTTTTTTCATTTTCGATATAATGGACGAAATGAGCTCACACAATTTACATATGACCACACATGGAGATGGTGGAAAATAAGTGGAGAGCAGCAGCTTTCGTTCTTGCTCTGATAGCCGTAATGCTGAGAGAGCATGTTAGAAATCAGAAATGGTGAGCGAACATGGAGAAAACATGCTTGGTACATTTATCCTGAAACCAAACTTGGGTCTTCAGCCAAAACTGTTTAAATCCCGTCTGGCTAGCGCAATTCCCATAATTTATTATGCATTAAGTCACTAGGTGGAGAGTAGGTTTTGTGGTTATTCGAACACATTGGACCACATGAAAGTCTACACTATGAAAGCAGTCCGGAAGTGGTCGAAACTGAACAAGCTCAAAACACTTTAGATCCCATTTACACCTGTATTTACTGTAGTCCACTTGTGATCTGATGTCCCGAAATGCATCTTAATACCAGGTGTAAACAGGGCCCAAAGGATCCTAATTTTTAGGAAAGTGGTTATTTATTTCCAACTTTGTGAATTTGTCTCAGTAGAGCAAATTCTAGAGTAGAATTTGTCTCACTATGGATTATTTGGTAAATCAGTTGCAGTTTTAGAGCAGGCTTTGAAATAGACTTTTACTGTAAGATATGGACCTGAGAGTAGTACATGTAACATGTAAGAAACCGTACTAATTCTAAAGCCTATAATTTTGTGATCAGTGATTTCTAATATGCAATGATTCATGTACTGTCAGACTGTAGCGGGTTGGATGTGCAGGAACAAGCACGAAGACTGAATTAACTTTCAAACAGTTTAATAATCACCAGGATACGGACAGGAAACAGGATAAACACCCTTAACGATACTTTAACAACGAACAAGGACTCGACAGACACAGAGGATATAAATACAGATGAGCACACAAGGATAATGAGCGGGGCACAGGTGACAGACATGATTACTAACAAGACACATCTGACTAAATGAACTAATGAAAGTGACAATGACAACTAATGACGAACGGGAAATCTAAACAAGGACCACATGACAAATGACTGGACTGACGAATTTAAAACAAAGACCACACATGACAGATGACAGGACTAGGAAACAGATAAACAGACATACACCTGACACAGACGTTCATGTCTCCGAATCGTTTATTGCTGTTTATGTGTCAGTAAATCAAGCCATTGATTAAATAAATGGTCAACTTCACATAATTTCTCGTAGTTGCATGGAAATAATGTTATTTAAATTGTGAATAAATTACTTACAGAAAGCAATCAAAGAACGCTCCTTTATGATTGCTGGAGCTGTCAATCAACTTTGACCAAAACTCCTGTTACAATCAATAACGCTGTCTACACTGCACAATGAATTTTTGCAATGACGAGATCGCTGCATTCATTTCTGTCATCAGCTACAATGCTCATCTCTGTAAGCACATAGCAGCTTTTACATTGAAATCTCACAGCAGACAAGCCCCTTCCAATAGAACATTGGCCCTATCCTAAATGGAACCCTAAGCCCTCACGATTTTCCACGATTTTCCTTTCATGATGTAATGGTGCTTGGTGACAGTTAGGTAGAAGTCGGCTGCAGAGGTCACTTCAGTGTGGGATTGGCAAAGGTGTGCATCATATCGGCCGCAAAGTGGGGGCTCATGAGCACCCTTCTGAAAGCTAAAAAGACAAACGGGACACCCCTGCGTTCTTGTGGACTTAATAGACACGGACGCACGGCGGCCATTGTAAGTTCAAAACACCATAAGTGCCCATGAAGTGTGCCAATTTGGGAGAGGACCATTCAAATCAGACGGCTAAAATCATTGTAAAAAATGGTTTTATATTTTTAAATTATGACAATTTTTGATGTAAAAATCATGCAAACATATTAAGGGCACTTCAAGAAAAAATACAAAGTAATAATACATGAAGATCATGTCCCCTTTCAAATGTACTAAAGTCCACCTTTAGTCAATAATTTTATGCCTTAAACTCATCTTTGATACGCCAAAATGACATTTGAATGTTTTTTTTTTACTGTGAAAAAATGATGTCATGCCTTTGAACAGCGTAAATGTAACTCTACACCCTTGATTCATTTAGTATATGTGGATCTACGAATATACTTAGCCCAGCCTCCACTCACTTGCACGATCTCAGAGATCACTCAGGCAACTTACTGAGGTAAACGCTGCACAATGGTATCGCTTTTTACAACTTTGGAAGCATAATGGTAATTAGTATGATTAACCTTTTTTATCGGTTAACTTATGACCTACGCCGTAGCCAGTGTAGTGTTCCTGGGTGGAGTCGCAGGAGGGAGGAGGCATGGTGTTTTGGCATTAGCATTAGGTGCCTTGCTCAAGGGTAAATTGTGGGTCATTTAATTGGGTAATGGGATTGGAAGAGAGCACGCTGTTCATTTACTACCACCACCTACATTACCTGTAATGGTGCTGAGACTCGAACCCACAAACCTCAGGTTACAAGTCCAACTCTCTAATCATTCGGCCACAATTGCCCCCCTTTGACTATTGATGCCTGCTGATATAGACAGATATTTAGACAAGAAAACAAGAAAATATTTAGTGACTTCAGAAGTTACTTCTCTGTGGAAAACCAATCACAGGTTGAAAAAATAAGAAAGAATGCATTAATAAGAAATAAGAAAGAATGCACTTCTTTGTCAGATGCCATTTTTATTCTTTCTGCTAGCTGTTGCATCCATAGGATTGTAGGATATCACAGATAGTGAAGGATACATCCACATTGGCTTAAAATAACCAGATAAAGGTCATTTAGTGGAAAGGATGTTATGAAAACACTGAATTCGGACTTGATGTCTTCCTACTTCCTTATGCTGCCCTAAGGGTCATATTTTTAGGTTTCTGACACAGCAGCTGTCTAAATTACACTGTGTATTGAATTATTCAGGCACAGTGACTCATTCTGTCTCATTATTAATAAAATATTAAATATTTTCTTTAGTGCTGAACTAGATATTTTCTAGATTCCAAATAAATTTAAAATTTTATTAAAAAAAATAACATTAATTCTGCATCAAATATTTGTAAATATTGAGCTCCTCATTATAGCCAGAGGCTTTTGTCTTCTGAAAATCTTATTATGCAGAAATATGTAAATCATAACACATTTCCACCACACTTACATTTAGCTCTTTTATAAGATTTCTATCTTAAAATTACTGGAAATGGTTTGATCGGCATAAGTTTGTTTTGATTTTCCGATTAGAAACTTAAACAATTATCCATTTCATTATCTCTAATGTGTTTAGAATATCATTTATAACTATTTTTTCATTATGACAATAATTAATTATGACTTTACAATAAACTGCAAAGTGTCTGCTTTGAAATGAGACCATACTTATGCTTTTAGTGCAGAGGGTTCATGAACTGCATATGTTTTAGTTTGGGTATGTCATTTCTTGGGACTTTTCAAAAACGGGGTGACAGCTAACAGTTAAACTGCTATTTTGAGAACTTTTTGTGCGTCATTGATGCCATTGCGTTGTGAAACCAAATAATAAGACTGAATTAATAACAGGCTGAATTCTGATTGAATTCTGAATTCTTGACCAACACTGAATTCTTCTGAGATCCTTTTAACTTTTTTTGCTATCTGTGAAGCATCAATGCTACCAGTATGATTAATCTGTCCATTCTCAACTCAAGGCAGACTGAAATGATAAGTTGAAATTCACTGCATTTATCAAGTTAAAAGCTACACTAATGTGCTTACTATGTGTATCTTGTGTCTTTTGTCTTCTCAGTGTGATATTATATAATGCTCCATGACAGGTGCACCATGGGAATGCAGTGGCCATGTCACATCAATCTTACTTGCATCTGTCAGAAAGGTCGTTTGCGAGTGAAAACTGTGTCTATGTAGTAGAAGGTGCTGTAACGCATCAGTGTTTGACCAATGCAGTGACATGTTCATATTTATTTTCAGAATTTGAACCCCCAGAGTTATATGTGCTCTCTTGTTAAAATGGCCTCACATTATGAAATGACTTGTGTATCCGGAAAGTATTTACAGTGCTTCAATTTTGTTTCACATTTTGTTATGTTACAGCCATACACCAAAAGGGATTAAATTAATTATTTTCCTCAAAATTCTACAAACAATACCCCATAATGATAACATGAAAGAAATTAGTTTGAAGTCTTTGCAAATTTATAAAAAATAAAAAATAAAAAATCACATGTACATAAGTATTCACAGCCTTTGCCATGACATTCAAAATTAAGCTGAAGTACATCCTGTTTCCACTGATCATCCTTGAGATGTTTCCACAACTTTATTTGGAGTCCACCTGTGGTAAATTCAGTTGATTGGACATGATATGGAAAGGCACACACCTGTCTATTTAAGGTCCCACAGTTAACAGTGCACAAACCAAGCCATGAAGTCCAAGGAATTGTCTGTAGACCTACGAGACAGGAATGCATCAAGGCACAGATCTAAGGAAAGATACAGAAAAATTTCCTCAGCATTGAAGGTCCCAAAGAGCTCAGTGGCCTCCATCATCCGTAACCGGAAAAAGTTTGGAAACACCTGGACTTTTCCTAGAAGAGGCCGGCCAGCCAAACTGAGTGATCAGGGGAGAAGGGGCTTAATCAGGGAGGTGAACCTGATAGTCACTCTGACAGAGCTTGAGTGTGGAGAGAGTAGAACCTTCCAGAAGAATAACCATCTCTGCAGCACTCCACCAATCAGGCCTGTACGGTAGAGGGGCCAGACGGAAGCCACTCCTCAGTAGAAGGTACATGACAGCCTGCCTGGAGGACTCTGAGGTCATGAGAAACAAAATGATCTGGTCTAATGAAACAAAGATTGAGCTCTTTGGCCTGAATAGCATTCATCATGTCTGGAGGAAACTAGCCACCGCTTGTCACCTGTCCAATACCATCCCTACGGTGAAGCATGGTGGTGGCAGCATCATGTTGTGGGGATGTTTTTCAGTGGCAGGAACTGGAAGACTAGTCAGGATCAAGGGAAAGATGAATGCAGCAATGTACAGAGACATCCTTGATGTTCAATGGACAATGACCCTAAGCACACAGCCAAGATAAGAAAGGAGTGGCTACGGGACAACTCTGTGAATGTCCTTGAGTGGCCCAGCCAGAGGCCAGACTTGAACCCGATTGAACATCTCTGGAAAGATCTGAAAATGGCTGTGCACCGATGCTCTCCATCCAACTTGATGGAACTTGAGAGGTCCTGCAAAGAAGAATGGGAGAAACTGCCCAAAAATAGGAGTGCCAAGCTTTTAACATCACACTCTAAAGGATTTGAGGCTGTAATTGGTGCCAAAGGTGCTTCAGCTTCAGCACCTTTGTACATGTGATTTTTTTTTTTTTTCATTTTACATTTTTAAGACATTTACAAAGATTTCAAATAAATTTCTTTCACATTGAACTCATGGGGTATGATTTGTAGAATTTTGAGGAAAATGATGAATTTAATCCCTTTTAGTATAAGGCTGTCCATGACAAAATGTGGAAAAAGTGAAGCGCGCTGAATTCTTTCCGGATGCACTTTCCGATCTTATTTGTAAGCATTTGGTTATTTAAAATGAGTTCTACTTTACCTGAAATGCAGTGGTCATCTTTATCTTTAGTTTTTGTAATAATTTTGTTCAATTTGTCATGGACCAGCCGTATAAACAAGGTCGTTAATCTAAATGTTACTCTGGGAGGACATATTAGCTCAGCACTTAATCTTCCTTGTCATTTTACGTTTCTGTTGCCAAGCCTGAAAAGACCAGCAATGATGCATAGAGGATGTAGTGTGGTGATGCTTAGATTTGAAAAGCTCAACAGCTGCATCGAATTCATATGTTTTGTAAACTCTTAAGCATCTTCATTACAGATTTTAATGTTATCAGAGAGCAACGTTATCACCACAAAGCCATAAAATCGATACCACCCACTTATAAAAAAAGTGACGTTAATCCACTTTTTTTTTTAAGGATGACATTATCACAGATCAATCATGTTTTTGTCAGGAGTATGTCTTTCTGTTTGCCTGTTTGTTTTCCTTTTCCACATGTGCTCCTTTGTTTGTTTGTTTTTTCCCGCCACTTGTTTAGTCTTTATTGTTTGATTCGTGTCAGCTGTGTGTGATTAATTAGTCTTGTTTGCTCCTCTACTCCACTGTATTTCAACCCTCAATTTCTGTCTGGTCTTTGTCCGTTGTTGATGTTGTTGCTTTGTTTACTGATCTCCCAGTTCCAAGGAAAGTTACATGTTTCAAAGACTTCCTTGTCATGCACTTCTTCCTTGAACTGGTACCATGACAGTTGTGTTGTTAATAGACATTAATAAAGTGAAGTATATTAGTGGTGGAGAGCTTTTCTTTGGAAATTCACTCTATCTGAATTGGGTAATTGGGGATGTCATGCACTGGATTGACTTTATAATCCAAAACAAAGAGGCTTGACGCAAATGAATGATGAGATAACATTTAATAAACATCAGAAACCATACTAGCATGAAACATTAACACAAGACCATGATTAGATGATGAGGGTTTAAATACAGACTTTAAAACTAAGTGAAGGACAGGCGTAGGTGATCAGTTGACATTTTTACAAAGGATTCTATGGAAACTAACAATATTACAATGGAGACGAGGTAACAGGAACTAAATAAACAGGAACTGAACATAGGCGCAACAAGACAAAGGAACATCAAAAGAAGAGTCCATTAAACAAAGACACAGGGATTCGTGACAATTATGTTTGATGGGGCAAAGTTTCGATCAAGACACAATTGTCATAGAACGCGTGGTGAAAGAACAGGAATGCAGACTTTAATTGAGGAACGTAGATACACTTGGGAAATACTCGCACACATCCAACTATACACGAACGAGAACCGACAAGGAGTGAGGGAAACACAGGGAATATTTACAGACACTAATGACTGGGACACAGGTGAAGGGAATGACTAATTAACATACACAGCTGGAGACGAATGAACTAATAATTACAGAGAAGGGAAACTAGGTTAACAGGGAAACACATGACGGGGCAAAAACAGGCAGACAGGTACACTAACAACATACAGGGCTCTGACATCAATATAGTAGTGTGCAGATGTGTACAGTCCCTGTGCATCTAAAATCAATGCAGAGGTCAAGATTTACAGATGGATTTCCATTCTTTTCGTATAAGAAAAGATTAGGTAACACTTTAGATTAGAGTCCAGTTCACACTATTATCTAGTTGCTTATTAGTATGCATGTTACTAGGACATTGGCTGTTTATTAGTATTTATAAAACACATATGAATGCCTTAGTCTGCATGACCATATTCACATAATCCTACCCAATTCTTAAACTGAACAACTACCTTACTAACTATTAATAAGCAAGTAATTATGAGTGTATTGAGGCAAAAGTCATAGATAATATTATAAACTGTGTGACCAAAGAATATATGTTGTCTTTACCAATGGCTGCCTCAGTGCTGTTCAATATAATCAACAGTGTGGGCTGCTGTAATTGTGACATGAGGCTGGATGGGGAAGAAATAACCTTTCAGAGCCTTGCTAGGACATAAATAGCAGCATTTCCTGGTGGATTTAAACTCATTGCAATGCTATTCACTCATGTTGTGTTAAAAGAGGTCCTAATTTTTTTAAGTGGCAGAATAGAGGAAAAGATTGCCACTACCCTGCCCAGAATGAAAAGAACAGAAATTTTCTCTTAAAGGAATGGTTTACCAAAAAAAAAAAAAAAAAGAAAGAAAGAAAGAAAAAGGCGATCCCGCCTCCCCTTTGTGTTCTACAGAGAAAAATAACAGCATACAGGATTGGAGAGAGCTTTTTTTATTATTATTGTTCTAATAGGAAAAGCTGTTGAAGTTCCTTTAATTCCATTGATATGAATAACAACACGGAACAAATACATGCTTGTTTTGTTGAATACATGCTAAAGACTACCCAATATCCTTTTGTAGGCTGTTTATAAGATAATAATTAAAGCATGATAACTCTCATGTCGTTCCATACCTGTAAGACTTTCATTCATCTTTGTGACACAAATCTTTTTTGAAGAAATCTGAGAGCTATACAACTACCTCATTGACGCCTCAAAAAGTTCAAATAAAGATAAACTAATCCATATGAGTGGTTTAGTCCAAATTTTCTGATGAAACTCGATCACTTTATATAATGAACAGATTTGATTTAGGCTTTTATTCACATATAAACATTAGTTAGCGAACAGAAAGAGAATAAACTCAAGCGAACCTGCTTGACGCAAAAGAACAAACCTCTTCTGGAAGCTCAAACGTGCTACTTAATTCATAAGAATGAACCACACTGGTTGCTGCGTAACACACAAGAACAAACCTCTTTGTTCTCAAAATCATTCCGTTACTCAACTGATGTGTGAGTTGATGAATGTTTAAATGTGAATATATGTCTAAATTCATTCTGTTCATTATATAAAATGATTGTGTCTCTTCAGAAAATTCATCTGGTTAGTTTTTAGATCTCTTTATGAGCTTTTTCAAGCATCAAAATGGTAGTAGCTGTCTATGGAGAAACAGAAGGCTCTCAGTTTTCATCAAAATATCTTCATTTGCGTTCAGAAGATGAACGGAAGTTTTATGGGTTTGGAACTATTCTGTTTATGTTCGCTAATCAATGTTCATATGTAAATAAAAGCCTAAATTAAATCTGTTCATCATATTAAGTGATCGAGTCTCATCAGAAAATTTGGACTAAATCATTCTTTTGAAGAAGTTTTTGAAGCGTCAACGAGGTAGTTGTATAGCTCTCAGATTTCTTGATGAATGAAAGTCTTACAGGTATGGAACGACATGAGGGTGAGTAATTAATGACAGAACTTTCATTTTGGGGTGAACTGACCCTTTAACTGAGGATGTTAATTGAGATGCCAGATAGAGTTATCATGCTAAATCATTTATTTACTCAATTTGAATATGACCTACTTTTTGTCCCTGCAACAATATTTGAATATCTTTGGAGGGTTTTTTCCCTTATAAATTGTTGTGAAGTGCAGTAATGCATTTCTGTAGGGTGCCAGGTTGCTTATTATTTTTTATGAATGTTTGACAGGTATCCATTTTTGTTTTTCCATTACAGTTTATGAAAGTCATCAGCCCTGCCATTTTGGTATTTCAGTATGAAATGAAAGATTGAGTTTTATGAACACCCCTAGATTGAAATTGTGGTTTGATGTAAACAAAAAACAAATATTTCTCTTTATGCAATATTAAGAATATATTATATTTTATATAAGTATATACGATATAAAAATCATCTAAAAGCGACATTGCTGACATTGCTAACTTTCTTGGAAAAGTTTATTAAAACACTGTTTGAGGTCTTTGTAGCACAGCTTAGATGTTTAATTAGCATTTGCATTTCACCCATGCTTAATCAATTACCTACATGACACGAAAGGAATGCTGTAGAAAATTGATGGATAATGAGCTACTCATGCAAAGTCTTGACGTTTCAGCAGCACAGAAGTCATTTCATTTATCCTTAAACACTAAGTAAAATGAAATATGTTTATTGTTAATGACCCCAGAAGACATTCTCTCGCGCTGTGTGCTTCCATTTAACCATGCCTAATTTGTCTAAACAGAAATAGCACCAGTTAGAAGAGAATTACTGAGCTGAATCATTTTTAGAAAATCTGTTTTCTTTGTCAGACTGCTGTCAATTTAAAATAAAAAAAACATAAACTGTATACATAAATTATATATATAAAGAACACTATTTTTATCACAGAAGAGAATGCCCTTTGTTCTATTGAGAATGTGTTGTGTTCTATTATATTTTGCAATGATGTTGTATTAACAAAGTTTAGGAGGAACACATTCAAATGATCTATCTAATCAGCTTGAGAGGAGGCCTATATATAAACATTGACTTCTCACTTCCTCTACAGTTTTCTGCATTGCTCCACCACCCCGACTCCTCACTTTTGGCTGGTTACTATCCCAGTAAGGGTCACAGGGGAGTACTCTGGGTTTGGGCTGAATTCTAAGCTCAGAGCCCTCCCTTCGGATAGCACCCCAAATACGCATGCTCTTTACTCATATTATTTGTAAGCATGAACTTGTGAAAATCTGGAAGGGTCCACTTTCATTTTATTTTTTTCAAAAATTAAGCAAATGGGCACCTTTGGTCCCGTGGACCTTGAACTATGAAAGTCATGTTAAGTCATACTGGTCACTCCACTTTATTTGATTTATCTTCTAATAATGCTAATGCGTCTAACTGTGGATATAAATGCAGTCCATCCATCTTTTCCCTGAATGTTTAATTTAATGTGGACAGTGTGGCTCCCCAGCCTTTGGCAGGTCTCTATCTCCATGTGCTGACCATTTAGGCTAAGAGGTCAATGCTCAGGAAGGCAGCTGGATTATTAATTTGGATGGTCAGGCTGAGAATCTGCTCTCTTTTGAGCCATTGGACCAATCTAACATTAAGAGCCCAGCTTGTGTCTACTGTACCTTTAACATCATTACATTCTGTATTTCAGGTATTGTATGCATTATGCATTACTGTCTGCAGTGTAGGTATGTTTTTTTTAAATAAGTATCTTATGCTCATCAAGCCTGGATTTATTTGCTCTAAAATACAATAAAAACACTCATATTGTGAAATGTTTGTCATATTTAATATAATTGTTTTCTACTTTAATGTTTTTTAATATGTAATTTATTCCTACACTGGCAAAGCTGAATTACTCCAGTCTTCAGTATCACATGATCCTTCAGAACTCATTCTAATATGCTGATTTGCTGAGTTGAAAACAGTTGTGCTGCTTGATATTTTTGTGTAAACCATGGTACTTTTTTCAGGACGCTTTGATGAATAGTTCAGAAGAACAGTATTTTTTGAAAAGGAAATTTTTTTTAACAATGTAGAAGTCTTAACTGTCACTTTTGATCAATTTTATGCTTCTTGGCGTAAAATAAGTATTGACTTCTTGAAAAAATATTTAAAAACAAAATCTTCTGACCCCAAACTCTTGAACAATAGTGTAAATGATTTTTCTTTTCTTTTCTTTTCTTTTTTTCCATTTGAATACCTACGAATACAAATGAGATCTCCCTGACAGTGACTGATGAAGGTGGATTGAGAAAGGCGGAAGGTTGTTTGAGATGTTAAGAGTGAGGTGTCAAGAGATAGGAAATGCCACGAAAGTCACACCTATTTTGCATGTCACCTGCTTCATTTCCTCCAAGACTTTTGTAGTTGGCAACCACTGTCAAGATGATTGACAAGGGTTGCTGAGTAGGTTACCGTGATTCTTAAAAAAGAACAAATCCAAATGTGTTATGTATTATGCAACTTGCCTTGACAGAAGAAGTGGAGGCACATTTGCGAAACCAAAGACCCTGCAAAATGGTTCTTAGCCATTTTCCATAATAGTCTTTGCTGTGCTTTTAATGTGTTAAATCACTCTGATGCACATGTGAAGGTCAAGGTCACTTTTATTTATATCGCACCTTAAAACAGCATTACTGCTAACCAAGGTACTTCACAACAGCACAATAAAAAGATAATAGTCATACAAAAATACTGAGTATAAAATTTAAATCAACAACTTAAACCATAAGACCAAATAAAAACAGGACTAAGAATTTAACTCAATAAGACTACATCTAAAATATGAATAGGCCTGAGAAAAAAGATACGTTTTCAGTGACTTAAATACAGATAAATACGAGGATAACCTAACAGATTGAGGTAGCGAATTCCACAGCTTAGGGGAGAATATGGAAAAGGCTCTATCACCTTCAGATTTCAAGCGAGACAATGAGAAGGGTAATAGTTTGCCCTTGTAATCAGTCCTGAATTTGACCGATAGCCAATGTGCTAAAATAGGGTTGATATGCTCACTTATTTTCTTCCCCACTAAGAGGCAAGCTATAGTATTTTGAACAAGTTACAAATGTGATAGGGAAAACTGGTTGATACCAGCACATAGAGCATTGCAAAAGTCAAACCTTGTTGAAGTGAAGGCATGAATGACTGTCTCTAGGTCACTAAAAGATAGAAAAGATTTTAATCTCCGTATATTCTTAAGATGGAAAAAAAACTGGCTTGTCAAATAAACTGCTTGTCAAATAAACTCGGTTTATTTGGGGGGGGGGGGCATCCTCATAAATGTGATATTGGGAACCTTGTGAAATTAAAAAATATAACAAAGAGGGATCATATATAAGGAAAAAAAAAGAACCCAAAATGGAGCCCTGCAGCACCCCACCTGTAACAGAAGCAGGTGATGAATGAGAATGACCTGTCTCTACAGAGAAGCTCCTCTCAGTAAAATTGGACTCAAACCACTCTAAGGCTGAATCACAGATACCAACCTCTGTTTTTTAACCTGTTTAAAAGAAAACAGTGATCCACTGTATCAAACGACACTCTTAAATCCAACAATAAGAAAACTGCACAATTTCCAGAATCCACAAATAGTAACAAGTCGTAAACCAACTAACAAGTCCTTAGACCTAAAACCAGACTGAAAAAGTCTTTATTACTCACCCTCATTTCGTTCTTCACCCGTAAGACGTTCATCTTCAGAACGCACATTTTTTATATTTTTAATAAAATCCGATGGCTCAGTGAGGCCTCCATTGCAAGAAAGGTAATTAACACTTTTAGATGCCCAGAGAAGTACTAAAACACATTTAAAACAGTTCATGTGAGTACAGTGGTTCAATCTAAATATTACAAAACGACGAGAATACTTTTTGTGCGCCAAAAAATAAAAAACAACAACAAAATAACGACTTTTCAACAATATCTACTGATGGCCGATTTCAGAACACTGCTTCGAAGCTTTATGAATTTATGAAAAGACTTGTAATGTGTCCATTTTCTTTCTGCCCTTCTACACTTCTTCCTTAGAGCACAAACTTCTGTATTCATTCAAGGCTGTTTTCTAGATTTTAGATTCCTGACTTTGAGGGGGGCAATTTCATTTCAAATCCCAGTACATGATGTATTAAAACTATCAACCAAATCATCAACAGCAGAATAATGTGCTGTGACACCTGCTGGGAGTTCTGTAAAAACCTTTATAAACTGTGTGCAGCAGTAGAGGAGTTTATAACCCTAGACAGGTAAGTGGAGGGCCTGCTTTCAGATTTTAAAACAGCAACAGAAGAATCAAATATTATTGGCAGGTCATCAGACAATCCAGTGTCATGCTATGGGGAAACCTGTCATAAGAAAGTCACTTAGAAAGTCATAACCAGATCAAGCGTGTGGCCCTGAATATGTTTAGGACATGAATTGTGTTAAGTTGAAAGAGTCTAAAAGTAAACTCTCTTACAAGTGGATTTTATAGGCAGAAACATGTACATTGAAATTGCCTAGAAGCAGAAAATCATCTGCTTTTGTGGCCAATTTAGATTAAAAAAAAATCAGAGAAATTTGTTAAAAAAAAAATCCTTTTTGGATTGTGGCGCTCTGTAAATCGGGGCACAAAGAAAAGGTTTCGGTTAATAAACTTTACAAACTAAAGCCTCAAAACTTCAATAAGATATATAATATTTCTATAGAGAAAGGCCTACCTGAAAACTAGTTCTTAAAAATAACAGCATGGTGAAGACATACCAAAGGGGTAACTTACACAGTGTAACAGGATGTGATGATAATCCAATCAAGCAGGTGCCATGCATGAAACCACTCCGATGATAATCGGACAAACGTTGTATAAGCGGACCCAAAACATAAATCCAATCTGCTGATTCACAATGGAACAAACTGCCGTGATAATCCTGAAACACTGACTGAGTTGTTTTGATGTAGCTTCAACATGCACAATCAAACGGAAACTCGAGAGAAACAGATAAAATTAGATGACAAGTAAAAAGGACAAGTTTAAATGTGTAAAATATATAAAAACTGGAAAGCAAGGGCAGACATACTGCGTGTACTACAGCGTTCTCTCAAACCGGAAGTTCCACACTAATGTCGGTGTGAAGTGTGAACACCTGTGCCACAGCAAACGGCCTTGTTAGCAATGACAAGTAGTGTGTGTTTGATCGAGTAACCCTTTGCTTCTGTTTTTCTTCTAGGAGACAATAATGGTTGGCCACATCTCTTCGATAACTATTTTGGCATCCCCAGTAATAACCTTGGAACTAAGTCGAACGCCTGCTGTGAGTATGCTCTCATTTTTATATTTCAGAGGTTTAAGCTCTACAACAATTCAGAGAATTACTTGCTTTTTCATTTAGAAATAAGCGTGTAAAATCTGGTTTAACACATTTAGAAGCTGTATTTTGTCCTTCCTCATGCAGAAACAACAGAGAGATGGACAGTTAGAATATTAGATATTGCAATTCACATGATTCACATGAATCAAATCACATCAACACTAAAAGTGTTCGAGAGTCCCTCGAGAACAAGTGTAGCCATTTTGTTGTTAAAAAGATAAAGTTAGAGTGTCTATTTACACTAAGTGCAAATAGCGTCCCTTGTTGGCAAATGCTATTTACACTAACTCCACCCACCAATCTCTGGTTGGGCCACTCAAGTTTTAAAAAAGACGCGCAGAATTCAACATATTTAGTGGTGCAGCAGTAGCGAGTAATGCTGCATTCACACAGGGTTTCGGTGTTAACGCTTCTCATTTACTTTTAATGGGTGGAGTCAAGCATTGCTGAACTGAATTGTGCTTTACTCATGTTGCTCGTGGCAGAAGTTGAAGATTTCTCAACTTTTCAAGTGCCAACGCAGGCTTCATCTAATCAAATACTGTACAGCAGTCGCTAACAAATATCGTTCATGCGACACCTGAAAATAATGTGATTGGTTGTTGTCACTATGATGGTCGTGTCACCATCAAGCTTCAGACACGCCCTCCGTCAAGCCTTGACTCCGACGCCCATGTGAATGCAGGGTAAAGGCCCCTAGGCTTCAAGTGAAGTTCCTTTTCGTTCTTCGTTTAGGGGTAAAACGAAGTTCGAAGTTCGTGAGCAGCAATATACTGGAATCGAAAATCTGACGAGAGTGAAGGTTACATGAATCTGTAAATATGTTGCATAAACACAGCAAAATTGAGAATGTAGCGAGGATTTTTTAATAAAAGCATCTGATTATGGCAACGTGGATATGTTTGCCTGCATAAGCTCTGTAATTCGGCACTCCAGTAGTCATGTTGCATTTATATTATAACACTTTATAAAATAGATTGCTTAAAATCAAGCGGCTTTACCATATTAGACTTATTACACAAACTGTGTCAGTCTCTCATTTCATCAGAAGTACAACTTAGTTTTCTACTATAAAGCAGCTCTCCAGTGGTCGGACGTCTGACTTCTACGTCTATGTCTACGGACTCGAGTGGAGAATGAACTAGAAAAGATTTCCGATTGAAAGAAGGCGGAGCCTCAGTGCACACCTACCTTACGAATGGTAGTACAGAGGTGTTTACCAGCTTACCAGAAAGTTTACTTTGGCAAGCTGTTTAGAACTTCCAAAACGAGCTCCAAACGAACTTCTTTTCGGCCTGATTTTGTTCAAAATGGTGTCACATCAGCTCGTTCTTGATGTAGTTTGACGTATACCGGGGCCTTAAGGCTTGCAGACCTGGTGTTTAACGCAATTGTTTGGTTTGAAACTCGCATTTATTTTCAATAAAAAATAAAGTAATGTTCTAAAAGTGGAAACAATGTTTAATAATATTAAAGTGTTTATTGGGTAGGGTTAGGGCAAGGTGTAGGGAGGGTTTTTATTCTCCCAATAAGGCAGCATCCATTTAATCATTTTAATAAATATAATCATTTACACATGATATTATTGTGTCCTGTTAATGTACAAAAATAAAGAGGTACAAATAGTATCTGCCAATATAGCATATATTTACATTTCATCATTTAGCAGAAGCTTTTATCCAAAGCGACATACAAGTGAGGCGGTTTGGGTGTCTTGCTCAAGGGCACCTTAGTCATGGGATTGAAGGTGGAGAGAGTGCTGTTCATTTACAATCAATTCCCACTTTCAATTCCTGCCGGCATGGGAATCGAACCAGCAACCTTCAGGTTACAAGTCCGGCTCCCTCACCATTAGGCCACGACTACCCCTATATATTTTATTTTTGTCCGAATGTACAATGGATAAATTGCTTTATTAGTATTCATAAGCTGTTATTGGGTTGTCAGAGCAGAGCATTAGTAGTCTATAGTTTGCAAAAGCTGTTTTTTTTCTTACAAATCCAAACACTTGAACAGCAGATTTAACTGTCAATTGTCCTGAACTTAAAGAGTATAATGTATGCATGTGGAGAGCACATACCATTATAACTGGGATACTTGTATGCTCACTGAATTGGTTCAATTTTGATGATTCAAAACGAACAACTAGCAGTTGATGTTCATGCTAACTGTTAAATAAATCTTAAATTGAACACTTTTTCTTCTTTTAGGCTTCTATTCATGTCCCACTTTGATATTCTGTTATCTGGCTGACATGCTCTGACAAGCAACATTTTCCCATCAAATTCTGTCAGTACAGCTGTATTTACTAACTGGCCACTTCTGGGCAAACAAAACCACCTGATCGTTCCCAAGCATCACATTATGAATCCCTGCTGTGTTTTTATGTGATTACAGCCTTTCCGCTCATCAATATTTACTCTTTTTGGAGATATTAAGACTTGTGTGTCTGATGATTAGAGTCATGCGTAAGGCTCTCTTGTTGTCAAAAACACGATTGGACAGACAGCTTGGACAGCTTAGAATGGACAGCAAAAAAAAAAGTTTTCTCTCCTTCAAAAAAAAATGTTAAAAATGTTTCCTTCTTCTTCTTTTTAAATCATTTATAAAAGGCTGTTTGGTGTTTTCAAAGATTTATTACTTTGATACTTGGTCAGGAAATGAAAGAAGATTAGCAAAACTGCTCATAACCGTTAGACGGCTCATATCTTGAGGCTTATTTGGTTTACCGTCGGAGGTGATAGGCAGTATTGATCACAGATGCATGTTTAGATGGAGCCTGGGTGTCTGAAAAATCAGTGTGATATTGCAGTGCCACTGCAAAACTCAAATAAACAAACACAACTGGACAATATATGTCCAACCATTTTTGCTGTGACTTTTAGCCAGCTTAGTAATTTTTAGTGGATATAAGTCAGTTCCTCTCAAGTTCACACAGTCACACAGGCAAAGAAAGCACAGGTGAACTTCATCATATTGTGGACCCGATGGACATGTTCACTCACATTCAACAACCAGAAAATGTCAATGTACTGATTTTGTCTTAATTGACCTTTGCTGGCAGTTTGATTGACAGGCTATCTAACCAATCATAACCCCGAATCTGCCATTTTGTGAGTTAGTAGATTAACGTTGGTGAACTTGAACTTGAAAAATTGTTTGTACTTACATCTTTCCGCGCTTGAAACAACATTCCTTCCTGTCTATTCATGTTTATTTGATGCTATAAATGAACTAGTATGAAGAGATGGTCGGTTCACGAGCCGCTTGAAGGATCTACAGCGATCTGTCACGACACATTAAAGAGACACTATTCTGAATTTATTGTCTAAACTTCTTTAAAAATGACAATATTTTAAATATGAAACTGTTTCATATCAAAAGTAACCTGCTCTGTCTTGTCTTTCGACGTGTTGTCAGTGTCCTCTTTGCTCTGCGATGTATTTTTCACTGAGTGAGAGCGCATGGCTTGTCGGACATAGCAACAGTAACTAAAGGGGGCGGTTCTTTGCGAAGGGTCAATTAGGAACCATATGTGTTTTATTGTATGATTTATTTTTTTTTAAACTTTATTTTAAAGTGTCCTTTATACAGTGTAATTGTACTTATAATGAGTAATAATACTAATTTAAACATACGCAATGTATAGTAATTTTACTATTGTAACTGTAACTTGTAACAAGGACTCTAAAATAAAGTATTACCTTTTTTAGTGTTGCTTTAAAAGTATGTTTATGCTATTGTTCTTTTAAATCAATGTCATTTTACTATTTAATACAATGATATTTATACATGGCTTAAATATATTAATATATACTTGTGATGGCCACTGTAATGAGAATCAAAATTTAATTATGTTTTTGATCCATATGAATTTGCATTAAGTAATGTTATATCAGTGTTATATATGTATGTAAAACTGATTTGTAATATAATCAATGGAAGCTATTCTAAAGTTTAAGCATTTCTGGTTTCAGCATGAATTTATATGGAAGCCCATTTCTGCCAGATAATGTCTTACTCATAAGTTTAAAAAGTCAAAATTATGACATAATCAGTCATAAAGAGATTATGACGCAAGTGATAAATATTGGGTCACACTTTAGATTAGGGTACACATATTCACTATAACTAGTTTTTTTCTCAATAAACTCCTGATTACTCCATATTGATAGTAAGGTAATTGTTGCAGTGGCTATTTTTAGGTATGGGATAGGGTTGGGGGTCTAGAATGTGCTCATGCATAAATACTAATAAACAGCCAATATGCAAGTAATATGAATGCTAATGAGAAAATTTAACAGTGAATATGTGTACCTAATCTAATGTGTTCTGTAACTATGTAGCTCATAATTTTGATTTTTTTTTTTTTTTTTTTTTTTATGCTACAATTTCAACTTTTTATCTCATCTCACGATTATGACTTATAATCTGTGTCATAATTTTGGCTTTTTAAGTCAATTATGTTTTGCCTTAATGAGCTTGCATACATTTACACTTCATTGGTCAGAAATAATTTTCACTCACTAATATTGTCCTCCAATGAGCTTAGGTCATTTACATAGCAAAACAACTTAAGCAGTTTCAATTATAGCAGATGTGATGGAAACATTTCCTACATGCACCCCAAGCACATGGACCATTGTTAATTAATGAACTACAAGCAGAACCAAGCAACCCACACTTAACTGGCCTGAATAAGTAATTTAAATCCTGCCCATCTTGGCAGTGATGTCCCTGCTGTATTTGTCCCCTCATTACCAACAAATTCAGCTACTGAAAAGTTGATTGGTCTGGAGACAGCTTGAGCTTTATTATTGCACCATCTCTTGTCCACTTTTCTCCCCAAATTAGTCACTACGGGCCATCCTGGTGTGTCAGAATTTCTTTCTTTCTTTCTTTCTTTTTTACTCTTGCCTCCCTGTGCCTTTTGTTCTGCCGTTATGCTTTCCCTTCCTTCCCCAATGTTCAACACAGATAAGACTCTATTGGAACAATGTGTTGGGCCACAGATGGCCTGTCGAGGCATTTACATTCCTTGGATTTGAGGGCGATCATTTGCTCTGTTTAACTGCGATAAAGACTTTGCGCATCTCGTGGCTTAATTCTGTCTGACAGACTTCATTGAACTATCCAACTGCTGACACCATCAGATTACACGTTTATTTTCAGTCTTCACGTAAAATAGACTTTTATGTCTTTTATATGTTTGCCATTTCATGCTCCCCTATTGATTAAAATTTTGTGACATTTCGGTCGTTCAAGTATTTTTAACATGTGACTTGTTAGTTTATTAATTAAAATAAATATGTAAAAAAGACAAAAACTGTTTTTTTTTTTTTTTTTTTTTTAGTTCCCTCTATTTGCCATTGGTAGAACAAACAGATAACCCTGCTTCAAATTCACACTATTGTTTGGACATTTGGGTGTACAACATTTTGGACGCACAATAGAACATAATAAAGCACTATGTAAATTCCTTATTCATTCATTCATTTATTATGAGGTAACAAGCAGGGCCGGCTCTAAACATTTGGAAGCCCTAGGCAAAATTTATGTTGCAGGCCCCTACTCCACACCCCTCTTAATAAAAACACTGAAAACATTCATTCTTACCTTTCTTACCTTTATAACATCTGTTATTAAAATTTGTATATTTTTATATGTCCATATTAATTAAGATAATCTCTTATTTGTTTTTTGGGGATGCTATCATATGTGGGGTTTTTTGTTTGTTTGTTTTGTTTTTGTAGTAATTTGTTCAGTAAGGATTTCCCCTCCTATCGATTTATTGCTGTGCCATAAATACCTCAAATCTGTACTATACACTCTTGAAAATAAAGCCTCCAAAAGGGTGTTTTTACAGTGATGTCACAAAAGAAACTTTTTTGGTTTCAGTGAGCAGTTCTTAATGGAACCCATTTTTTTTATTGTGAAGAACATTTTAAATCTAAGGCTCAGACAAGATTTTGTGTAGCGAGAGGCGCCTTTTTTTAATTGTCTTCTATGGCAGTGAGCCTTCTGCGCGCTGTTTATGCGCCCCGAAGCACCTGAAGTTGAAAAAAAGCAACTCTGAGCGGAAAAGTGCCGGACATCATTCGCTTTTTTTTTTCCATTGTTCAAGCGAATGAATGAAGAAACGGGCTTTCCGTCATGCTGACAAATGTTTAAAGTTCTTTGGACACTGCAAAGATGGAGCCCTTTGCTTGTAACTTACTTTTTTTTTTTAAGTTTCTGCTAATATTACAGTTTAACAACAAACCAAAGAGCGCTCACTGACAGAACAGATGATTCAGTGTTTGCCTAGCAACATAAATAACCGCAGCGCACTGCTCTTCTTTTTCAAAAATCAACAAAAAAACGGAAAAAAACGCTTTTTTAGACCAGAAAAACGCTTTCTGTGTGATCGGGGCCTAAAGAAACTTTTTTCCACAGTAAAAAACCTGTTATGAAAAGGTTCCATTTATTTTAAAGGTTGTTCGTGTAACCACAGATGCCAATAAAGAACCTGTATTTTTAAGAGTGTAATAAGCCAACACAAACTGCAAGTGAAAGTGAAAGATACAGAGGTATCTTTTTTTAAACATTAAAAAATACTCTAGTGCTGAAATATTCTAGCTCTTTGACTTTGAATACGAACTTTGCTGTTACTTCAGTATGTTGCTAGTCGGCTCCTGACACGATGTCATTCTTTGTCTACACAAATTCAAAGTGTCTGGACGCGTTTCGCGTTGCACCCCGTGAAGGATGTTGGTTTTCCGCCATCATAATTCAGTGTCTTGAAGTCAGTCATCTGCAGAAAAGTTGCATTTCATATATTCAGAAGGTGGGACACACTTTGTTACGGTGACAATAGATGATTTCGCTACAGGTGAAAGTCACTGTGAATTCATCTATCCAATAGAAAAAGAACATAGTATTTTGCTCCCCTGTTCCGGTAATGGAGGCCCCTCCTCCATAACTGAGGCCCTAGGCCACTGCCAGGTAACAAGCATACCAATGGCTCACTTAATCTGCAATTTTAACACTGAATAATCAACTTGACCTTTAAAGGTTTAATTTCTCTTTATTAACTAACTGGGAATTCTTAGTGGAACTTATCCTTAACGCTACCTGACATAGACCGATAATTTAGTGCTTATTAGTTCAGCATGACTGTTTGCATATTAAGTATTACTATGGCAGATCAAGTTGTAATGCAAAAGTACTTTTTGAATGCTAAGTGGTGTATCTAAAATGCTGCTCCTTCTCTCTCTTTATCTCTTCGTTTCTGTCACGCAGTGCTTGGGACCGTCCCGGCTGAGTGCCAGTGCAGAGACCTGGAGCTGGACTGTGACGGTGCACACTTTAAAGATGTCCCCACTGTATCCATTAATGTCACCATGATGTGAGTTTCATGCCCTGTGTTCGGAGCATGGCTGCAGTTTTTTGAGTTTATGTGGCTTTTTTGGATTTGCACGACATGCCAAAGCCCTGTGGCTGCACAGAATCTGACCTGTTTGCTTTACTCTAAATGAAGAATAGGTAGGGTACTGAGTAAAGATTTGTTAAATAGTTTATGTACTTTATAAAACAAGAGATGATTGCATGAGAAGACTAGTCTGTTGTATTTGATTTTGACTCTTAATCAACTCTGAGTGCCTTCAATTTGTGACTTTTGGAGCACTGAAAACTGAGATAATTGCATTAAAGGTAATTGTGCCAATAATATTCTCCACACACCATAACTGTGAACCTTTGTTCTGATTTTCGCTCAGTGCCTCATGAAAATCTTTATTGTTCACATAATAACTGGCTGAGATAAAGCTTTCTAGCGGTTTAATATGTGGGTTTGAAATTCATATTTATGTATCAGTTGAAGCTGCTTCTTAATTAAGGCCCGATTTCCTGTATTGCGGCTGTTTGATTTTCCGCTGTTCATTAGTATGCCGCTGCCAAACATCTAAGTCATGCAGAGAATGTGGCAAGGTGTATTAAATGCAGTGTCACTCTCTGATTTCAAGTAGACACACTGTGTGCCTTCTTATGAGGTCTTATGAAAATCATTGCTTTAAAACAGCTTGCTTTTATAAGGTGAAACATATCCTTAGGTTTTTTATGAAGTCAAACGTTGCCATTCAAGCCTGTTTTTTCTTTGTTGTTGTTGTTTTTTTACTGTGTGTGTGTGTGTGTGTGTACGTGCTTGTTTTCATGATTTATGAGGGCACATATTTGTATAAAGACATGGATATCACATGGGTATTACACTGGTATTACGACGTAAACATGTTTTATGAGGACATTTCATGAGTCCTCATATTTAAAATAGCTTTAAAAACATACTAAACAATGTTTTATTAAAAATATAAAAATGCAGAATGTTTTCTGTGATGGGTAGGTTGGTTATATTTGTCACTTTATTGAAGTGCTGTTCATTTGACAACGTGTATTTTCTTGGTAGATCGGTCCCTCACTGTGTCTACACGTCTACGCCCGGTGCAGCCATTGTCATGTCACGTTACGCCGCAACAGCTTGAGGCTGCCTACACACTGTTACGAATCATTTTGTCCTTTGTGTCAGAAGTGCTTCAAGCACATCAGAAAAAGAACGAGGCATCGGTTTACCGTCAGGGTTTTTTCATGTCACGCCGCTTCACTACACGCCGCGTTCAGAGCAGACAGTGTCACTGATTATAATGGGTTGTATTGTCTTTTGTCTCGCGTCCGGTGTCACTCAAATAACTAAGAGAATTAATATCAGATTAGTATTTTATAATGATGATAAAAACATAATGAAGCAGGAGATCTATCAATCAAGGATCTATCTACCCATCTATCTATCTATTCTCCCTATCGCTCTATTTTCTTTCTGTCTATACACTCAAAAAAGTTGCTTTGAAAGTGGACAAACTCAGCGGTTGGGTTAAATGTTTGCCCAAAGTGCTGGGTAGTTTTATTTAACGCAACTATTGTTTAAAAATCACTATATGACTGGCTTTAAATTAACCAAAAATTGGTTGGAAATTAAAAATCTGACAACTAATTACTAGAGGCAACGATAATAATCAAAAGGTGAACTTTTATTAATAATTTATTAAATGTTTATTGTTTAATTATTCATTAAACTGATTAATAAATGTTCATTTCCAACATATTTTGGGTTCATTTTAAGCAAGCAATACAGTCATTTTTAAACGACATTTGAGTTAAAAAAAACTTCTAAACCCATTCGCTGGGTTAGTCCATTTTCAACCCAACTTGGGTTGTTTTTAACCCAGCATGTTTTAGAGTGTAGGTAACTAAGAATGTGTGTCACTGTTGCGCTCTATTATGACACTTTCAACAAATAATTTGTAATGTTTGTTGATATTGCAGGTCCCTGAAGAGGAACCGGCTGAGGAAGCTAAATGCGGACATGTTCTTAATGTACCAGAGCCTTCAAAAACTGTAAGAGCCTATCTGTTTTACTAAGTATATCTCCTCCTTTATCACTGGACTGTGTGGATGCTGTAATGCTATGAATGCTGTCTTGGCATTATTGCAGGTGTATATCAAAATGGTTCTTGCTGTTCTTCACTGTGCTGTTGTTGTAAGTGTGCAAAATAGAGAAGATGTTGAGTGAGATTAAACAATCCCTATGGAATAAAACATTCAATGCTCTCCACAGGAGTGAGCACTTGAGACAGTTGTCTTTTTTTAACCTGACAAAAATGGCTCAATGTTTTTCAAGTGTGTTTGCATGTCTTAATCTGACATGCTCTCTTGTTGTGAGTATCATCTAGTTCTGTTTCGTTCAGATGTAAAACAGAATCAGTCCAATATTTTTGTCCTCGCCCAAACACCATGCTTGATCTAGTAACAGATGTTTCAATCTGCAAACAAACTTAATTTCAGCGTTGGCAAAAAAGTGGGAATAGAAGCTACAATGTATCTTTAGTGGAGCACAGTGGAGTTCTGGTTGTGTACGCTTTAGATTTCTTGTTTTAATGACAGACCCGTTAGGTATGAGTATGAATACAGAAACGTTTGATGTTAGCAGTGTAATGGGGTTCAGATGAGGTGAGAATTACTAATCAATAGAAGAGTAAATTTAACCTATTTTTAGTAGTACTTGCAGATTTCAGTGATTCAGTGCTATATGATATTACTGGTTACTTACTGGCTGAAGTCAAAAACTTGAGCCCATTCTATGACAGTTTAGTCCCAATATATGACTCTAGTCCGTTTTTCCATTGGGACACATTTATACACTCATTCAGAAGATTAAAGCTCAGTTTTTTTTTTAAATAGTTTTATTCACAAGGACACGTTAAATTGATTAGAAGTGACAGTAAAGACATTTATAATGGTTTCCAAATAAATGCTGTTCTTTTGAGCTTTTTATTTATCATTCAAACCTAAAATAATAATAATAATAATAATAAAGTACAATTGTTTCCACTGAAATCTAAGCAAAAAAAACTGTTTTCAACATTGATGACAATAATGATAAATGTTGTAAGTAGCATTTCAGAATGATTTATTAAGACAGGAGTTATGATGCTGAAATTTTTTTTTTCTTTGCCATCACAGGAATTAATTACAGATTAAAATGTATTCAAATAGCAAACAGTAGTTTTTAATTCTAATCATATTATACTGTGTTATTGTTTTACTGTATAAATGCATGGATAAATGCAGCCTTAGAGAGCAGCATAAGATTCTTCTTTCAAAAACATTACAAAAACCCTACTGACCCCAAACTTGTATTACATACAGTAACATCTTGTGTTTGTTCTCTCTCTTCTACCTCTTTTTAATGCTTCCTGTGTTTCAGGTATCTCCAGCACAACCGAATTAAAGCGGTGCACCCGCATGCATTCAGAGGCCTTTACAATCTGACGAGACTGTGAGTTTTTAAAATACTGTAACACTTTCTAATGACAGACACTTTAGTTTGCTTGCTTGCTTTTTTTCTATGGGCAAATGCTTTTAAAATGCTTTTGGCTACTCTCAGACAGGTGTTATCTCTTATTTTCTTTCAGGTATCTCAGTTATAATCGAATTACCACCCTTCTTCCTTATGTATTCCACGATTTGCACAAACTAGAATGGCTGTAAGTGTTTCTTGTCTTTCTCTCATCTGCTTTCTAAATGTCAGCTAAATCAAGATGGATTTCCTCAGTGATTTTAAGCATCAAATCAACTGCTGTTACTTCAACAGCAGTTGTCAATCAATACACATTCTGCAATGATGAATACTGACCATAATGATTACAGACAACACAAAACTGATGTTAATTTCTATGTGATATCAGCTAAGGAGTCATTTCTTTAGCACTCATTTGCAGCCGTCAATTGTCATCACAAATCTACTTGATTACCATTGAATTATGGTTATAACCCTATGCATAAATCAGTGTCCAAGGAACAAATACTGTACAAAGCACTTCAGTTTGTGAGGCTGAGTTTGTCCTATTTTTCCTAAAGGATTCTGGAGAACAACAATATTCATCACATCTCCTCTTTGACCTTCTCGGGTTTGCGCTCCCTTGTGCTCCTGTGAGTTTCAGCTTGTTGCTATTTTGGTGACTCATCTTCTGCCTTTCAAATGTAAATCTTAGATTTTAACAAATGTATAGGAGCCATTCTCTAACACTTGTTGGGTATGAATTTATTTATTTATATGTGCTACAGTATACTACTTTGTCTTCTAAATCTTTTGCTCTGTTTGTGTGTGCGTGTGTTTTGTTGCTTCAGAGTGTTGTTGAACAATGCTCTCACAAAGCTTGACGATATTTGCCTGGAGATGCCACGGTTAAATTGGCTGTAAGTTTGAAAACATTATTGTCGTGATACATTTCTATGGCTGTAGAGTGTGTAGAGAGCAGTTTAACTTGTGCTCCCAATAAATCAAGGAATGCATTTTGCTTTAATGTAAATGTTCTAACCTGATGCTGATCAATAAATACAATTGATTTGACTTTTTGTATCTTTTTCCTTTCCTATACTTTTGCACAATGTCCATACACCCTTTTATTTCTATTTGTGTCTGCAGAGACGTTGAGGGAAATAAGATTGAGACCGTGGGAAATGTGACCTTCAGGTCCTGTAACATGCTAACTGTGCTGTGAGTATTCCCACCCAGCTGCTCGGCTCCTCTCTTCCCGCTGTGTATTCAACTGATGACCCCAATAGACTTCACGAATGTATTCTAGGATTTAAAGGGATAGTTTACCCAAAATGAAAATTCTGTCATTTATTACTCACCCTCATGTTGTCCCAAACCCAAAGTGCTTAATATAAATTTTCTGCTCATCTTCCATGTCTATGATCATTAGCAGGAGAAAGTAATGGCACAAACACAACTAAATCTAACATTCACAGACAATAGTGCTATACAGTATGTGGAGATGGACCGTGTAATAAATATATGTAAATGTACATGAATGTGAGATTTGGTTGGGTATGCGCTTGAGATCTGTACAAATGTCCTGGAATGGATGAATTCTAATGTTCAACATTTTTTCTTTCTTTTCTTTCTTTTTTTTCGGTTTATTTCTTTCCGCTGATGGCTATGAAAGATTACTCTCATTTTTTTAATGGCATACACATTCACTTAATCATATTTATAGGGTGAATTTTAGTCCTGTTGTTCCCCACTCTTAATATGCATAGTTTGAGGTCCTTCTTGCCAAAAACACCAGGACACCTAAAAAATTAGGTCAAAATTTGTTTTTAGGCAATGTATTTTCATCTCCTTGGTACTTGCTTTTCAATTTTTAATCACTGCTCTGCAGAAATCAGTGCAATAGACATATGTCACCCTGGACCAAAAAGGCAGTCATAAGTGTACATTTTTTGAAACTGAGATTTATACATCTAAAATCTGAATAAATAAGTCTTCCATTGATTTATGATTTGTTAGGATAGGACAATATTTGGCCGAGATATAACTATTTGAAAATCTGCAATCTGAGGGTGCAAATAAAATCTAAATGTAGAGAAATTCGCCTTTACATTTGTCCAGATGTAGTCCTTAGCAATGTATATCCACTCACAAAATTAAATTTTGATATATTTACAGTAGGAAATATTATATAATATTATCCTAATATTAAGTATACAATGTACCCATACAATGTATTGTTGGCTATTGCTACAAATATATCCATGTGACTTATGATTGGTTTTGTAGTCCAGGGTCACATATCTGCCTTTGCTCATTCAACTTGGAAACATTTACATATTAAGCAGAATAGCGACGTGTGTAGACTTCCGTTATGAATATTATGAAATATTACCCTATTATAATTTCACTGATTATATGCAAGAGTGATTCTGTTGATTAAAGGTCAGATCCCATTTACCTTCTAGATTGATTTTTGTTTTTGCACTCATCACCACTGACATTGTTGTGTACTCCTACGTATTTCTTGCAACTTCCATTACTCTGAAACAGTCGATGTATTATGGTCATCACCAAGGTTTTTTCTTTTTTCTTTTTTCTTTTTTTTTTTTTTTTGCAGGGTCCTCCAGCGGAACTGCATTAGTTTTATCCACGTGCAGGCTTTCTCTCTGCTTCGTAAATTGGGCGAACTGTAAGTTCTCAGCCATTCCGTTCCATTATAAATATTTGCCAAAATAATCACCACAAAGTGTTCTCTAGAGTTTAGTCATGACCCATTTCTGTGCTATTTTTGAGAAACCATACAAAAAAACAAAAAGCCCCCCAAAAAAGAAAAAAATCCTCCTTGCATGGATTTCCTTATCCTTTTCAAAGTCTGGGTTGGTCTTACTTCCATCCAGCTCGACTAATTATGGGACATCGGCTCTTAAATATTTTGGCGTCAGACTGGCTTATTCATCAATTCTGTCAACAGACGCCCATTTGAATGCAAAAGGCATGAATATTTTCTCTCTCCACAGGGATTTGTCCAATAACAGAATCAAAGCAATCCCTCCTGATCTTTTCGTCAGTCTTGGAGATCTGCTTCAGCTGTGAGTCTTCCATTTACATTGAAGTGACGCTGAAAATTGAAGTAATGATGCTGAAAATTCAGCTTTGCATAACAGGAATAAATACTTTTTAAAGAATATTAAATAGCAAATATATTTCACATATAATTGTAATAATATTTTAAAATACTGATTTTACTATATTTTTGATTATATAAGTACAGCCTTGGTGAGCATAAGAGATAAAAGAGGTGCTTTCAAAAACTTTAGAAAATCTGACCCCAAACTTTTGAATGGTAGTGTATGCTTTTCATTTTTTTTTATTTTTTTTTTAATTCAATACAGTAAAGGAGCATATTTTGTAGTTTTCTGTTGTTTGGCTACTACTAATGGTCAACAAATTGTCAAACACAAAGGTGCACCTTTAATTTAACCCGAGTTCTCGTCTCACCCAAAGATTATTATTTTAAGTACAATTCACACTCCACCAACAAACACTTACTAATGCTGACAGTCACCAGATTACAGTACATCACTTCTCAGATGTTCCAAGACCCGACAAATGCATTTCAACAACAGCAAAAATGAAACCGACCAACACTGACGGGGAAACGTCAAAACCCAATGAAGTGTCTGTTGCCATCTGATGATGCAGTGTGAACTATAGCCTTTGCACAATATTTCATATTATATTTCATGATTTTTCAGTTCTCTCTTCTATTTGTCAGGAATATTTCATATAACCCCATCATGGACCTGCAGGTGGACCACTTTGACAAGCTACACAAGTTAAAGTCACTGTAAGTCTTTTTTAAAATTTTCTATTATGATGTACAAGATTTTTGAAGCTGAAATAGATGAAGTGTGAAGTACCCTTCTCCTCTTTTATACCTCTTGTTTTTACAAAAAAAAAAAAAAAAAATCCACATTCACATGAGACACAACAGGAATATCATGCAATTATAGTAATGTGCTGTTTGAGGGCCCCTTTCAGAGCAGAACAATGGTCCTACCCAAACTTCACGCGGTGAACATTGCCTTCGCCTCTACTCAACAGAACAAAAACAATCTTTTAGGTCATACTTCAAAGCCTTCAGATAGCATCTTGGGCACAAAACGGCATAGTTTTAACAGAAGAAAAAAGGGAAAAGAGGGCTAAAACATTGTAAAGTGAATACTGAAATGCGAATGATGGTTTTCTAAAGAGCAGCCCCTGAGAGAAAGCTTTGTGTGTCACAGGAGCATTGAGGGAATCGAAATTGGGAACATCAACAGAAGGATGTTTGAACCTCTCAAGAACCTGACTCACATGTGAGTGCTGCTTTTTGAAAGTTTTGATTTAAAAAATGCTTTCAATTCTGCTTAGTCATTTTCTGAAACTTGATTTTCTGATTTTCTTGAAATCTGAAATCATTCTGCTTTTATAGGTTAAATAGTGAAGTGTTGAGACTGATGCTCAAGATATTCTGAATGAAATGCCTGATAACTGAACATCTCTATAATTGTTCGTACTTTAAAACATTAATCAAACGATGGCAGATTATGGAGTCTGAATGCAGATGTTTTCTCTTTGGAATTTCCTCATTAAAAAAAGATGAAGGCAAACTCTTTAGCTCTCATCCCAGAAATTGACTCTAATATTTTGTACAGTATTTTATTAATTATTCATGGTAATCATTTTTTTCCGCATGACCTGGTGCAGTAATTGGGACTGATTACGATGTATCGCCTGAAAGCGTGAAAAAAAATGCATGGGTGTTTGGAATATATATTGGAGTGTTTGCAATTCCCTTGTCGATCATTTCAGCTACTTGAACACCCGGTTTTGAGTCTTTCTGCTCTGCACATAATTTACACTGTGAAAAATGAGAACAATGAATCTTGCAAGTAATTTATGATGTTTCCTCTCGGATTGAGACTGGGAGTCTGCTTTTTTTTTCTTTTCTTTTTTTGACTGTGAAATTCAACTCAAGACTTCCTTGCCATTTCTGGAACTATCAGCTCTGTTCAATGTGATTGTCTCCTGTCTACAATTGTCTTCCTTTCTCAGCAAGGACAGGTTGAGTGACAGAAAAATGCTCTCATATGTTCAATTAGACAGATTATAGGATTATTATGATTTCATTTCTTTAAATCTTTACTAAAGATAGCAATTAATGAAAGAAAGAAAGAAATGTTAAATATTTCAGCATAAACAAATCAATATTCACGTGCATGGTCATGACAGGACCAAAATGATGATCTGATTATGTTTGTCATTTGTGCTTCTTCCCCCCTTTTTTAGCTACTTTAAAAAGTTTCAGTACTGCGGCTATGCACCTCACGTCCGCAGCTGCAAGCCCAACACTGATGGCATCTCATCTTTCGAGGACCTTTTGGCAAACATTGTGCTGCGTGTCTTCGTCTGGGTTGTCTCTGCAACGACATGCTTCGGCAACATCTTTGTGATCTGCATGCGATCCTACATTCGCTCTGAAAACAAGCTCCACGCCATGTGCATCATCTCTTTATGCTGTAAGATTAAATGCAAAATATCATGCAAAATCATTTTAAAGTGTGACTTAAGTGTCCAAGTGTGTCTGAATAAATTTGACACTTTACACTGACTTTAAGATTGAAGTACACTGCTCATCAATTCCTAGCAAAAGAAATGTTTTTTTTTCTTTACCTCTAGCATTAACCAAAATACTATGGCAGCTTGTTTCCGCCATGAAAAAAAAAAGGTAATTGGAACGTTTTATCTCATAATTCTTACTTGTTACTCACAATTCTGAGTTTGCATTTAAAAGTTCAAAATCAGAATTGCAAATTCAGACAAAATCAGAATTGTGAGACAAAAGTTCCAATTCATTTTTTTTATTTTTTTATTATTCCATTACGGAAACAAGCTTCCATAAAATTCTGATTAGCCTGACATGGATTAACGTAAAAGTGCTTTGTGTGATTTTAACTGGAAATTAAGGATTTACAGGATTTACCAAGAGCAGCGCAAATTAGCATCTAGTTTAAGACGTTTTTGGGGGGCTATAATTAGTGGTGCAAATACTAGTAAATTGACTACCATAAACCTTAGTAAATCACCTTGCATGACTCATTTAAATATGTCCCATAAACATGTTTCTCTCCTCCCATAAATTTTGTGTCTGGAAGGGAATCTCCTTCAAATGCAGATGCAATATGGTCAGCCGCAAAAATAACTGTCCACGACTTTTCAGTGCTATTTTTTCCACAGCGTGTCTATAGTAAATCCTGGCAGTGGTTTTTTAACAGCAAAAGTGGGTTTGCGCTGGCAGTAGTTGTTAGTAAATCTGGCCCAAACGTCAACGGTGTTCTCTAGAGAAACAGGCTGATAGCCTGAGGGCAGCTCAGAGCCATCCAGCAGCATTCCGAGTCTGTGTTTACCTTGACTGAAGTAACACCACATGTCTCATTTTTTATCACACCTATCAATTCACCCATTCAGACTGACCACTGATAGATGAAGCAAATGCTGTTTCATTAGCAATTTCCTAATTCATATTGCACACACTATAGCCTTCCCCCAAAGGAAATAGCAAGCCATGAAATGAAGGCAGTTCTTTGATTTCTGCTCTTTGATGGGCTAAATAAGAGGATATCAAAGTTGTGCACTGGGCATCTGTACGCTCCAGAGAGTGCTGCCATTGGCGATTCAGATGAGTGTAACCTAATTCAGAATACAAGGAAATCAATTGTTCAGAGTGTTCACTTTGAAGTGTAGATGACAGCACTTAGATGTAGCAACATTTACAGCTCTTTTTTACATTTATATTTAATTTCTTTCATTCATTTGCCTACTAACATACACTGATCAGCCACAACATTAAAACCTATCGTGTAGGTCTCCTTTGTGCTGCCAAAACAGGCATGGAGTCTACAAGACCTCTGAAGGTGCCCTGTAGGATACTAGCACCAAGATGAAATCCTTTAAGTCCTACAATTTGCGAGGTGGGGCCTCCATGGATCGGGGATTTGTTGGTCCAGTTAATCCCATGTGCTCAATCATCTTGAGATCTGGGGAATTTCGAGGCCAAGGCAACACCATTCCTGCACATTGTAAGTGCTTTCAGCAGTGGACAGGGGTCATCAAGAAATGCCCCCCGTCCCCCGTCCCCCCACTAAGTCTAGTTTCTCCCAAGATTTTTTTCTCCATTTTTATCACATGTTGCTTACCTGATGTCACCTGTTGGAGTTTTGGCTCTTTGCCGCTGTTGCCTTTGACTTGCTTAGTTGGGGACACTTGACTTGATATTCAACAATGTTTTTGATCTGTCTGCATTAACACCATTGAATGCAAAGTAAACTGAGCTGGATGATTACATCACTGTTTTCCTCAGTGCTGAAATACAGAAATTAACTAAATTAATAACTATTGATTTTTACAACGGAATGAATCAATACTGAATTTATTTAAGCTGCAAAATGACACCATTTTCTTTAAGAGCTGCTGTGCAGCCAAAAATTATTTGCCAGTTATTACTGTAAAGCTGCTTTGACACAATTTGAATTGTAAAAAACACTATAGAAATAAAGGTGACTTGAGTTGACTTGACTCTGACCAGTCTGCAGCTACGCAGCCCCATACGCTGCAAACTGGGCAGCATTATTTTTTTTCAGTAATTAGAGCTACAAAAGCTCTTCTTTGTGGTTAGACAAACCAGGTTAGCCTGTGGTGCCCACGTGTATCAATGAGCCTTGGGCGCCCATGACCCTGATCCCGGTTCACTGGTTGTTTTGGATAGTACTAACCACTGGATACCTGGAACAGCCCACAAGACTTGTTGAGGAGCAGCTTATAAATGAAAATGTTATAAATTATTATATAATAATATGTTTTATTAGTGAATTCCACTTGAATACACATGCATATACACGACTGTTGAAAAGTTTGGGTTCAGTAAGACTTTTTTAATCTTAAAATTTAATAACGGTTCTCTATTTTAATATACATTAAAATCATTCCAATATGCTATTTGAAAAAGAAAGCCTTTATAACCATCACAAATGAGACTCCTCCTGCTCACCATCCAGAGAGATCCCTCTCCCAAATATCAAACCCTTTGGACTACATTTCCCTCTCACGTACATGTCACGGATTTCCCTTGTACCAGACTTTCATCAGTGGACTATTTAAGATACTCTCAGTCTCTACCTTATTGTGAAGTTTTGCTGTGCCCTGATGAACATCTCTGAGCGTTTATTCCTGTGTCTTGTATTCCCATGGATGACCTTTGGACTGTTCATTCTCCCTGTGATTTTTTGCTGCCTTCCCTGGCCTTATACCTATTTTTGGATTACAAGCTGCCTTATCTCTGCTGTTGTGTTTGCTGGTGATTGACCTTGATTGTATGACCAAGTTTATAAAAAAGCTGCCAATGGATCCTCACTTCGCTGAAGCTTTGTTACATAAAACTTTGCCATCCCACAATCCAGCAGCGATGGCTCAAATGTCCACAGAGCTTTCAACTCAAGCAAATAAACTTGTCATACATCAACACCAGCTGGCCCATTTAACTACAGTTACAGAGGAGTTTGTCAAGACATTGCAGAGTTTAACATTACAGCTGCCGAATCCAGCTCCTTCTCAACTGAACGAGAGTTCAGAAGATTCTCCACCACCTTCAAAAACAATTAATCCTCGTCTGGCTCTTCCTGATAAGTTTGACAGTAACCCAACAAAATGTAAGGCATTTCTGCTCCAATGTTCATTATTTGTTCATCAATAGCCAGCAACGTATTCCACCGAAGCCAGCAAAATCTCCCTGGTATGTTCACTTCTCACGGGTAGAGCTTTAGAGTGGGTGATGGCAGTTAGGAGAGAGGATGGTAGGATGGCTTTCCCTTCGTTTGACTTTTTTCTTTAACACTTTTGGGAGACATTCGAGCATCCAGAGGGAGGTATGAGCGCTGATGATCAACTGCTCGCATTATGCCAGGGTAAGAGCACCGCAGCAGAATAAGCACTGACATTTCACACTCTGGCAGCACAAACTGACTTGATGGAGAGTACGCTCAAACTGCTTTTTTGTAAGGGACTGGGCTTGGAATTACTGAATCAATTCCTTAAACTAACTAATAGATAATCTGATTCGGTCATGTCATCCCATCAGAACTGTATCTTCCAGTGTGCATTATCCAATCACTCTCAAACTGAACCCATGCATCTCGGATATACTCACCTGACTCCTGAGGAACGAGAATGCCACATACTTCAACATCTCTGCCTCTACTGCGGTCAAGCAGGCCATCTAAAGGCTTTTTGTCCCAAAAGACCACCTTCTCGCAATTCTTCTACAGTAAGTCCATGTGTTCAGGCACATCACTCCAGTTCTCATATAAAAGCGCCTGTAGTTCTGTCCCTAGAGGGCAGTAGTATACCCACGTCTGCTCTACTAGACTTTTTAAATTTTATGTCTCATGAGTTTACTCAACAACTTCTACTCTATCCTGCACTTCTCATTTGGCAGTGGAGGCGCTAAATTGGCGCCCCCTCGGTGAAGGAAGGGTCCTAAACACTACCATGGCTCTTCAACTACAGAATGGACCTCTTCACACCGTGACAATTTGTTTCTACATCATCACATCACCTCAGAACCCTGTAATTCTTGAACTTCCTTGGTTACGCCAACATAATCCCCTCATCTCATGGATCCTCAAGTGGGACTCTTTGTGTCACTCCAACTGTCTCACTGAGGGAATCGTTATGGAAAAGAGGAAAGTAAAAGCCTATACTGGCCACAACTGGCCTTCTTAAAGGAATTACAACGATTATTTGGATTTGCTAACTTTTTCCCGACATTTCAGTTTGGTGGCTTCTTCACTTATGGCCATGACTAAAAGAAGCTCATCCCATCTCACATGGTCAACCACAATTCAGGAAGTGGTCACAGAACTCAAGTCACATTTCACCTCTGCTCCCATCCTTCATCACCCTGACCCAGAACCATTCATAGTTGAGGCGGACACGTCAAATACGACATCGGAGCCATTCTCTCACAACGGCATGGTTCCGTTCCAAAACTACGATGTTGGAAACCAGGAATCGTTGGCCATGAAATCAGCTATGGAGGAGTGGCGTCATTGGCTTGAGGGGTCTAAACATCCTTTTGTGATTCTAACTGACCACAAGAATTTGGAGTGTTTGCAATCTGCCAAGAGATTAAACCCTAGACTGGCCAGGTGGGCACTCTTCTTTACATGATTTGATTTCACCGTTACCTATCCTCCTGGTTCAAAGAACACAAAAGCAGACGCCTTATCATGCCAACACGACTGTTTAAACCATATTAAGCCTGAGGAGACCTTTCTTCCAAAGACATTAATCGTGGCTCCAATTCAGTGGAATATCATGACAGAGCTTGCTCAAGCCAATTCACAAGAGACCCTCCCTTTCGAATTCCCAACTGAACTTTTGTGCCGCAGGATCTCCATAAGAAAGTGTTACAGCAAGTGCACTCCTTTCTCAGCTCTGGTCATCCTGGAATTTCTGCCACTCTTCACCTTCTTCAGAACAGTTTCTGGTGGCCAACCATGCGGGCTGATTGACCTTGATTTTACGACCAAGTTTAAAATAAAGCTGCAAATGGATCCTCTCTTCGCACATTTGCACTTTTTATAGCACGTTTGTTGCTATTACAGTAACTGGGTCCCATTAAAGCATTTTCTTGGGAAACTTCAATAGAACTCACCCCACTGAGCTGGTCATGCAAATTACATCAACATAGACCCACCATCGGCCTCAGGCATGGTCTGATAATGGTAATCGCTGTTTGCTAAATGTTATATGATCATGCCTGAAATACTCAATAAATACTCAATAAATCCTGTGACTCTCACAGTGTGATCATCATAGGTAAAGTTTCTCTATTAAAAGTCTACGGGTGAGAAATGCTCTCAAGTTTTGGGCACCTGGAGAGGTTGAGGTGAGTCAGATGTGGAAAGTGGCAGACTGGTAATAAGGCTTCTTGATTTTCAGCCTGCTGTCAGATTTCATCAACAGTTTGTTTTATACATTGTGCTTGGCTGATGCAAACTGTGCTGCAAAAAATAAAACGCTTATTTTCTTTAAAAAAAAAAAGCATTCGAAAACCCTGGTTTAGTTATTAATATTTTGAGATAAATAAAATGAATGTCAATATTTTAAATGTATAGTTTTGTATTTATCTATTTGAATCAATCAATCATTGGCAGTGCTGGTAATATATGATTAAGTAGATTAATTCAACTCAAAAAAACACAAGAAACACAAACAATTTTTTTAGTTGCAGTATAACCTGCATTTCCTGAATGTAAAATACAAAAGTACCCCCATTAAAACGATGTTACCCTCATCTGTATTCGTCTAGCTTACACGCTTTCTCTCATTTCTCTGCTGCACAGGTGCAGATGGTCTGATGGGTGTCTACCTCTTCATGATTGGCGCCTATGACCTGAAGTTCCGAGGCGAGTATAACCGTCACGCTCAGGCCTGGATGGATAGTGTACCCTGTCAGGTGATTGGATCTCTAGCCATGCTGTCAACAGAGGTGTCAGTGCTGCTCCTCACATACCTCACCCTGGAGAAATACATCTGCATTGTCTACCCGTTCCGCTACCTGACCCCTGGCCGCAAACGCACTGTTACCATTTTGGTGGTCATCTGGATCTTGGGCTTTGTTATTGCTTTCCTGCCACTGGTCTTTAAAGGGGTTTTCAAAAACTTCTATGGAACGAATGGCGTTTGTTTCCCTTTGCACTCTGAGCAGCCAGAGACTCTCGGAGCCCAAGTCTACTCTATTGTGATCTTTCTGGGTACGTGAGAATCCATTAATTTTGTTGAAAATATATTCTTTTGAACAAAATGGCATAACATTAAAGTTCTGGCAATAAAAATCACAGTCATTTTCTCCATAGAGTAATAGATTTTTAATGATTCTGTTTACATGTTTTAAGACAAAAAAATTCTCATACACACATGTTAATTGATAATTTGCTCATTCATTTGAGCAAAAATACTAAAATTAAAAACACTAAACTAAAATTAAAAACACTTATACTGTGAAAATTATTCAATTAAAAATATCAGTTTTCTGTTTTAAAGGTAGGGTTGGCAATTTCGGAGAGGCCAATAATAGCTATCTAGCTTTGACAGCATAAGATCCCACCCTCCCTTCAGAGCATCTCCAAAGTCATGCTTCCTTCAAAACACATGAACGTGTCACGAGAGGCAGAGTTAAATTGCCTGATGTCTCAAAACTCATAACATTACAATAATAATGAATGTAAACAACTTACAAAGCTCTTACTTGTACCATCTGACTGCTGCAGATTCATTCTGGCTTTCATAGTGTTGCCATAGAAATGTATGAATCCATGTCTGAGGACGTGAACAGCTCCAGTTTGAACGTCACAGGTTACCATCTCGTAATTACAGTTACGACATGGCCTGAATGCAACATAAGCTCGTTGTTTTGGTTCAGGAAGAACTAAAAGATGGCTGCTATTTGTTTGCGGTGCTCAGAGACTGTCTGTCTACAACTCGGCATAGCCTTACGAAACATGCTGATGACGTATGATTTCTTGGGCTCGTTGAAGACAAGGTGTGCTGCAGTGTTCTGGATCATTTGAAGAGGTTTGATTGCACATGACGGCAGAAGAGCATTGCAGTAATCAATCATAGAAATGACCAGGGCCTGGATGAGAAGTTGTGTTGCATGCTCAGTTAGAAAAGGCCTGATTTTCCTGATGTTGTATAGTGCAAATCTGCTTGACCGTGCTGTCTTTGAAATGTGGTCTTTGAAGGTGATGTTCTTCCATCCACGTCGAGATGTCCACCAGACAGCTTGAGATGCATGCAGCTACTGTGGAATCATCTGGCTGGAATGAAAGGTAGAGCTGTGTGTCAACGGCATAGCAATGGTAGGAGAAACCATGTGCCTGTATGATGGGACCCAGTGATCTAGTGTATATGGAGAACAGAAAGGGTCCAAGAACTGAACCCTGAGGAACCCCGGTGATGAGTTGATGAGTTTTGGATATCACCCCTCCCCAGGCAACTCTGAAAGACCGACCTATGAGATAGGATTTGAACCATTGAAGTCCAGTACTTAAGATGCCAAGTGATGAGAGGGTGGAAAGAAGAATTTGATGACTCACAGTGTCAAAGGATACTGCTAGATAGATCCAGCAGAATGAGAACAGATGATTTGGAGTCAGCGCAAGCAATCTGTGACCGACAGTCTCGGCTGAATGGCCGCTCTTGAATCCAGATTGGTTGACGTCCAGTTGGTTGTTCTGTGTGAGGAAAGATGACACCTGGTTGAACACAACTCGTTCAAGTGTTTTTACTAGGAATGGTAGGAGAGAGACAGGTCTGTAACTACAAGTGATGTTTAATGTGGGTTTTTTAAGCAGTGGGGTTACCCAAGCCTGCTTGAATGTGGAAGGGAAAGTGCCTGTGTGGAGAGATGTGTTGATGATGTGTGTGAGTGCTGGTAAAAGAGTGGGAGAGATGGCTTGTAGAAGGTGTGAGGGATCTAGAGGGCAGGTGGTGAGATGAATGGAGAGGAGAAGAGTGTACATGTGTTTGTAGCGTTGTTGATCTTGTTAATATTTCTATTGGATGTGAAGAGAGTTTCAACCAGTATAACAAAAAGTGCTTTTAAAGAAAATTGCCTACCTTACCTTTATTATATTTTAAAATGTCATTTATTCCTCTGATTTTCAGCAGCCATTACTTCAGTCTTCAGTATCACATGATCCTTCAGAAATCCTTCTAATATGTTGCTTTATTTTATTTATTTATTTATTTATTTCAAAATACTCATTTATAAATCAATCAAAATTTTAAATCAATAGTTTTATATTTATTTTATTTAAATATCATTTACATTCAAAGAAAGACCATGCTGGCAGTTGCAGAAAACATACTGTATAAACTACTTTTTGACTTTCATTTATAATGTTTCTATTCATCTCAGAGCTGGTTGTTTTGGTTTATGTAAGGTTTGATTTGTGCCTTATTTTCTGTTTTGAAAATCAAAAGGAAAACATGTCTGGAATCAAGACTGCTTTTTGGCTTTCGTTTATAATGTTTCTATTCATCTCAGAGCTGGTTGGTTTGGTTTATGTACGTTTTGATTTTTGCCTTATTTTGTGTTTTGAAAATCATTTGGAAAACATGTCTGGAATCAAGACTTCTAAAAAAAAAAAAAAGTGGTTGGTCATTGTTGCTCTCTGTTAAAGACATTCAGGCACTATGATTCCTCCTTTAAACATTTACTTTTTTTTCTTCTTTTTTTTACTAGCTTTCCTGTTTTAACAGCAGTCAGAGTTGTTGGACTCTTTTGTTCCTGGTTGGGAAAATGTTCTCTCTGTGAGTGCTCAATTTGTTTGTATGATAGAGGTCATATCGAGAGGTCTAAATTGAGATTGGAAGAAAAACAAAGGGGGAACTGACGTTGTTGAGAGAGAATTGAAGAAATGTGGTGGGGTCCCGCAAGTGCAATCTTCTCAACAATCTCTTTTAATAATTTTTGACCTGAAAGGTGCTTAAAGTGTATTGTTGAGGCATTTATGTTTTATATTGAGGTCATCCTTCACATTGATGAACACTTTTCACTGTTATATATCATGTCATAAACATATCCTTTTCCCAAATAGGTCTCAATCTGGTGGCTTTTCTCATCATCGTACTATCTTATGGAAGTATGTTTTACAATATCCAGAGAACAGGAACACAGACGACCAAATACAGCAACCACATTAAGAAAGAGCTAACCATTGCCAAACGCTTCTTCTCCATTGTCATCACCGATTCGCTGTGCTGGATTCCCATTTTCATCCTCAAGATTCTTTCACTAATGGAGGTCGAAATTCCTGGTAAGTCCCTCACGGAGCCCAAGTCTTCAGGGCCATTCATTTTGAGCTGAGGCTGAAATTTTTTCAACTTTTTTTTCATCTTCCTCTTTCATTTCACATCAGTGCTTATAAGTATTGAAAAGGTTAAAGAGGTCCAAGCATGTGCAAGTAACAAAAACGGCATGCAAAACTTTTACTTGACCTTAAAATCTGTGGCTAGAAAAAGAAAAATTCTCTCATAATCTATTACACAGTACTCTGTCCCTCATGTTGTATGGATTTCTTTTTT